>JAEOAD010001945.1:0-215733 GCA_036365145.1 Orientallactaga sibirica
CTAAACAAATAACTTTAGAATTGAGCTGAATCTATTAAGTTGTACATCTTGTTAGATTACACTAACTAGGAATGTTTGAACTTGCTGCACTCAAGCCTCTTTGTAAGAACGCAAATGATTCCGTGAACAGAACTAGCTCATTTCACACAATACAATTTTCGGAAATGAAGATGATTGTTTTCTAAACAAACTATTTTAGAAATGAGGCGAATCTACTACTTTGTACATCTTGTTAGATTACAAAAACAAGGAAAGTTTCAACTTGCTGCGCTCAACTCTCTTCGTAAGAAAGCAACTGATTCCGAGAACAGAACTAGCTCATTTCACACAGTACTGTGTTCGGCAATGAAGGTGTTTGTTTTCTAAACAAACTGCTTTAGAAATGAAGCGAATCTACTACCTTTTACATCTTGTTAGTTTACACAAACAAGGAAAGTTTGAACTTGCTGCACTCAACCCTCTTCGTAAGAAAGCAACTGATTCTGAGAACAGAACTAGCCCATTTCACACAGCACTGGTTTCGGCAATGAAGATGTTTGTTTTCTACACGAACTACTTTAGAAGTGAGGCGAAGATACTACTTAGTACATCTTGTTAGATTACACAAACAAGGAAAGTTTGAACTTGCTGCACTCAAGAGATTGTGTAAGGAAGCAACTGATTCCAAGAACAGAACTAGCTTATTTCACAGAGTACAGTGTTCGGCAAATGGAGATATTTGTTTTCTAAACAAACTACTTTAGAAATGAGGTGAATCTACTAAGTTGTATATCTTCTTAGATTACACAAAGAAGGAAAGTTAGAACTTGCTGCACTCAAACCTCTTCTTAAGAAAGTTACTGATTCAGAGAATAGAAACAGCTCATTTCACACAGTACAGTTTTCTAAAACTAAGATGATTGTTTTCTAAACAAATAACTTTAGAATTGAGCTGAATCTATTAAGTTGTACATCTTGTTAGATTACACTAACTAGGAATGTTTGAACTTGCACTCAAGCCTCTTTGTAAGCACGCAAATGATTCCGTGAACAGAACTAGCTCATTTCACACAATACAGTTTTCAGAAATGAAGATGATTGTTTTCTAAACAAACTACTTTAGAAATGAGGTGAATCTACTACTTTGTACATCTTGTTAGATTACACAAACAAGGAAAGTTTCAACTTGCTGCACTCAACCCTCTTCTTAAGAAAGCAACTGATTCGAGAACAGAACTAGCTCATTTCACACAGTACAGAAAAATGAAGATGATTGTTTTCTAAACAAACTAACTTTAGAAATGAGCTGAATCTACTAAGTTGTACATCTTGTTAGATTACACAAACAAGGAAAGTTTGAACTTGCTGCACTCAACCCTCTTTGTAAGAAAGCAAATGATTCGAGAACAGAACTAGCTCATTTCACACAGTACAGTTGGAAATGAAGATGTTTGTTTTCTAAACAAACTACTTTAGAAGTGAGGCGAATCTACTACTTTGTACATCTTGTTAGATTACACAAACAAGGAAAGTTTCAACTTGCTGCGCTCAACTCTCTTGTAAGAAAGCAACTGATTCCGAGAACAGAACTAGCTCATTTCACACAGTACTGTGTTCGGCAAATGAAGATGTTTGTTTTCTAAACAAACTACTTTAGAAATGAGGTGAATCTACTACCTTTTACATCTTGTTAGTTTACACAAAGAAGGAAAGTTTGAACTTGCTGAACTCAACCCTCTTCTTAAGAAAGCAACTGATTCGAGAACAGAACCAGCTCATTTCACACAGTACTGTGTTTGGCAATGAAGATGTTTGTTTTCTAAACAAACTACTTTAGAAGTGAGGTGAAGATACTACTTTGTACATCTTGTTAGATTACACAAACAAGGAAAGTTTGAACTTGCTGCACTCAAGCGATTTTGTAAGGAAGCAACTGATTCCAAGAACAGAACTAGCTCATTTCACAGAGTACAGTGTTCGGCAAATGGAGATATTTGTTTTCTAAACAAACTACTTTAGAAATGAGGTGAATCTACTAAGTTGTATATCTTCTTAGATTACACAAAGAAGGAAAGTTAGAACTTGCTGCACTCAACCCTCTTCTTAAGAAAGTTACTGATTCAGAGAACAGAACCAGCTCATTTCACACAGTACAGTTTTCTAAACGAAGATGATTGTTTTCTAAACAAATAACTTTAGAATTGAGCTGAATCTATTAAGTTGTACATCTTGTTAGATTACACTAACTAGGACAGTTTGAACTTGCTGCACTCAAGCCTCTTTGTAAGAACGCAAATGATTCCGGGAACAGAACTAGCTCATTTCACACAATACAGTTTTCGGAAATGAAGATGATTGTTTTCTATACAAACTACTTTAGAAGTGAGGCGAATCTACTACTTTGTACATCTTGTTAGATTACACAAACAAGGAAAGTTTCAACTTGCTGCGCTCAACTCTCTTCGTAAGAAAGCAACTGATTCCGAGAACAGAACTAGCTCATTTCACACAGTACTGTGTTCGGCAATGAAGGTGTTTGTTTTCTAAACAAACTGCTTTAGAAATGAGGTGAATCTACTACCTTTTACATCTTGTTAGTTTACACAAACAAGGAAAGTTTGAACTTGCTGAACTCAACCCTCTTCGTAAGAAAGCAACTGATTCCGAGAACAGAACTAGCCCATTTCACACAGTACTGTGTTCGGCAATGAAGATGTTTGTTTTCTACCCAAACTACTTTAGAAGTGAGGCGAAGATACTACTTTGTACATCTTGTTAGATTACACAAACAAGGAAAGTTTGAACTTGCTGCACTCAAGCGATTTTGTAAGGAAGCAACTGATTCCAAGAACAGAACCAGCTCATTTCACAGAGTACAGTGTTCGGCAAATGGAGATATTTGTTTTCTAAACAAACTACTTTAGAAATGAGGTGAATCTACTAAGTTGTATATCTTCTTAGATTACACAAAGAAGGGAAGTTAGAACTTGCTGCACTCAAACCTCTTCTTAAGAAAGTTACTGATTCAGAGAACAGAACCAGCTCATTTCACACAGTACAGTTTTCTAAAATTAAGATGATTTTTTTCTAAACAAATAACTTTAGAAAAGAGCTGAATCTATTAAGTTGTACATCTTGTTAGATTACACTAACTAGGGAATGTTTGAACTTGCTGCACTCAACCCTCTTTGTAAGAATGCAAGTGATTCCGAGAACAGAACTAGCTCATTTCACACGATACAGTTTTTGGAAATGAAGATGATTGTTTTCTAAACAAACTACTTTAGAAGTGAGGCGAATCTACTACTTTGTACATCTTGTTAGATTACACAAACAAGGAAAGTTTCAACTTGCTGCGCTCAACACTCTTCGTAAGAAAGCAACTGATTCGAGAACAGAACTAGCTCATTTCACACAGTACTGTTTGTTGGCAATGAAGATGTTTGTTTTCTAAACAAACTGCTTTAGAAATGAGGCGAATCTACTACCTTTTACGTCTTGTTAGTTTACACAAACAAGGAAAGTTTGAACTTGATGAACTCAACCCTCTTCGTAAGAAAGCAACTGATTCGAGAACAGAATTAGCCCATTTCACACAGTACTGTGTTCGGCAATGAAGATGTTTGTTTTCTAAACAAACTACTTTAGAAGTGAGGCGAAGATACTACTTTGTACATCTTGTTAGATTACACAAACAAGGAAAGTTTGAACTTGCTGCACTCAAGCCTCTTTGTAAGAACGCAAATGATTCCGTGAACAGAACTAGCTCATTTCACACAGTACAGTGTTCAGCAAATGGAGATATTTGTTTTCTAAACAAACTACTTTAGAAATGAGTTGAATCTACTAAGTTGTATATCTTCTTAGATTACACAAAGAAGGAAAGTTAGAACTTGCTGCACTCAACCCTCTTCTTAAGAAAGTTACTGATTCAGAGAACAGAACCAGCTCATTTCACACAGTACAGTTTTCTAAAGGAAGATGATTGTTTTCTAAACAAATAACTTTAGAATTGAGCTGAATCTATTAAGTTGTACATCTTGTTAGATTACACTAACTAGGACAGTTTGAACTTGCTGCACTCAAGCCTCTTTGTAAGAACGCAAATGATTCCGGGAACAGAACTAGCTCATTTCACACAATACAGTTTTCGGAAATGAAGATGATTGTTTTCTATACAAACTACTTTAGAAGTGAGGCGAATCTACTACTTTGTACATCTTGTTAGATTACACAAACAAGAAAAGTTTCAACTTGCTGCGCTCAACTCTCTTCGTAAGAAAGCAACTGATTCCGAGAACAGAACTAGCTCATTTTACACAGTACTGTGTCCGGCAATGAAGGTGTTTGTTTTCTAAACAAACTGCTTTAGAAATGAGGCGAATCTACTACCTTTACATCTTGTCTTAGTTTACACAAACAAGGAAAGTTTGAACTTGCTGAACTCAACCCTCTTCGTAAGAAAGCAACTGATTTCGAGAACAGAACTAGCCCATTTCACATAGTACTGTGTTTGGCAATGAAGATGTTTGTTTTCTACCCAAACTACTTTAGAAGTGAGGCAAAGATACTACTTTTGTACATCTTGTTAGATTACACAAACAAGGAAAGTTTGAACTTGCTGCACTCAAGCGATTTTGTAAGGAAGCAACTGATTCCAAGAACAGAACTAGCTCATTTCACAGAGTACAGTGTTCGGCAAATGGAGATATTTGTTTTCTAAACAAACTACTTTAGAAATGAGGTGAATCTACTAAGTTGTATATCTTCTTAGATTACACAAAGAAGGAAAGTTAGAACTTGCTGCACTCAAACCTCTTCTTAAGAAAGTTACTGATTCAGAGAATAGAACCAGCTCATTTCACACAGTACAGTTTTCTAAAACTAAGATGATTTTTTTCTAAAGAAATAACTTTAGAAAAGAGCTGAATCTATTAAGTTGTACATCTTGTTAGATTACACTAACTAGGAATGTTTCAACTTGCTGCACTCAACCCTCTTTGTAAGAACGCAAGTGATTCCGAGAATAGAACTAGCTCATTTCACACAGTACAGTTTTCAGAAATGAAGATGATTGTTTTCTAAACAAACTACTTTAGAAGTGAGGCGAATCTACTACTTTGTACATCTTGTTAGATTACACAAACAAGGAAAGTTTCAACTTGCTGCGCTCAACACTCTTCATAAGAAATCAATTGATTCCGAGAACAGAACTAGATCATTTCACATGATACAGTTTTCGGAAATGAAGATGATTGTTTTCTAAACAAACTACTTTAGAAGTGAGGCGAATCTACTACTTTGTACATCTTGTTAGATTACACAAACAAGGAAAGTTTCAACTTGCTGCGCTCAACACTCTTCGTAAGAAAGCAACTGATTCCGAGAACAGAACTAGCTCATTTCACACAGTACTGCGTTCGGCAATGAAGATGTTTGTTTTCTAAACAAACTGCTTTAGAAATGAGGCGAATCTACTACCTTTTACGTCTTGTTAGTTTACACAAACAAGGAAAGTTTGAACTTGCTGCACTCAACCCTCTTCGTAAGAAAGCAACTGATTCCGAGAACAGAACTAGCCCATTTCACACAGTACTGTGTTCGGCAATGAAGATGTTTGTTTTCTACCCAAACTACTTTAGAAGTGAGGCGAAGATACTACTTTGTACATCTTGTTAGATTACACTAACTAGGAATGTTTGAAGTTGCTGCACTCAAGCCTCTTTGTAAGAACGCAAATGATTCTGTGAACAGAACTAGCTCATTTCACAGAGTACAGTGTTCGGCAAATGGAGATATTTGTTTTCTAAACAAACTACTTTAGAAATGAGGTGAATCTACTAAGTTGTATATCTTCTTAGATTACACAAAGAAGGAAAGTTAGAACTTGCTGCACTCAACCCTCTTCTTAAGAAAGTTACTGATTCAGAGAACAGAACCAGCTCATTTCACACAGTACAGTTTTCTAAATCGAAGATGATTGTTTTCTAAACAAATAACTTTAGAATTGAGCTGAATCTATTAAGTTGTACATCTTGTTAGATTACACTAACTAGGAATGTTTGAACTTGCTGCACTCAAGCCTCTTTGTAAGAACGCAAATGATTCCGTGAACAGAACTAGCTCATTTCACACGATACAGTTTTTGGAAATGAAGATGATTGTTTTCTAAACAAACTACTTTAGAAGTGAGGCGAATCTACTACTTTGTACATCTTGTAAGATTACACAAACAAGGAAAGTTTCAACTTGCTGCGCTCAACTCTCTTCGTAAGAAAGCAACTGATTCCGAGAACAGAACTAGCTCATTTCACACAGTACTGTGTTCGGCAATGAAGGTGTTTGTTTTCTAAACAAACTGCTTTAGAAATGAGGCGAATCTACTACCTTTTACATCTTGTTAGTTTACACAAAGAAGGAAAGTTTGAACTTGCTGAACTCAACCCTCTTCGTAAGAAAGCAACTGATTCCGAGAACAGAACTAGCCCATTTCACACAGTACTGTGTTTGGCAATGAAGATGTTTGTTTTCTACCCAAACTACTTTAGAAGTGAGGCGAAGATACTACTTTGTATATCTTGTTAGATTACACAAACAAGGAACGTTTGAACTTGCTGCACTCAAGCGATTTTGTAAGGAAGCAACTGATTCCAAGAACAGAACTAGCTTATTTCACAGAGTACAGTGTTCGGCAAATGGAGATATTTGTTTTCTAAACAAACTACTTTAGAAATGAGGTGAATCTACTAAGTTGTATATCTTCTTAGATTACACAAAGAAGGAAAGTTAGAACTTGCTGCACTCAAACCTCTTCTTAAGAAAGTTACTGATTCAGAGAACAGAACCAGCTCATTTCACACAGTACAGTTTTCTAAAACGAAGATGATTGTTTTCTAAACAAATAACTTTAGAAAAGAACTGAATCTATTAAGTTGTACATCTTGTTAGATTACACTAACTAGGGCAGTTTGAACTTGCTGCACTCAACCCTCTTTGTAAGAACGCAAGTGATTCCGAGAACAGAACTAGCTCATTTCACACGATACAGTTTTGGGAAATGAAGATGATTGTTTTCTAAATAAACTACATTAGAAGTGAGGCGAATCTACTACTTTGTACATATTGTTAGATTACACAAACAAGGAAAGATTCAACTTGCTGCGCTCAACACTCTTCGTAAGAAAGCAACTGATTCCGAGAACAGAACTAGCTCATTTCACACAGTACTGCGTTCGGCAATGAAGATGTTTGTTTTCTAAACAAACTGCTTTAGAAATGAGGCGAATCTACTACCTTTTACGTCTTGTTAGTTTACACAAACAAGGAAAGTTTGAACTTGATGAACTCAACCCTCTTCGTAAGAAAGCAACTGATTCCGAGAACAGAATTAGCCCATTTCTCACAATACTGTGTTCGGCAATGAAGATGTTTGTTTTCTAAACAAACTACTTTAGAAGTGAGGCGAAGATACTACTTTGTACATCTTGTTAGATTACTCAAACAAGGAAAGTTTGAACTTGCTGCACTCAAGCCTCTTTGTAAGAACGCAAATGATTCCGTGAACAGAACTAGCTCATTTCACAGAGTACAGTGTTCAGCAAATGGAGATATTTGGTTTCTAAACAAACTACTTTAGAAATGAGGTGAATCTACTAATTTGTATATCTTCTTAATTTACACAAAGAAGGAAAGTTTGAACTTGCGGCACTCAACCCTCTTCGTAAGAAAGTTACTGATTCAGAGAACAGAACCAGCTCATTTCACACAGTACAGTTTTCTAAAACGAAGATGATTGTTTTCTAAACAAAAAACTTTAGAATTGAGCTGAATCTATTAAGTTGTACATCTTGTTAGATTACACTAACTAGCACAGTTTGAACTTGCTGCACTCAAGCCTCTTTGTAGGAACGCAAATGATTCCGGAAACAGAACTAGCTCATTTCACACAATACAGTTTTCGGAAATGAAGATGATTGTTTTCTATACAAACTACTTTAGAAGTGAGGCGAATCTACTACTTTGTACATCTTGATAGATTACACAAACAAGAAAAGTTTCAACTTGCTGCGCTCAACTCTCTTCGTAAGAAAGCAACTGATTCCGAGAACAGAACTAGCTCATTTTACACAGTACTGTGTTCGGCAATGAAGGTGTTTGTTTTCTAAACAAACTGCTTTAGAAATGAGGCGAATCTACTACCTTTTACGTCTTAGTTTACACAAACAAGGAAAGTTTGAACTTGCTGAACTCAACCCTCTTCGTAAGAAAGCAACTGATTCCGAGAACAGAACTAGCCCATTTCACACAGTACTGTGTTCGGCATTGAAGATGTTTGTTTTCTACCCAAACTACTTTAGAAGTGAGGCGAAGATACTACTTTGTACATCTTGTTAGATTACACAAACAAGGAAAGTTTGAACTTGCTGCACTCAAGCGATTTTGTAAGGAAGCAACTGATTCCAAGAACAGAACCAGCTTATTTCACAGAGTACAGTGTTCGGCAAATGGAGATATTTGTTTTCTAAACAAACTACTTTAGAAATGAGGTGAATCTACTAAGTTGTATATCTTCTTAGATTACACAAATTAGGAAAGTTAGAACTTGCTGCACTCAAACCTCTTCTTAAGAAAGTTACTGATTCAGAGAATAGAACCAGCTCATTTCACACAGTACAGTTTTCTAAAACTAAGATGATTTTTTTCTAAAGAAATAACTTTAGAAAAGAGCTGAATCTATTAAGTTGTACATCTTGTTAGATTACACTAACTAGGAATGTTTGAACTTGCTGCACTCAACCCTCTTTGTAAGAACGCAAGTGATTCCGAGAATAGAACTAGCTCATTTCACACAATACAGTTTTCAGAAATGAAGATGATTGTTTTCTAAACAAACTACTTTAGAAGTGAGGCGAATCTACTACTTTGTACATCTTGTTAGATTACACAAACAAGGAAAGTTTCAACTTGCTGCGCTCAACACTCTTTGTAAGAAAGCAACTGATTCCGAGAACAGAACTAGATCATTTCACACGATACAGTTTTCGGAAATGAAGATGATTGTTTTCTAAACAAACTACTTTAGAAGTGAGGCGAATCTACTACTTTGTACATCTTGTTAGATTACACAAACAAGGAAAGTTTCAACTTGCTTTGCTCAACACTCTTCGTAAGAAAGCAACTGATTCCGAGAACAGAACTAGCTCATTTCACACAGTACTGCGTTCAGCAATGAAGATGTTTGTTTTCTAAACAAACTGCTTTAGAAATGAAACGAATCTACTACCTTTTACGTCTTGTTAGTTTACACAAACAAGGAAAGTTTGAACTTGCTGCACTCAACCCTCTTCGTAAGAAAGCAACTGATTCCGAGAACAGAACTAGCCCATTTCACACAGTACTGTGTTCGGCAATGAAGATGTTTGTTTTCTACCCAAACTACTTTAGAAGTGAGGCGAAGATACTACTTTGTACATCTTGTTAGATTACACTAACTAGGAATGTTTGAAGTTGCTGCACTCAAGCCTCTTTGTAAGAAGGCAAATGATTCCGTGAACAGAACTAGCTTATTTCACAGAGTACAGTGTTCGGCAAATGGAGATATTTGTTTTCTAAACAAACTACTTTAGAAATGAGGTGAATCTACTAAGTTGTATATCTTCTTAGATTACACAAAGAAGGAAAGTTAGAACTTGCTGCACTCAACCCTCTTCTTAAGAAAGTTACTGATTCAGAGAACAGAACCAGTTCATTTCACACAGTACAGTTTTCTAAATCGAAGATGATTTTTTTCTAAACAAAGAACTTTAGAATTGAGCTGAATCTATTAAGTTGTACATCTTGTTAGATTACACTAACTAGGAATGTTTGAACTTGCTGCACTCAAGCCTCTTTGTAAGAACGCAAATGATTTCGTGAACAGAACTAGCTCATTTCACACGATACAGTTTTCGGAAATGAAGATGATTGTTTTCTAAACAAACTACTTTAGAAGTGAGGCGAATCTACTACTTTGTACATCTTGTAAGATTACACAAACAAGCAAAGTTTCAACTTGCTGCGCTCAACTCTCTTCGTAAGAAAGCAACTGATTCCGAGAACAGAACTAGCTCATTTCACACAGTACTGTGTTCGGCAATGAAGGTGTTTGTTTTCTAAACAAACTGCTTTAGAAATGAGGCGAATCTACTACCTTTTACATCTTGTTAGTTTACACAAACAAGGAAAGTTTGAACTTGCTGAACTCAACCCTCTTCGTAAGAAAGCAACTGATTCCGAGAACAGAACTAGCCCATTTCACACAGTACTGTGTTTGGCAATGAAGATGTTTGTTTTCTAAACAAACTACTTTAGAAGTGAGGCGAAGATACTACTTTGTATATCTTGTTAGATTACACAAACAAGGAAAGTTTGAACTTGCTGCACTCAAGCGATTTTGTAAGGAAGCAACTGATTAAAAGAACAGAACCAGCTTATTTCACAGAGTACAGTGTTTGGCAAATGGAGATATTTGTTTTCTAAACAAACTACTTTAGAAATGAGGTGAATCTACTAAGTTGTATATCTTCTTAGATTACACAAAGAAGGAAAGTTAGAACTTGCTGCACTCAAACCTCTTCTTAAGAAAGTTACTGATTCAGAGAACAGAACCAGCTCATTTCACACAGTACAGTTTTCTAAATGAAGATGATTGTTTTCTAAACAAATAACTTTAGAAAAGAGCTGAATCTATTAAGTTGTACATCTTGTTAGATTACACTAACTAGGACAGTTTGAACTTGCTGCACTCAACCCTCTTTGTAAGAACACAAGTGATTCCGAGAACAGAACTAGCTCATTTCACAGGATACAGTTTTCAGAAATGAAGATGATTGTTTTCTAAACAAACTACTTTAGAAGTGAGGCGAATCTACTACTTTGTACATCTTGTTAGATTACACAAACAAGGAAAGTTTCAACTTGCTGCGCTCAACCCTCTTTGTAAGAAAGCAACTGATTCGAGAACAGAACTAGCTCATTTCACACAGTACTGTGTTCGGCAATGAAGATGTTTGTTTTCTAAACAAACTGCTTTAGAAATGAGGCGAATCTACTACCTTTTTACATCTTGTTAGTTTACACAAACAAGGAAAGTTTGAACTTGCTGAACTCAACCCTCTTTCGTAAGAAAGCAACTGATTCGAGAACAGAACTAGCTCATTTCACACAGTACTGTGTTTGGCAATGAAGATGTTTGTTTTCTAAACAAACTACTTTAGAAGTGAGGCAAAGATACTACTTTGTACATCTTGTTAGATTACACAAACAAGGAAAGTTTGAACTTGCTGCACTCAAGCCTCTTTGTAAGAACGCAAATGATTCCGTGAACAGAACTAGCTCATTTCACAGAGTACAGTGTTAAGCAAATGGAGATATTTGGTTTCTAAACAAACTACTTTAGAAATGAGGTGAATCTACTAAGTTGTATATCTTCTTAGATTACACAAAGAAGGAAAGTTTGAACTTGCTGCACTCAACACTCTTCTTAAGAAAGTTACTGATTCAGAGAACAGAACCAGCTCATTTCACACAGTACAGTTTTCTAAAACGAAGATGATTGTTTTCTAAACAAATAACTTTAGAATTGAGCTGAATCTATTAAGTTGTACATCTTGTTAGATTACACTAACTAGGAATGTTTGAACTTGCTGCACTCAAGCCTCTTTGTCAGAACGCAAATGATTCCGAGAACAGAACTAGCTCATTTCACACAATACAGTTTTGAAATGAAGATGATTGTTTTCTAAACAAACTACTTTAGAAGTGAGGCGAATCTACTACTTTGTACATCTTGTTAGATTACACAAACAAGGAAAGTTTCAACTTGCTGCGCTCAACACTCTTTGTAAGAAAGCAACTGATTCGAGAACAGAACTAGCTCATTTCACACAGTACTGTGTTCGGCAATGAAGATGTTTGTTTTCTAAACAAACTGCTTTAGAAATGAGGCGAATCTACTACCTTTTACATCTTGTTAGTTTACACAAACAAGGAAAGTTTGAACTTGCTGAACTCAACCCTCTTCGTAAGAAAGCAACTGATTCCGAGAACAGAACTAGCCCATTTCACACAGTACTGTGTTCGGCAATGAAGATGTTTGTTTTCTAAACAAACTACTTTAGAAGTGAGGCGAAGATACTACTTTGTACATCTTGTTAGATTACACAAACAAGGAAAGTTTGAACTTGCTGCACTCAAGCGATTTTGTAAGGAAAGCAACTGATTCCAAGAACAGAACTAGCTTATTTCACAGAGTACAGTGTTCGGCAAATGGAGATATTTGTTTTCTAAACAAACTACTTTAGAAATGAGGTGAATCTACTAAGTTGTATATCTTCTTAGATTACACAAAGAAGGAAAGTTAGAACTTGCTGCACTCAAACCTCTTCTTAAGAAAGTTACTGATTCAGAGAACAGAACCAGCTCATTTCACACAGTACAGTTTTCTAAAATGAAGATGATTGTTTTCTAAACAAATAACTTTAGAAAAGAGCTGAATCTATTAAGTTGTACATCTTGTTAGATTACACTAACTAGGAATGTTTGAACTTGCTGCACTCAAGCCTCTTTGTAAGAACGCAAATGATTCCGTGAACAGAACTAGCTCATTTCACACAATACAGTTTTCGGAAATGAAGATGATTGTTTTCTAAACAAACTACTTTAGAAGTGAGGCGAATCTACTACTTTGTACATCTTGTTAGATTACACAAACAAGGAAAGTTTCAACTTGCTGCGCTCAACTCTCTTCGTAAGAAAGCAACTGATTCCGAGAACAGAACTAGCCCATTTCACACAGTACTGTGTTTGTTTTCTAAACAATGAAGATGTTTGTTTTCTAAACAAACTACTTTAGAAATGAGGCGAAGATACTACTTTGTACATCTTGTTAGATTACACAAACAAGGAAAGTTTGAACTTGCTGCACTCAAGCGATTTTGTAAGGAAGCAACTGATTCCAAGAACAGAACTAGCTTATTTCACAGAGTACAGTGTTCGGCAAATGGAGATATTTGTTTTCTAAACAAACTACTTTAGAAATGAGGTGAATCTACTAAGTTGTATATCTTCTTAGATTACACAAAGAAGGAAAGTTAGAACTTGCTGCACTCAAACCTCTTCTTAAGAAAGTTACTGATTCAGAGAATAGAACCAGCTCATTTCACACAGTACAGTTTTCTAAAACGAAGATGATTGTTTTCTAAACAAATACCTTTGGAAAAGAGCTGAATCTATTAAGTTGTACATCTTGTTAGATTACACTAACTAGGACTGTTTGAACTTGCTGCACTCAAGCCTCTTTGTAAGAACGCAAGTGATTCCGAGAACAGAAGTAGCTCATTTCACACGATACAGTTTTCGGAAATGAAGATGATTGTTTTCTAAACAAACTACTTTAGAAGTGAGGCGAATCTACTAATTTGTACATCTTGTTAGATTACACAAACAAGGAAAGTTTCAACTTGCTGCGCTCAACACTCTTCGTAAGAAAGCAACTGATTCCGAGAACAGAATTAGCTCATTTCACACAGTACTGTGTTCGGCAATGAAGATGTTTGTTTTCTAAACAAACTGCTTTAGAAATGAGGCGAATCTACTACCTTTTACGTCTTGTTAGTTTACACAAACAAGGAAAGTTTGAACTTGGTGAACTCAACCCTCTTCGTAAGAAAGCAACTGATTCCAAGAACAGAACTAGACCATTTCACACAGCACTGTGTTCGGCAATGAAGATGTTTGTTTTCTAAACAAACTACTTTAGAAGTGAGGCGAAGATACTACTTTGTACATCTTGTTAGATTACACAAACAAGGAAAGTTTGAACTTGCTGCACTCAAGCGATTTTGTAAGGAAGCAACTGATTCCAAGAACAGAACTAGCTTATTTCACAGAGTACAGTGTTCGGCAAATGGAGATATTTGTTTTCTAAACAAACTACTTTAGAAATGAGGTGAATCTACTAAGTTGTATATCTTCTTAGATTACACAAAGAAGGAAAGTTTGAACTTGCTGCACTCAACACTCTTCTTAAGAAAGTTACTGATTCAGAGAACAGAACCAGCTCATTTCACACAGTACAGTTTTCTAAAACGAAGATGATTGTTTTCTAAACAAATAACTTTAGAATTGAGCTGAATCTATTAAGTTGTACATCTTGTTAGATTACACTAACTAGGAATGTTTGAACTTGCTGCACTCCAGCCTCTTTGTAAGAACGCAAATGATTCCGTGAACAGAACTAGCTCATTTCACACAATACAGTTTTCGGAAATGAAGATGATTGTTTTCTAAACAAACTACTTTAGAAGTGAGGCGAATCTACTACTTTGTACATCTTGTTAGATTACACAAACAAGGAAAGTTTCAACTTGCTGCGCTCAACTCTCTTCGTAAGAAAGCAACTGATTCTGAGAACAGAACTAGCTCATTTCACACAGTACTGTGTTCGGCAATGAAGGTGTTTGTTTTCTAAACAAACTGCTTTAGAAATGAGGCGAATCTACTACCTTTTACATCTTGTTAGTTTACACAAACAAGGAAAGTTTGAACTTGCTGAACTCAACCCTCTTCCTAAGAAAGCAACTGATTCCGAGAACAGAACTAGCCCATTTCACACAGTACTGTGTTCGGCAATGAAGATGTTTGTTTTCTACCCAAACTACTTTAGAAGTGAGGCGAAGATACTACTTTGTACATCTTGTTAGATTACACAAACAAGGAAAGTTTGAACTTGCTGCACTCAAGCGATTTTGTAAGGAAGCAACTGATTCCAAGAACAGAACTAGCTTATTTCACAGAGTACAGTGTTCGGCAAATGGAGATATTTGTTTTCTAAACAAACTACTTTAGAAATGAGGTGAATCTACTAAGTTGTATATCTTCTTAGATTACACAAAGAAGGAAAGTTAGAACTTGCTGCACTCAAACCTCTTCTTAAGAAAGTTACTGATTCAGAGAACAGAACCAGCTCATTTCACACAGTACAGTTTTCTAAAATGAAGATGATTGTTTTCTAAACAAATAACTTTAGAAAAGAGCTGAATCTATTAAGTTGTACATCTTGTTAGATTACACTAAATAGGACAGTTTGAACTTGCTGCACTCAACCCTCTTTGTAAGAATGCAAGTGATTCCGAGAACAGAACTAGCTCATTTCACACGATACAGTTTTCAGAAATGAAGATGATCGTTTTCTAAACAAACTACATTAGAAGTTAGGCGAATCTACTACTTTGTACATCTTTTTAGATTACACAAACAAGGAAAGTTTCAACTTGCTGCACTCAACTCTCTTCGTAAGAAAGCAACTGATTCCGAGAACAGAACTAGCCCATTTCACACAGTACTGTGTTCGGCAATGAAGGTGTTTGTTTTCTAAACAAACTGCTTTAGAAATGAGGCCAATCTACTACCTTTTACATCTTGTTAGTTTACACAAACAAGGAAAGTTTGAACTTGCTGCACTCAAGCGATTTTGTAAGGAAGCAACTGATTCCAAGAACAGAACTAGCTTATTTCACAGAGTACAGTGTTCGGCAAATGGAGATATTTGTTTTCTAAACAAACTACTTTAGAAATGAGGTGAATCTACTAAGTTGTATATCTTCTTAGATTACACAAAGAAGGAAAGTTAGAACTTGCTGCACTCAAACCTCTTCTTAAGAAAGTTACTGATTCAGAGAACAGAACCAGCTCATTTCACACAGTACAGTTTTCTAAAATGAAGATGATTGTTTTCTAAACAAATAACTTTAGAAAAGAGCTGAATCTATTAAGTTGTACATCTTGTTAGATTACACTAACTAGGACAGTTTGAACTTGCTGCACTCAACCCTCTTTGTAAGAACGCAAGTGATTCCGAGAACAGAACTAGCTCATTTCACACGATACAGTTTTCAGAAATGATGATGATTGTTTTCTAAACAAACTACTTTAGAAGTGAGGCGAATCTACTACTTTGTACATCTTGTTAGATTACACAAACAATGAAAGTTTCAACTTGCTGAGCTCAACACTCTTCGTAAGAAAGCAACTGATTCCGAGAACAGAACTAGCTCATTTCACACAGTATTGCGTTCGGCAATGAAGATGTTTGTTTTCTAAACAAACTGCTTTAGAAATGAGGCGAATCTACTACCTTTTACGTCTTGTTAGTTTACACAAACAAGGAAAGTTTGAACTTGCTGCACTCAACCCTCTTCGTAAGAAACCAACTGATTCCGAGAACAGAACTAGCCCATTTTACACAGTACTGTGTTCGGCAATGAAGATGTTTGTTTTCTAAACAAACTACTTTAGAAGTGAGGCGAAGATACTACTTTGTACATCTTGTTAGATTACACAAACAAGGAAAGTTTGAACTTGCTGGACTCAAGCCTCTTTGTAAGAACGCAAATGATTCCGTGAACAGAACTAGCTCATTTCACAGAGTACAGTGTTTGGCAAATGGAGATATTTGTTTTCTAAACAAACTACTTTAGAAATGAGGTGAATCTACTAAGTTATATATCTTCTTAATTTACACAAAGAAGGAAAGTTTGAACTTGCTGCACTCAACCCTCTTCTTACTAAAGTTACTGATTCAGAGAACAGAACCAGCTCATTTCACACATAACAGTTTTCTAAAACGAAGATGATTGTTTTCTAAACAAATAACTTTAGAATTGAGCTGAATCTATTAAGTTGTACATCTTGTTAGATTACACTAACTAGGAATGTTTGAACTTGCTGCACTCAAGCCTCTTTGTAAGAACGCAAATGATTCCGGGAACAGAACTAGCTCATTTCACACGATACAGTTTTCGGAAATGAAGATGATTGTTTTCTAAACAAACTGCTTTAGAAATGAGGCGAATCTACTACCTTTTACATCTTGTTAGTTTACACAAACAAGGAAAGTTTGAACTTGCTGCACTCAACCCTCTTCGTAAGAAAGCAACTGATTCCGAGAACAGAACTAGCCCATTTCACACAGTACTGTGTTCGGCAATGAAGATGTTTGTTTTCTAAACAAACTACTTTAGAAGTGAGGCGAAGATACTACTTTGTACATCTTGTTAGATTACACAAACAAGAAAAGTTTGAACTTGCTGCACTCAAGCGATTTTGTAAGGAAGCAACTTATTCCAAGAACAGAACTAGCTTATTTCACAGAGTACAGTGTTCGGCAAATGGAGATATTTGTTTTCTAAACAAACTACTTTAGAAATGAGGTGAATCTACTAAGTTGTATATCTTCTTAGATTACACAAAGAAGGAAAGTTAGAACTTGCTGCACTCAAACCTCTTCTTAAGAAAGTTACTGATTCAGAGAACAGAACCAGCTCATTTCACACAGTACAGTTTTCTAAAACGAAGATGATTGTTTTCTAAACAAATAACTTTAGAAAAGAGCTGAATCTATTAAGTTTTACATCTTGTTAGATTACACTAACTAGGACAGTTTGATCTTGCTGCACTCAACCCTCTTTGTAAGAACGCAAGTGATTCCGAGAACAGAACTAGCTCATTTCACACGATACAGTTTTCAGAAATGAAGATGATTGTTTTCTAAACAAACTACATTAGAAGTGAGGCGAATCTATTACTTTGTACATCTTGTTAGATTACACAAACAAGGAAAGTTTCAACTTGCTGCGCTCAACACTCTTCGTAAGAAAGCAACTGATTCTGAGAACAGAACTAGCTCATTTCACACAATACTGCGTTCGGCAATGAAGATGTTTGTTTTCTAAACAAACTGCTTTAGAAATGAGGCGAATCTACTACCTTATACGTCTTGTTAATTTACACAAACAAGGAAAGTTTGAACTTGCTGAACTCAACCCTCTTCGTAAGAAAGCAACTGATTCCGAGAACAGAACTAGCCCATTTCACACAGTACTGTGTTGGGCAATGAAGATGTTTGTTTTCTAAACAAACTACTTTAGAAGTGAGGCGAAGATACTACTTTGTACATCTTGTTAGATTACACAAACAAGGAAAGTTTGAACTTGCTGCACTCAAGCGATTTTGTAAGGAAGCAACTGATTCCAAGAACAGAACTAGCTTATTTCACAGAGTACAGTGTTAGGCAAATGGAGATATTTGTTTTCTAAACAAACTACTTTAGAAATGAGGTGAATCTACTAAGTTGTATATCTTCTTACATTACACAAAGAAGGAAAGTTAGAACTTGCTGCACTCAAACCTCTTCTTAAGAAAGTTACTGATTCAGAGAACAGAACCAGCTCATTTCACACAGTACAGTTTTCTAAAAATGAAGATGATTGTTTTCTAAACAAATAACTTTAGAAAAGAGCTGAATCTATTAAGTTGTACATCTTGTTAGATTACACTAACTAGGACAGTTTGAACTTGCTGCACTCAACCCTCTTTGTCAGAACGCAAGTGATTCCGAGAACAGAACTAGCTCATTTCACACGATACAGTTTTGGAAATGAAGATGATTGTTTTCTTAACAAACTACTTTAGAAGTGAGGCGAATCTACTACTTTGTACATCTTGTTAGATTACACAAACAAGGAAAGTTTCAACTTGCTGCGCTCAACACTCTTCGTAAGAAAGCAACTGATTCCGAGAACAGAACTAGCTCATTTCACACAGTACTGTGTTCGGCAATGAAGATGTTTGTTTTCTAAACAAACTGCTTTAGAAATGAGGCGAATCTACTACCTTTTACATCTTGTTAGTTTACACAAACAAGGAAAGTTTGAACTTGCTGAACTCAACCCTCTTCGTAAGAAAGCAACTGATTCGAGAACAGAACTAGCCCATTTCACACAGTACTGTGTTCGGCAATGAAGATGTTTGTTTTCTAAACAAACTACTTTAGAAGTGAGGCGAAGATACTACTTTGTACATCTTGTTAGATTACACAAACAAGGAAAGTTTGAACTTGCTGCACTCAAGCGATTTTGTAAGGAAGCAACTGATTCCAAGAACAGAACTAGCTTATTTCACAGAGTACAGTGTTAGGCAAATGGAGATATTTGTTTTCTAAACAAACTACTTTAGAAATGAGGTGAATCTACTAAGTTGTATATCTTCTTAGATTACACAAAGAAGGAAAGTTAGAACTTGCTGCACTCAAACCTCTTCTTAAGAAAGTTACTGATTCAGAGAAACAGAACCAGCTCATTTCACACAGTACAGTTTTCTAAAACGAAGATGATTGTTTTCTAAACAAATAACTTTAGAAAAGAGCTGAATCTATTAAGTTGTACATCTTGTTAGATTACACTAACTAGGACAGTTTGATCTTGCTGCACTCAACCCTCTTTGTAAGAACGCAAGTGATTCCGAGAACAGAACTAGCTCATTTCACACGATACAGTTTTCGGAAATGAAGATGATTGTTTTCTAAACAAACTACTTTAGAAGTGAGGCGAATCTACTACTTTGTACATCTTGTTAGATTACACAAACAAGGAAAGTTTCAACTTGCTGCGCTCAACACTCTTCGTAAAAAAGCAACTGATTCCGAGAACAGAACTAGCTCATTTCACACAATACTGCGTTCGGCAATGAAGATGTTTGTTTTCTAAACAAACTGCTTTAGAAATGAGGCGAATCTACTACCTTTTACATCTTGTTAGTTTACACATACAAGGAAAGTTTGAACTTGCTGAACTCAACCCTCTTCGTAAGAAAGCAACTGATTCCGGGAACAGAACTAGCCCATTTCACACAGTACTGTGTTCGGCAATGAAGATGTTTGTTTTCTAAACAAACTACTTTACAAGTGAGGCGAAGATACTACTTTGTACACCTTTTAGATTACACAAACAAGGAAAGTTCGAACTTGCTCCACTGAAGCGATTTTGTAAGGAAGCAACTGATTCCAAGAACAGAACTAGCTTATTTCACAGAGTACAGTGTTCGGCAAATGGAGATATTTGTTTTCTAAACAAACTACTTTAGAAATGAGGTGAATCTACTAAGTTGTATATCTTCTTAGATTACACAAAGAAGGAAAGTTAGAACTTGCTGCACTCAAACCTCTTCTTAACAAAGTTACTGATTCAGAGAACAGAACCAGCTCATTTCACACAGTACAGTTTTCTAAAACGAAGATGATTGTTTTCTAAACAAATAACTTTAGAAAAGAGCTGAATCTATTAAGTTGTACATCTTGTTAGATTACACTAACTAGGACAGTTTGAACTTGCTGCACTCAACCCTCTTTGTAAGAACGCAAGTGATTCCGAGAACAGAACTAGCTCATTTCACACAATACAGTTTTCAGAAATGAAGATGATTGTTTTCTAAACAAACTACTTTAGAAGTGAGGCGAATCTACTACTTTGTACATCTTGTTAGATTACACAAACAAGGAAAGTTTCAACTTGCTGCGCTCAACACTCTTCGTAAGAAAGCAACTGATTCGAGAACAGAACTAGCTCATTTCACACAGTACTGTGTTCGGCAATGAAGATGATTTTGTTTTCTAAACAAACTGCTTTAGAAATGAGGCGAATCTACTACCTTTTACATCTTGTTAATTTACACAAACAAGGAAAGTTTGAACTTGCTGAACTCAACCCTCTTCGTAAGAAAGCAACTGATTCCGAGAACAGAACTAGCACATTTCACACAGTACTGTGTTCGGCAATGAAGATGTTTGTTTTCTAAACAAACTACTTTAGAAGTGAGGCGAAGATACTACTTTGTACATCTTGTTAGATTACACAAACAAGGAAAGTTTGAACTTGCTGCACTCAAGCGATTTTGTAAGGAAGCAACTGATTCCAAGAACAGAACTAGCTTATTTCACAGAGTACAGTGTTCGGCAAATGGAGATATTTGTTTTCTAAACAAACTACTTTAGAAATGAGGTGAATCTACTAAGTTGTATATCTTCTTAGATTACACAAAGAAGGAAAGTTAGAACTTGCTGCACTCAAACCTCTTCTTAAGAAAGTTACTGATTCAGAGAACAGAACCAGCTCATTTCACACAGTACAGTTTTCTAAAACGAAGATGATTGTTTTCTAAACAAATAACTTTAGAATTGAGCTGAATCTATTAAGTTGTACATCTTGTTAGATTACACTAACTAGGACAGTTTGAACTTGCTGCACTCAACCCTCTTTGTAAGAACGCAAGTGATTCCGAGAACAGAACTAGCTCATTTCACACGATACAGTTTTCAGAAATGAAGATGATTGTTTTCTAAACAAACTACTTTAGAAGTGAGGCGAATCTACTACTTTGTACATCTTGTTAGATTACACAAACAAGGAAAGTTTCAACTTGCTGCGCTCAACACTCTTCGTAAGAAAGCAACTGATTCCGAGAACAGAACTAGCTCATTTCACACAGTACTGTGTTCGGCAATGAAGATGTTTGTTTTCTAAACAAACTACTTTAGAAGTGAGGCGAAGATACTACTTTGTACATCTTGTTAGATTACACAAACAAGGAAAGTTTGAACTTGCTGCACTCAAGCGATTTTGTAAGGAAGCAACTGATTCCAAGAACAGAACTAGCTTATTTCACAGAGTACAGTGTTCGGCAAATGGAGATATTTGTTTTCTAAACAAACTACTTTAGAAATGAGGTGAATCTACTAAGTTGTATATCTTCTTAGATTACACAAAGAAGGAAAGTTAGAACTTGCTGCACTCAAACCTCTTCTTAAGAAAGTTACTGATTCAGAGAACAGAACCAGCTCATTTCACACAGTACAGTTTTCTAAAACGAAGATGATTGTTTTCTAAACAAATAACTTTAGAATTGAGCTGAATCTATTAAGTTGTACATCTTGTTAGATTACACTAACTAGGACAGTTGGAACTTGCTGCACTCAACCCTCTTTGGAAGAATGCAAGTGATTCCGAGAACAGAACTAGCTCATTTCACACGATACAGTTTTCGGAAATGAAGATGATTGTTTTCTAAACAAACTACTTTAGAAGTGAGGCGAATCTACTACTTTGTACATCTTGTTAGATTACACAAACAAGGAAAGTTTCAACTTGCTGCGCTCAACACTCTTCGTAAGAAAGCAACTGATTCCGAGAACAGAACTAGCTCATTTCACACAGTACTGTGTTCGGCAATGAAGATGTTTGTTTTCTAAACAAACTGCTTTAGAAATGAGGCGAATCTACTACCTTTTACATCTTGTTAGTTTACACAAACAAGGAAAGTTTGAACTTGCTGAACTCAACCCTCTTCGTAAGAAAGCAACTGATTCCGAGAACAGAACTAGCCCATTTCACACAGTACTGTGTTCGGCAATGAAGATGTTTGTTTTCTAAACAAACTACTTTAGAAGTGAGGCGAAGATACTACTTTGTACATCTTGTTAGATTACACAAACAAGGAAAGTTTGAACTTGCTGCACTCAAGCGATTTTGTAAGGAAGCAACTGATTCCAAGAACAGAACTAGCTTATTTCACAGAGTACAGTGTTCGGCAAATGGAGATATTTGTTTTCTAAACAAACTACTTTAGAAATGAGGTGAATCTACTAAGTTGTATATCTTCTTAGATTACACAAAGAAGGAAAGTTAGAACTTGCTGCACTCAAACCTCTTCTTAAGAAAGTTACTGATTCAGAGAACAGAACCAGCTCATTTCACACAGTACAGTTTTCTAAAACGAAGATGATTGTTTTCTAAACAAATAACTTTAGAAAAGAGCTGAATCTATTAAGTTGTACATCTTGTTAGATTACACTAACTAGGACAGTTTGAACTTGCTGCACTCAACCCTCTTTGTAAGAAGCAAGTGATTCCGAGAACAGAACTAGCTCATTTCACACGATATACAGTTTTCAGAAATGAAGATGATTGTTTTCTAAACAAACTACTTTAGAAGTGAGGCGAATCTACTACTTTGTACATCTTGTTAGATTACACAAACAAGGAAAGTTTCAACTTGCTGCGCTCAACACTCTTCGTAAGAAAGCAACTGATTCCGAGAACAGAACTAGCTCATTTCACACAGTACTGCGTTCGGCAATGAAGATGTTTGTTTTCTAAACAAACTGCTTTAGAAATGAGGCGAATCTACTACCTTTTACATCTTGTTAGTTTACACAAACAAGGAAAGTTTGAACTTGCTGAACTCAACCCTCTTCGTAAGAAAGCAACTGATTCCGAGAACAGAACTAGCCCATTTCACACAGTACTGTGTTCGGCTATGAAGATGTTTGTTTTCTTAACAAACTACTTTAGAAGTGAGGCGAAGATACTACTTTGTACATCTTGTTAGATTACACAAACAAGGAAAGTTTGAACTTGCTGCACTCAAGCGATTTTGTAAGGAAGCAACTGATTCCAAGAACAGAACTAGCTTATTTCACAGAGTACAGTGTTCGGCAAATGGAGATATTTGTTTTCTAAACAAACTACTTTAGAAATGAGGAGGTGAATCTACTAAGTTGTATATCTTCTTAGATTACACAAAGAAGGAAAGTTAGAACTTGCTGCACTCAAACCTCTTCTTAAGAAAGTTACTGATTCAGAGAACAGAACCAGCTCATTTCACACAGTACAGTTTTCTAAAACGAAGATGATTGTTTTCTAAACAAATAACTTTAGAAAAGAGCTGAATCTATTAAGTTGTACATCTTGTTAGATTACACTAACTAGGACAGTTTGAACTTGCTGCACTCAACCTCTTTGTAAGAACGCAAGTGATTCCGAGAACAGAACTAGCTCATTTCACAGGATACAGTTTTCAGAAATGAAGATGATTGTTTTCTAAACAAACTACTTTAGAAGTGAGGCGAATCTACTACTTTGTACATCTTGTTAGATTACACAAACAAGGAAAGTTTCAACTTGCTGCTCAACACTCTTCGTAAGAAAGCAACTGATTCGAGAACAGAACTAGCTCATTTCACACAGTACTGTGTTCGGCAATGAAGATGTTTGTTTTCTAAACAAACTGCTTTAGAAATGAGGCGAATCTACTACCTTTTACATCTTGTTAGTTTACACAAACAAGGAAAGTTTGAACTTGCTGAACTCAACCCTCTTCGTAAGAAAGCAACTGATTCCGAGAACAGAACTAGCCCATTTCACACAGTACTGTGTTCGGCAATGAAGATGTTTGTTTTCTAAACAAACTACTTTAGAAGTGAGGCGAAGATACTACTTTGTACATCTTGTTAGATTACACAAACAAGGAAAGTTTGAACTTGCTGCACTCAAGCCGATTTTGTAAGGAAGCAACTGATTCCAAGAACAGAACTAGCTTATTTCACAGAGTACAGTGTTTGGCAAATGGAGATATTTGTTTTCTAAACAAACTACTTTAGAAATGAGGTGAATCTACTAAGTTGTATATCTTCTTAGATTACACAAAGAAGGAAAGTTAGAACTTGCTGCACTCAAAAACCTCTTCTTAAGAAAGTTACTGATTCAGAGAACAGAACCAGCTCATTTCACACAGTACAGTTTTCTAAAACGAAGATGATTGTTTTCTAAACAAATAACTTTAGAAAAGAGCTGAATCTATTAAGTTGTACATCTTGTTAGATTACACTAACTAGGACAGTTTGAACTTGCTGCACTCAACCCTCTTTGTAAGAAAAGCAAGTGATTCCGAGAACAGAACTAGCTCATTTCACACGATACAGTTTTTAGAAATGAAGATGATTGTTTTCTAAACAAACTACTTTAGAAGTGAGGCGAATCTACTACTTTGTACATCTTGTTAGATTACACAAACAAGGAAAGTTTCAACTTGCTGCGCTCAACACTCTCTTCTTAAGAAAGCAACTGATTCTGAGAACAGAACTAGCTCATTTCACACAGTACTGTGTTCGGCAATGAAGATGTTTGTTTTCTAAACAAACTGCTTTAGAAATGAGGCGAATCTACTACCTTTTACATCTTGTTAGTTTACACAAACAAGGAAAGTTTGAACTTGCTGAACTCAACCCTCTTGTAAGAAAGCAACTGATTCCGAGAACAGAACTAGCCCATTTCACACAGTACTGTGTTTGGCAATGAAGATGTTTGTTTTCTAAACAAACTACTTTAGAAGTGAGGCGAAGATACTACTTTGTACATCTTGTTAGATTACACAAACAAGGAAAGTTTGAACTTGCTGCACTCAAGCCTCTTTGTAAGGAAGCAACTGATTCCAAGAACAGAACTAGCTTATTTCACAGAGTACAGTGTTCGGCAAATGGAGATATTTGTTTTCTAAACAAACTACTTTAGAAATGAGGTGAATCTACTAAGTTGTATATCTTCTTAGATTACCCAAAGAAGGAAAGTTTGAACTTGCTGCACTCAAACCTCTTCTTAAGAAAGTTACTGATTCAGAGAACAGAACCAGCTCATTTCACACAGTACAGTTTTCTACAGTTTTCAGAGTACAGTTTTCTAAAAGATGATTGTTTTCTAAACAAATAACTTTAGAAAAGAGCTGAATCTATTAAGTTGTACATCTTGTTAGATTACACTAACTAGGACAGTTTGAACTTGCTGCACTCAACCCTCTTTGTAAGAACGCAAGTGATTCCGAGAACAGAACTAGCTCATTTCACACGATACAGTTTTCGGAAATGAAGATGATTGTTTTCTAAACAAACTACTTTAGAAATGAGGCGAATCTACTACTTTGTACATCTTGTTAGATTACACAAACAAGGAAAGTTTCAACTTGCTGCGCTCAACACTCTTCG
This sequence comes from Orientallactaga sibirica, assembly GCA_036365145.1. NCBI lineage: Eukaryota > Metazoa > Chordata > Mammalia > Rodentia > Dipodidae > Orientallactaga > Orientallactaga sibirica. The sequence goes on from JAEOAD010001945.1 coordinate 25,667, forward strand.
TAAGAAAGCAACTGATTCGAGAACAGAACTAGCTCATTTCACACAGTACTGCGTTCGGCAATGAAGATGTTTGTTTTCTAAACAAACTGCTTTAGAAATGAGGCGAATCTACTACCTTTTACGTCTTGTTAGTTTACACAAACAAGGAAAGTTTGAACTTGCTGAACTCAACCCTCTTCGTAAGAAAGCAACTGATTCCGAGAACAGAACTAGCCCATTTCACACAGTACTGTGTTCGGCAATGAAGATGTTTGTTTTCTAAACAAACTACTTTAGAAGTGAGTCGAAGATACTACTTTGTACATCTTGTTAGATTACACAAACAAGGAAAGTTTGAACTTGCTGCACTCAAGCGATTTTGTAAGGAAGCAACTGATTCCAAGAACAGAACTAGCTTATTTCACAGAGTACAGTGTTAGGCAAATGGAGATATTTGTTTTCTAAACAAACTACTTTAGAAATGAGGTGAATCTACTAAGTTGTATATCTTCTTAGATTACACAAAGAAGGAAAGTTAGAACTTGCTGCACTCAAACCTCTTCTTAAGAAAGTTACTGATTCAGAGAACAGAACCAGCTCATTTCACACAGTACAGTTTTCTAAAACGAAGATGATTGTTTTCTAAACAAATAACTTTAGAAAAGAGCTGAATCTATTAAGTTGTACATCTTGTTAGATTACACTAACTAGGACAGTTTGAACTTGCTGCACTCAACCCTCTTTGTAAGAACGCAAGTGATTCCGAGAACAGAACTAGCTCATTTCACACGATACAGTTTTCGGAAATGAAGATGATTGTTTTCTAAACAAACTACTTTAGAAGTGAGGCGAATCTACTACTTTGTACATCTTGTTAGATTACACAAACAAGGAAAGTTTCAACTTGCTGCGCTCAACACTCTTCGTAAGAAAGCAACTGATTCCGAGAACAGAACTAGCTCATTTCACACAGTACTGTGTTCGGCAATGAAGATGTTTGTTTTCTAAACAAACTGCTTTAGAAATGAGGCGAATCTACTACCTTTTACATCTTGTTAGTTTACACAAACAAGGAAAGTTTGAACTTGCTGAACTCAACCCTCTTCGTAAGAAAGCAACTGATTCCGAGAACAGAACTAGCCCATTTCACACAGTACTGTGTTCGGCAATGAAGATGTTTGTTTTCTAAACAAACTACTTTAGAAGTGAGGCGAAGATACTACTTTGTACATCTTGTTAGATTACACAAACAAGGAAAGTTTGAACTTGCTGCACTCAAGCGATTTTGTAAGGAAGCAACTGATTCCAAGAACAGAACTAGCTTATTTCACAGAGTACAGTGTTAGGCAAATGGAGATATTTGTTTTCTAAACAAACTACTTTAGAAATGAGGTGAATCTACTAAGTTGTATATCTTCTTAGATTACACAAAGAAGGAAAGTTAGAACTTGCTGCACTCAAACCTCTTCTTAAGAGAGTTACTGATTCAGAGAACAGAACCAGGTTATTTCACACAGTACAGTTTTCTAAAACGAAGATGATTGTTTTCTAAACAAATAACTTTAGAAAAGAGCTGAATCTATTAAGTTGTACATCTTGTTAGATTACACTAACTAGGAATGTTTGAACTTGCTGCACTCAAGCCTCTTTGTAAGAATGCAAATGATTCCGAGAACAGAACTAGCTCATTTCACACAATACAGTTTTTGGAAATGAAGATGATTGTTTTCTAAACAAACTACTTTAGAAGTGAGGCGAATCTACTACTTTGTACATCTTGTTAGATTACACAAACAAGGAAAGTTTCAACTTGCTGCGCTCAACACTCTTTTTGTAAGAAAGCAACTGATTCCGAGAACAGAACTAGCTCATTTCACACAGTACTGAGTTCGGCAATGAAGATGTTTGTTTTCTAAACAAACTGCTTTAGAAATGAGGCGAATCTACTACCTTTTACATCTTGTTAGTTTACACAAACAAGGAAAGTTTGAACTTGCTGAACTCAAACCCTTTGTAAGAAAGCAACTGATTCCGAGAACAGAACTAGCCCATTTCACACAGTTCTGTGTTCTAAAAATGAAGATGTTTGTTTTCTAAACAAACTACTTTAGAAGTGAGCTGAAGATACTACTTTGTACATCTTGTTAGATTACACTAACTAGGAATGTTTGAACTTGCTGCACTCAAGCCTCTTTTGTAAGAACGCAAGTGATTCCGAGAACAGAACTAGCTCATTTCACACAGTACAGTTTTTTTCGGAAATGAAGATGATTGTTTTCTAAACAAACTACTTTAGAAGTGAGGCGAATGTACTGCTTTGTACATCTTGTTAGATTACACAAACAAGGAAATTTTCAACTTGCTGCACTCAACTCTCTTCGTAAGAAAGCAACTGATTCCGAGAACAGAAATAGCTCATTTTACACAGTACTGCGTTCGGCAATGAAGATGTTTGTTTTCTAAACAAACTGCTTTAGAAATGAGGCGAATCTACTACCTTTTACGTCTTGTTAGTTTACACAAACAAGGAAAGTTTGAACTTGCTGAACTCAACCCTCTTCATAAGAAAGCAACTGATTCCTAGAACAGAACTAGCCCATTTCACACAGTACTGTGTTCGGCAATGAAGATGTTTGTTTTCTAAACAAACTACTTTAGAAGCGAGGCGAAGATACTACTTTGTACATCTTGTTAGATTACACAAACAAGGAAAGTTTCAACTTGCTGCGCTCAACTCTCTTCGTAAGAAAGCAACTGATTCCGAGAACAGAACTAGCTCATTTCACACAGTACTGTGTTCGGCAATGAAGATGTTTGTTTTCTAAACAAACTGCTTTAGAAATGAGGCGAATCTACTACCTTTTACATCTTGTTAGTTTACACAAACAAGGAAAGTTTGAACTTGCTGAACTCAACCCTCTTCGTAAGAAAGCAACTGATTCCGAGAACAGAACTAGCCCATTTCACACAGTACTGTTTTCGGCAATGAAGATGTTTGTTTTCTTAACAAACTACTTTAGAAGTGAGGCGAAGATACTACTTTGTACATCTTGTTAGATTACACAAACAAGGAAAGTTTGAACTTGCTGCACTCAAGCGATTTTGTAAGGAAGCAACTGATTCCAAGAACAGAACTAGCTTATTTCACAGAGTACAGTGTTCGGCAAATGGAGATTTTTGTTTTCTAAACAAACTACTTTAGAAATGAGGTGAATCTACTAAGTTGTATATCTTCTTAGATTACACAAAGAAGGAAAGTTTGAACTTGCTGCACTCAACCCTCTTCTTAAGAAAGTTAGTGATTAAGAGAACAGAACCAGCTCATTTCACACAGTACAGTTTTCTAAAACGAAGATGATTGTTTTCTAAACAAATAACTTTAGAATTGAGCTGAATCTATTAAGTTGTACATCTTGTTAGATTACACTAACTAGGACAGTTTGAACTTGCTGCACTCAACCCTCTTTGTAAGAACGCAAGTGATTCCGAGAACAGAACTAGCTCATTTCACACGATACAGTTTTCAGAAATGAAGATGATTGTTTTCTAAACAAACTACATTAGAAGTGAGGCGAATCTATTACTTTGTACATCTTGTTAGATTACACAAACAAGGAAAGTTTCAACTTGCTGCGCTCAACACTCTTCATAAGAAAGCAACTGATTCTGAGAACAGAACTAGCTCATTTCACACAGTACTGTGTTCGCAATGAAGATGTTTGTTTTCTAAACAAACTGCTTTAGAAATGAGGCGAATCTACTATCTTTTACATCTTGTTAGTTTACACAAACAAGGAAAGTTTGAACTTGCTGAACTCAACCCTCTTCGTAAGAAAGCAACTGATTCCGAGAACAGAACTAGCCCATTTCACACAGTACTGTGTTCGGCAATGAAGATGCTTGTTTTCTAAACAAACTACTTTAGAAGTGCGGCGAAGATACTACTTTGAACATCTTGTTAGATTACACTAAACAAGGAATGTTTGAACTTGCTGCACTCAAGCCTCTTTGTAAGAAGCAAATGATTCCAAGAACAGAACTAGCTCATTTCACACAATACAGTTTTCGGAAATGAAGATGATTGTTTTCTAAACAAACTACTTTAGAAGTGAGGTGAATCTACCACTTTGTACATCTTGTTAGATTACACAAACAAGGAAAGTTTCAACTTGCTGCACTCAACTCTCTTCTTAAGAAAGCAACTGATTCCGAGAACAGAAATAGCTCATTTCACACAGTACTGTGTTCGGCAATGAAGATGTTTGTTTTCTAAACAAACTGCTTTAGAAATGAGGCGAATCTACTACCTTTTACATCTTTTTAGTTTACACAAACAAAGAAAGTTTGAACTTGCTGAACTCAACCCTCTTTGTAAGAAAGCAACTGATTCCGAGAACAGAACTAGCTCATTTCACACAGTACTGTGTTTGGCATTGAAGGTGTTTGTTTTCTAAACAAACTGCTTTAGAAATGAGGTGAATCTACTACCTTTTACATCTTGTTAGTTTACACAAACAAGGAAAGTTTGAACTTGCTGAACTCAACCCTCTTCGTAAGAAAGCAACTGATTCCGAGAACAGAACTAGCTCATTTCACACAGTACTGTGTTCGGAAATGAAGATGTTTGTTTTCTAAACAAACTACTTTAGAAGTGAGGTGAATCCACTACTTTGTACATCTTGTTAGATTACACAAACAAGGAAAGTTTCAACTTGCTGCGCTCAAACTCTCTTTCGTAAGAAAGCAACTGATTCCGAGAACAGAACTAGCTCATTTCACACAGTACTGTTTTCGGCAATGAAGATGTTTGTTTTCTAAACAAACTGCTTTAGAAATGAGGTGAATCTACTACCTTTTACGTCTTTTTAGTTTACACAAACAAGGAAAGTTTGAACTTGCTGAACTCAACCCTCTTCGTAAGAAAGCAACTGATTCCGAGAACAGAACTAGCCCATTTCACACAGTACTGTGTTCGGCAATGAAGATGTTTGTTTTCTAAACAAACTACTTTAGAAGTGAGGCGAAGATACTACTTTGTACATCTTGTTAGATTACACAAACAAGGAAAGTTTGAACCTGCTGCACTAAAGCGATTTTGTAAGGAAGCAACTGATTCCAAGAACAGAACTAGCTTATTTCACAGAGTACAGTGTTCGGCAAATGGAGATATTTGTTTTCTAAACAAACTACTTTAGAAATGAGGTGAATCTACTAAGTTGTATATCTTCTTAGATTACACAAAGAAGGAAAGTTAGAACTTGCTGCACTCAAACCTCTTCTTAAGAAAGTTACTGATTCAGAGAATAGAACCAGCTCATTTTACACAGTACAGTTTTCTAAAACGAAGATGATTGTTTTCTAAACATATAACTTTAGAAAAGAGCTGAATCTATTAAGTTGTACATCTTTTTAGATTACACTAACAAGGACAGTTTGAACTTGCTGCACTCAACCCTCTTTGTCAGAACGCAAGTGATTCCGAGAACAGAACTAGCTCATTTCACACGATACAGTTTTCGGAAATGAAGATGATTGTTTTCTAAACAAACTACTTTAGAAGTGAGCTGAATCTACTACTTTGTACATCTTGTTAGATTACACAAACAAGGAAAGTTTCAACTTGCTGCGCTCAACTCTTCGTAAGAAAGCAACTGATTCCGAGAACAGAACTAGCTCATTTCACACAGTACTGTTTTCGGCAATGAAGATGTTTGTTTTCTAAACAAACTGCTTTAGAAATGAGGCGAATCTACTACCTTTTACATCTTGTTAGTTTACACAAACAAGGAAAGTTTGAACTTGCTGAACTCAACCCTCTTCGTAAGAAAGCAACTGATTCCGAGAACAGAACTAGCCCATTTCACACAGTACTGTGTTCGGCTATGAAGATGTTTGTTTTCTAAACAAACTACTTTAGAAGTGAGGCGAAGATACTACTTTGTACATCTTGTTAGATTACACTAGCTAGGAATGTTTGAACTTGCTGCACTCAAGCCTCTTTGTAAGAACGCAAATGATTCCGTGAGCAGAACTAGCTCATTTCACACAATCCAGTTTTTGGAAATGAAGATGATTGTTTTCTAAACATACTACTTTAGAAGTGAGGCCAAGATACTACATTGTATATCTGGTTAGATTACACAAACAAGGAAAGTTTGAACTTGCTGCACTCAAGCGATTTTGTAAGGAAGCAACTGAATCCAAGAACAGAACTAGCTTATTTCACAGAGTACAGTGTTCGGCAAATGGATATATTTGGTTTCTAAACAAACTGTTTTAGAAATGAGGTGAGATACTAAGTTGTATATCTTCTTAGATTACACAAAGAAGGAAAGTTTGAACTTGCTGCACTCAAACCTCTTCTTAAGAAAGTTACTGATTCAGAGAACAGAACCAGCTCATTTCACACAGTACAGTTTTCTAAAACGAAGATGATTGTTTTCTAAACAAATAACTTTAGAAAAGAGCTGAATCTATTAAGTTGTACATCTTGTTAGATTACACTAACTAGGAATGTTTGAAATTGCTGCACTCAAGCCTCTTTGTAAGAACGCAAATGATTCCGTGAACAGAACCAGCTCATTTCACACAATACAGTTTTCGTAAATGAAGATGATTGTTTTCTAAACAAACTACTTTAGAAGTGAGGCGAATCTACTACTTTGTACATCTTGTTAGATTACACAAACAAGGAAAGTTTCAACTTGCTGCGCTCAACTCTTTCGTAAGAAAGCAAATGATTCCGAGAACAGAACTAGCTCATTTCACACAGTACTGTGTTCAGCAATGAAGGTGTTTGTTTTCTAAACAAACTGCTTTAGAAATGAGGTGAATCTACTACCTTTTAAATCTTGTTAATTTACACAAACAAGGAAAGTTTGAACTTGCTGAACTCAACCCTCTTCGTAAGAAAGACACTGATTCCGAGAACAGAACTAGCCCATTTCACACAGTACTGCGTTCGGCAATGAAGATGTTTGTTTTCTAAGCAAACTACTTTAGAAGTGAGGCAAAGATACTACTTTGTACATCTTGTTAGATTACACAAACAAGGAAAGTTTGAACTTGCTGCACTCAAGCGATTTTGTAAGGAAGCAAATGATTCCAAGAAAAGAACTAGCTTATTTCACCGAGTACAGTGTTCGGCAAATGGAGATATTTGTTTTCTAAACAAACTGCTTTTGAAATGAGGTGAATCTACTAAATTGTATATCTTCGTAGATTACACAAAGGAGGAAAGTTAGAACTTGCTGCACTCAACCCTCTTCTTAAGAAAGTTACTGATTCAGAGAACAGAACCAGCTCATTTCACACAGTACAGTTTTCTAAAACGAAGATGATTGTTTTCTAAACAAATAACTTTAGAATTGAGCTGAATCTATTAAGTAGTATATCTTTTTAGATTACACTAACTAGGACAGTTTGAACTTGCTGCACTCAAGCCTCTTTGTAAGCACGCAATTGATTCCGTGAACAGAACTAGCTCATTTCACACGATACAGTTTTCGGAAATGAAGATGATTGTTTTCTAAACAAACTACTTTAGAAGTGAGGCGAATCTACTACTTTGTACATCTTGTTAGATTACACAAACAAGGAAAGTTTCAACTTGCTGCGCTCAACTCTCTTCGTAAGAAAGCAACTGATTCCGAGAACAGAACTAGCTCATTTCACACAGTACTGTGTTTGGCAATGAAGGTGTTTGTTTTCTAAACAAACTGCTTTAGAAATGAGGCGAATCTACTACCTTTTACATCTTGTTAGTTTACACAAACAAGGAAAGTTTGAACTTGATGAACTCAACCCTCTTCGTAAGAAAGCAACCTGTTCCGAGAACAGAACTAGCCCATTTCACACAGTACTGTGTTCGGCAATGAAGATGTTTGTTTTCTAAACAAACTACTTTAGAAGTGAGGCGAAGAAGATACTACTTTGTACATCTTGTTAGATTACACAAACAAGGAAAGTTTGAACTTGCTGCACTCAAGCGATTTTGTAAGGAAGCAACTTGATTCTAAGAACAGAACTAGCTTATTTCACAGAGTACAGTGTTCGGCAAATGGAGATATTTGTTTTCTAAACAAACTACTTTAGAAATGAGGTGAATCTACTAAGTTGTATATCTTCTTAGATTACACAAAGAAGGAAAGTTAGAACTTGCTGCACGCAAACCTCTTCTTAAGAAAGTTACTGATTCAGAGAACAGAACCAGCTCATTTCACACAGTACAGTTTTCTAAAACGAAGATGATTGTTTTCTAAACAAATGACTTTAGAAAAGAGCTGAATCTATTAAGTTGTACATCTTGTTAGATTACACTAACTAGCAAAGTTTGAACTTGCTGAACTCAACCCTCTTCGTAAGAAAGCAAGTGATTCCGAGAACAGAACTAGCCCATTTCACACAGTACTGTGTTCGGCAATGAAGATGTTTGTTTTCTAAACAAACTACTTTAGAAGTGAGGCGAAGATACTACTTTGTACATCTTGTTAGATTACACTAACGAGGAATGTTTGAACTTGCTGCACACAAGCCTCTTTGTAAGAACTCAAATGATTCCGTGAACAGAACTAGCTTATTTCACAGAGTACAGTGTTTGGCAAATGGAGATATTTGGTTTCTAAACAAACTGTTTTAGAAATGAGGTGAGATACTAAGTTGTATATCTTCTTAGATTACACAAAGAAGGAAAGTTTGAACTTGCTGCACTCAACCCTCTTCTTAAGAAAGTTACTGATTCAGAGAACAGAACCAGCTCATTTCACACAGTACAGTTTTCTAAAACGAAGAAGATTGTTTTCTAAACAAATAACTTTAGAATAGAGCTGAATCTATTAAGTTGTACATCTTGTTAGATTACACTAACTAGGACAGTTTGAACTTGCTGCACTCAACCCTCTTTGTAAGAACGCAAGTGATTCCGAGAACAGAACTAGCTCATTTCTCACGATACAGTTTTCAGAAATGAAGATGATTGTTTTCTAAACAAACTACATTAGAGGTGAGGCGAATCTACTATTTTGTACATCTTGTTAGATTACACAAACAAGGAAATTTTCAACTTGCTGCGCTCAACACTCTTCGTACGAAAGCAACTGATTCGAGAACAGAAATAGCTCATGTCACACAGTACTGCATTCGGAATGAAGATGTTTGTTTTCTAAACAAACTGCTTTAGAAATGAGGCAAAACTACTACCTTTTACGTCTTGTTAGTTTACACAAACAAGGAAAGTTTGAACTTGCTGAACTCAACCCTCTTCGTAAGAAAGCAACTGTTTCCGAGAACAGAACTAGCCCATTTCACATAGTACTGTGTTCGGCAATGAAGATGTTTGTTTTCTAAACAAACTACTTTAGAAGTGAGGCGAAGATACTACTTTGTACATCTTGTTAGATTACACAAACAAGGAAAATTTGAACTTGCTGCACTCAAGCGAATTTTGTAAGGAAGCAACTGATTCCAAGAACAGAACTAGCTTATTTCACAGAGTACAGTGTTGGCAAATGGAGATATTTGGTTTCTAAACAAACTGTTTTAGAAATGAGGTGAGATACTAAGTCGTATATCTTCTTAGATTACACAAAGAAGGAAAGTTTGAACTTGCTGCACTCAACCCTCTTCTTAAGAAAGTTACTGATTCAGAGAACAGAACCAGCTCATTTCACACAGAACAGTTTTCTAAAACGAAGATGATTGTTTTCTAAACAAACAACTTTAGAATTGAGCTGAATCTATTAAGTTGTACATCTTGTTAGATTACACTAACTAGGAATGTTTGAACTTGCTGCACTCAAGCCTCTTTGTAAGAACGCAAGTGATTCCATGAACAGAACTAGCTCATTTCACACAATACAGTTTTCAGAAATGAAGATGATTGTTTTCAAAACAAACTACTTTAGAAGTGAGGCGAATCTACTACTTTATACATCTTGTTAGATTACACAAACAAGGAAAGTTTCAACTTGCTGCGCTCAACACTCTTCGTAAGAAAGCAACTGATTCCGAGAACAGAACTAGCTCATTTCACACAGTACTGTGTTCGGCAATGAAGGTGTTTGTTTTCTAAACAAACTGCTTTAGAAATGAGGCGAATCTACTACCTTTTACATCTTTTTAGTTTACACAAAGAAGGAAAGTTTGAACTTGCTGAACTCAACCCTCTTCGTAAGAAAGCAACTGATTCCGAGAACAGAACTAGCCCATTTCACACAGTACTGTGTTCGGCAATGAAGATGTTTGTTTTCTAAACAAACTACTTTAGAAGTGAGGCGAAGATACTACTTTGTACATCTTGTTAGATTACACCAATAAGGAAAGTTTGAACTTGCTGCACTCAAGCGATTTTGTAAGGAAGCAACTGATTCCAAGAACAGAACATGCTTATTTCACAGAGTACACTGTTCGGCAAATGGAGATATTTGTTTTCTAAACAAACTACTTTAGAAATGAGGTGAATCTACTAAGTTGTATATCTTCTTAGATTACACACAGAAGGAAAGTTAGAACTTGCTGCACTCAACCCTCTTCTTAAAAAAGTTACTTATTCAGAGAATAGAACCACCCCATTTCACACAGTACAGTTTTCTAAAACGAAGATGATTGTTTTCTAAACAAATAACTTTAGAAAAGAGCTGAATCTATTAAGTTGTACATCTTGTTAGATTACACTAACTAGGACAGTTTGAACTTGCTGCACTCAACCCTTTTTGTAAGAACGCAAGTGATTCCGAGAACAGAACTAGCTCATTTCACACGATACAGTTTTCAGAAATGAAGATGATTGTTTTCTAAACAAACTACTTTACAAGTGAGGCGAATCTGCTACTTAGTACATCTTGATAGATTACACAAACAAGGAAAGTTTCAACTTGCTGCGCTCAACACTCTTCGCAAGAAAGCAACTGATTCCGAGAACAGAACTAGCTCATTTCACACAGTACTGCGTTCGGCAATGAAGATGTTTGTTTTCTAAACAAACTGCTTTAGAAATGAGGCGAATCTACTACCTTTTATATCTTGTTAGTTTACACAAACAAGGAAAGTTTGAACTTGCTGAACTCAACCCTCTTCGTAAGAAAGCAACTGATTCCGAGAACAGAACTAGCCCATTTCACACAGTACTGTGTTCGGCAATGAAGATGTTTGTTTTCTAAACAAACTACTTTAGAAGTGAGTGAAGATACTACTTTGTACATCTTGTTAGATTACACTAACTAGGAATGTTTGAACTTGCTGCACTCAAGCAATTTTGTAAGAACGCAAATGATTCCAAGAACAGAACTAGCTCATTTCACACTATACAGTTTTCAGAAATGAAGATGATTGTTTTCTAAACAAACTTCTTTAGAAGTGAGGCGAATCTACTACTTTGTACATCTTGTTAGATTACACAAACAAGGAAAGTTTCAACTTGGTGCGCTCAACTCTCCTCGTAAGAAAGCAACTGATTCCGAAACAGAACTAGCTCAGTTCACACAGTACTGTGTTTGGGAATGAAGGTGTTTGTTTTGTAAACAAACTGCTTTGGAAATGAGGCGAATCTAATACCATTTACATCTTGTTAGTTTACACAAACAAGGAAAGTTTGAACTTGCTCAACTCAACCCTCTTCGTAAGAAAGCAACTGATTCCGAGAACAGAAACTAGCCCATTTCACACAGTCCTGTGTTCGGCAATGAAGATGTTTGTTTTCTAAACAAACTACTTTAGAAGTGAGGCGAAGATACTACTTTGTACATCTTGTTAGATTACACAAACAAGGAAAGTTTGAACTTGCTGCACTCAAGCGATTTTGTAAGGAAGCAACTGATTCAATGGAGATACTCTTGAGGTGAATCTACTAAGTTGTATATCTTTTTAGATTACAAGCACTCAACCCTCTTCAAGCTGATTTCATTTCACACAGTACAGTTTTTTGATTGTTTTCTAAACAAAAATGAAGATGATTGTTTTCTAAACAAACTACTTTAAATGAGTGAGGCCAAGATACTAAACAATTGTATATCTTTGTACATCTTGTTAGATTACACAAACAAGGAAAGTTTGAACTTGCTGCACTCAAAGCTCATTTTTTGTAAGGAAGCAACTGATTCCAAGAACAGAACTAGCTTATTTCACAGAGTACAGTGTTCGGCAAATGGAGATATTTGTTTTCTAAACAAACTGTTTTAGAAATGAGGTGAATCTACTAAGTTTGTATATCTTCTTAGATTACACAAAGAAGGAAAGTTTGAACTTGCTGCACTCAAACCTCTTCTTAAGAAAGTTACTGATTCAGAGAACAGAACCAGCTCATTTCACACAGTACAGTTTTCTAAAATGAAGATGATTGTTTTCTAAACAAATAACTTTAGAAAAGAGCTGAATCTATTAAGTTGTACATCTTGTTAGATTACACTAACTAGGAATGTTTGAACTTGCTGCACTCAACCCTCTTTGTAAGAACGCAAGTGATTCCGAGAACAGAACTAGCTCATTTCACACGATACAGTTTTCAGAAATGAAGATGATTGTTTTCTAAACAAACTACTTTAGAAGTGAGGCGAATCTACTACTTTGTACATCTTGTTAGATTACACAAACAAGGAAAGTTTCAACTTGCTGCGCTCAACTCTCTTCGTAAGAAAGCAACTGATTCCGAGAACAGAACTAGCTCATTTCACACAGTACTGTGTTTGGCAATGAAGGTGTTTGTTTTCTAAACAAACTGCTTTAGAAATGAGGTGAATCTACTACCTTTTACATCTTGTTAGTTTACACAAACAAGGAAAGTTTGAACTTGCTGAACTCAACCCTCTTCGTAAGAAAGCAACTGATTCCGAGAACAGAACTAGCCCATTTCACACAGTACTGTGTTCAGCAATGAAGATGTTTGTTTTCTAAACAAACTACTTTAGAAGTGAGGCAAAGATACTACTTTGTACATCTTGTTAGATTACACAAACAAGGAAAGTTTGAACTTGCTGCACTCAAGCGATTTTGTAAGGAAGCAACTGATTCCAAGAACAGAACTAGCTTATTTCACAGAGTACAGTGTTCGGCAAATGGAGATATTTGTTTTCTAAACAAACTACTTTAGAAATGAGGTGAATCTACTAAGTTGTATATCTTCTTAGATTACACAAAGAAGGAAAGTTAGAACTTGCTGCACTCAACCCTCTTCTTAAGAAAGTTACTGATTCAGAGAACAGAACCAGCTCATTTCACACAGTACAGTTTTCTAAAACGAAGATGATTGTTTTCTAAACAAATAACTTTAGAATTGAGCTGAATCTATTAAGTTGTACATCTTGTTAGATTACACTAACTAGGAATGTTTGAACTTGCTGCACTCAAGCCTCTTTGTAAGAACGCAAGTGATTCCGAGAACAGAACTAGCTCATTTCACACAATACAGTTTTCAGAAATGAAGATGATTGTTTTCTAAACAAACTACTTTAGAAGTGAGGCGAATCTACTACATTGTACATCTTGTTAGATTACACAAACAAGGAAAGTTTCAACTTGCTGCGCTCAACACTCTTCGTAAGAAAGCAACTGATTCGAGAACAGAACTAGCTCATTTCACACAGTACTGTGTTTGGCAATGAAGATGTTTGTTTTCTAAACAAACTGCTTTAGAAATGAGGCGAATCTACTACCTTTTACATCTTGTTAGTTTACACAAACAAGGAAGGTTTGAACTTGCTGAACTCAACCCTTTTGTAAGAAAGCAACTGATTCCGGGAACAGAACTAGCCCATTTCACACAGTACTGTGTTCAGCAATGAAGATGTTTGTTTTCTAAACAAACTACTTTAGAAGTGAGGCGAAGATACTACTTTGTACATCTTGTTAGATTACACAAACAAGGAAAGTTTGAACTTGCTGCACTCAAGCGATTTTGTAAGGAAGCAACTGATTCCAAGAACAGAACTAGCTTATTTCACAGAGTACAGTGTTCAGCAAATGGAGATATTTGTTTTCTAAACAAACTACTTTAGAAATGAGGTGAATCTACTAAGTTGTATATCTTCTTAGATTACACAAAGAAGGAAAGTTTGAACTTGCTGCACTCAAACCTCTTCTTAAGAAAGTTACTGATTCAGAGAACAGAACCAGCTCATTTCACACAGTACAGTTTTCTAAAACGAAGATGATTGTTTTCTAAACAAATAACTTTAGAAAAGAGCTGAATCTATTAAGTTGTACATCTTGTTAGATTACACTAACTAGGAAAGTTTGAACTTGCTGCACTCAACCCTCTTTGTAAGAAGCAAGTGATTCCGAGAACAGAGAACAGAACTAAAGCTCATTTCACACAGTACAGTTTTCAACTTGCTGAACTCAAATGAAGATGTTTGTTTTCTAAACAAACTACAATGAAGATTTTTGTTTTTTAGAAGTGAGGCGAAGATACTACTTTGTACATCTTGTTAGATTACACAAACAAGGAATGTTTGAACTTGCTGCACACAAGCCTCTTTGTAAGAACTCAAATGATTCCAAGAACAGAACTAGCTTATTTCACAGAGTACAGTGTTTGGCAAATGGAGATATTTGTTTTCTAAACAAACTGTTTTAGAAATGAGGTGAGATACTAAGTTGTATATCTTCTTAGATTACACAAAGAAGGAAAGTTTGAACTTGCTGCACTCAACCCTCTTCTTAAGAAAGTTACTGATTCAGAGAACAGAACCAGCTCATTTCACACAGTACAGTTTTCTAAAACGAAGAATGATTGTTTTCTAAACAAATAACTTTAGAATAGAGCTGAATCTATTAAGTTGTACATCTTGTTAGATTACACTAACTAGGACAGTTTGAACTTGCTGCACTCAACCCTCTTTGTAAGAACGCAAGTGATTCCGAGAACAGAACTAGCTCATTTCACACGATACAGTTTTCAGAAATGAAGATGATTGTTTTCTAAACAAACTACTTTAGAGGTGAGGTGAATCTACTATTTTGTACATCTTGTTAGATTACACAAACAAGGAAAGTTTCAACTTGCTGCGCTCAACACTCTTCTTAAGAAAGCAACTGATTCCGAGAACAGAAATAGCTCATTTCACACAGTACTGTTTTCTAAAATGAAGATGTTTGTTTTCTAAACAAACTGCTTTAGAAATGAGCTGAATCTACTAAGTTTTACATCTTGTTAGTTTACACAAACAAGGAAAGTTTGAACTTGCTGAACTCAACCCTCTTCGTAAGAAAAAACTGATTCCGAGAACAGAACTAGCCCATTTCACATAGTACTGTGTTCGGCAATGAAGATGTTTGTTTTCTAAACAAACTACTTTAGAAGTGAGGCGAAGATACTACTTTGTACATCTTGTTAGATTACACAAACAAGGAATGTCTGAACTTGCTGCACTCAAGCGATTTTGTAAGGAAGCAACTGATTCCAAGAACAGAACTAGCTTATTTCACAGAGTACAGTGTTCGGCAAATGGAGATATTTGGTTTTCTAAACAAACTGTTTTAGAAATGAGGTGAGATACTAAGTTGTATATCTTCTTAGATTACACAAAGAAGGAAAGTTTGAACTTGCTGCACTCAACCCTCTTCTTAAGAAAGTTACTGATTCAGAGAACAGAACCAGCTCATTTCACACAGAACAGTTTTCTAAAACGAAGATGATTGTTTTCTAAACAAACAACTTTAGAATTGAGCTGAATCTATTAAGTTGTACATCTTGTTAGATTACACTAACTAGGAATGTTTGAACTTGCTGCACTCAAGCCTCTTTGTAAGAACGCAAGTGATTCCATGAACAGAACTAGCTCATTTCACACAATACAGTTTTCGGAAATGAAGATGATTGTTTTCTAAACAAACTACTTTAGAAGTGAGGCGAATCTACTACTTTATACATCTTGTTAGATTACACAAACAAGGAAAGTTTCAACTTGCTGCGCTCAACACTCTTCGTAAGAAAGCAACTGATTCCGAGAACAGAACTAGCTCATTTCACACAGTACTGTGTTCGGCAATGAAGGTGTTTGTTTTCTAAACAAACTGCTTTAGAAATGAGGCGAATCTACTACCTTTTACATCTTTTTAGTTTACACAAAGAAGGAAAGTTTGAACTTGCTGAACTCAACCCTCTTCGTAAGAAAGCAACTGATTCCGAGAACAGAACTAGCCCATTTCACACAGTACTGTGTTCGGCAATGAAGATGTTTGTTTTCTAAACAAACTACTTTAGAAGTGAGGCGAAGATACTACTTTGTACATCTTGTTAGATTACACCAATAAGGAAAGTTTGAACTTGCTGCACTCAAGCGATTTTGTAAGGAAGCAACTGATTCCAAGAACAGAACAGCTTATTTCACAGAGTACACTGTTCGGCAAATGGAGATATTTGTTTTCTAAACAAACTACTTTAGAAATGAGGTGAATCTACTAAGTTGTATATCTTCTTAGATTACACACAGAAGGAAAGTTAGAACTTGCTGCACTCAACCCTCTTCTTAAAAAAGTTACTTATTCAGAGAATAGAACCACCCCATTTCACACAGTACAGTTTTCTAAAACGAAGATGATTGTTTTCTAAACAAATAACTTTAGAAAAGAGCTGAATCTATTAAGTTGTACATCTTGTTAGATTACACTAACTAGGACAGTTTGAACTTGCTGCACTCAACCCTCTTTGTAAGAACGCAAGTGATTCCGAGAACAGAACTAGCTCATTTCACACGATACAGTTTTCAGAAATGAAGATGATTGTTTTCTAAACAAACTACTTTACAAGTGAGGCGAATCTGCTACTTAGTACATCTTGATAGATTACACAAACAAGGAAAGTTTCAACTTGCTGCGCTCAACACTCTTCGCAAGAAAGCAACTGATTCCGAGAACAGAACTAGCTCATTTCACACAGTACTGCGTTCGGCAATGAAGATGTTTGTTTTCTAAACAAACTGCTTTAGAAATGAGGCGAATCTACTACCTTTTATATCTTGTTAGTTTACACAAACAAGGAAAGTTTGAACTTGCTGAACTCAACCCTCTTCGTAAGAAAGCAACTGATTCCGGGACCAAACTAGCCCATTTCACACAGTACTGTGTTCGGCAATGAAGATGTTTGTTTTCTAAACAAACTACTTTAGAAGTGAGGCGAAGATACTACTTTGTACATCTTGTTAGATTACACTAACTAGGAATGTTTGAACTTGCTGCACTCAAGCCTCTTTGTAAGAACGCAAATGATTCCGTGAACAGAACTAGCTCATTTCACACTATACAGTTTTCAGAAATGAAGATGATTGTTTTCTAAACAAACTTCTTTAGAAGTGAGGCGAATCTACTACTTTGTACATCTTGTTAGATTACACAAACAAGGAAAGTTTCAACTTGGTGCGCTCAACTCTCCTCGTAAGAAAGCAACTGATTCCGAAACAGAACTAGCTCAGTTCACACAGTACTGTGTTTGGGAATGAAGGTGTTTGTTTTGTAAACAAACTGCTTTGGAAATGAGGCGAATCTAATACCATTTACATCTTGTTAGTTTACACAAACAAGGAAAGTTTGAACTTGCTCAACTCAACCCTCTTCGTAAGAAAGCAACTGATTCCGAGAACAGAACTAGCCCATTTCACACAGTACTGTGTTCGGCAATGAAGATGTTTGTTTTCTAAACAAACTACATTAGAAGTGAGGCGAAGATACTACTTTGTACATCTTGTTAGATTACACAAACAAGGAAAGTTTGAACTTGCTGCACTCACGCGATTTTGTAAGGAAGCAACTGATTCCAAGAACAGAACGAGCTTATTTCACAGAGTACAGTGTTCGGCAAATGGAGATATTTGTTTTCTAAACAAACTACTTTAGAAATGAGGTGAATCTACTAAGTTGTATATCTTTTTAGATTACACAAAGAAGGAAAGTTTGAACTTGCTGCACTCAACCCTCTTCTTAAGAAAGTTACTGATTCAGAGAACAGAACCAGCTCATTTCACACAGTACAGTTTTCTAAAACGAAGATGATTGTTTTCTAAACAAATAACTTTAGAAAAGAGCTGAATCTATTAAGTTGTACATCTTGTTAGATTACACTAACTAGGACAGTTTGAACTTGCTGCACTCAACCCTCTTTGTAAGAACGCAAGTGATTCCGAGAACAGAACTAGCTCATTTCACACGATACAGTTTTCAGAAATGAAGATGATTGTTTTCTAAACAAGCTACTTTAGAAGTGAGGCTAATCTACTACTTTGTACATCTTGTTAGATTACACAAACAAGGAAAGTTTCAACTTGCTGCGCTCAACTCTCTTCGTAAGAAAGCAACTGAATCCAAGAACAGAACTAGCTCATTTCACACAGTACTGTGTTCGGCAATGAAGGTGTTTGTTTTCTAAACAAACTGCTTTAGAAATGAGGCGAATCTACTACCTTTTACATCTTGTTAGTTTACACAAACAAGGAAAGTTTGAACTTGCTGAACTCAACCCTCTTCGTAAGAAAGCAACTGATTCCGAGAAGAGAACTAGCCCATTTGACACAGTACTGTGTTCGCCAATGAAGATGTTTGTTTTCTAAACAAACTACTTTAGAAGTGAGGCAAAGATACTACTTTGTACATCTTGTTAGATTACACTAACAAGGAATGTTTGAACTTGCTGCACTCAAGCGATTTTGTAAGAAAGCAAATGATTCCAAGAACAGAACTAGCTTATTTCACAGAGTACAGTGTTTGGCAAATGGAGATATTTGTTTTCTAAACAAACTGTTTTAGAAATGAGGTGAGATACTAAGTTGTATATCTTCTTAGATTACACAAAGAAGGAAAGTTTGAACTTGCTGCACTCAACCCTCTTCTTAAGAAAGTTACTGATTCAGAGAACAGAACCAGCTCATTTCACACAGTACAGTTTTCTAAAATGAAGATGATTGTTTTCTAAACAAATAACTTTAGAATTGAGCTGAATCTATTAAGTTGTACATCTTGTTAGATTACACTAACTAGGAATGTTTGAACTTGCTGCACTCAAGCCTCTTTGTAAGAACGCAAGTGATTCTGTGAACAGAACTAGCTCATTTCACACAATACAGTTTTTGGAAATGAAGATGATTGTGTTCTAAACAAACTACTTTAGAAGTGAGGCGAATCTACTACTTTTTGTACATCTTGTTAGATTACACAAACAAGGAAAGTTTCAACTTGCTGCGCTCAACACTCTTCGTAAGAAAGCAACTGATTCCGAGAACAGAACTAGCTCATTTCACACAGTACTGTGTTCGGCAATGAAGGTGTTTGTTTTCTAAACAAACTGCTTTAGAAATGAGGCGAATCTACTACCTTTTACATCTTGTTAGTTTACACAAACAAGGAAAGTTTGAACTTGCTGAACTCAACCCTCTTCGTAAGAAAGCAACTGATTCCGAGAACAGAACTAGCCCATTTCACACAGTACTGTGTTCGGCAATGAAGATGTTTGTTTTCTAAACAAACTACTTTAGAAGTGAGGCGAAGATACTACTTTGTACATCTTGTTAGATTACACAAACAAGGAAAGTTTGAACTTGCTGCACTCAAGTGATTTTGTAAGGAAGCAACTGATTCCAAGAACAGAACTAGCTTATTTCACCCAGTACAGTGTTCGGCAAATGAAGATATTTGTTTTCTAAACATACTACTTTAGAAATGAGGTGAATCTACTAAGTTGTATATCTTCTTAGATTACACAAAGAAGGAAAGTTAGAACTTGCTGCACTCAAACCTCTTCTTAAGAAAGTTACTGATTCAGAGAACAGAACCAGCTCATTTCAGACAGTACAGTTTTCTAAAACGAAGATGATTGTTTTCTAAACAAATAACTTTAGAATTGAGCTGAATCTATTAAGTTGTACATCTTGTTAGATTACAATAACTAGGAATGTTTGAACTTGCTGCACTCAAGCCTCTTTGTAAGAACGCAAGTGATTCCGAGAACAGAACTAGCTCATTTCACACGATACAGTTTTCAGAAATGAAGATGATTGTTTTATAAACAAACTACTTTAGAAGTGAGGCGAATCTACTACTTTGTACATCTTGTTAGATTACACAAACAAGGAAAGTTTCAACTTGCTGCGCTCAACACTCTTCTTACGAAAGCAACTGATTCCGAGAACAGAACTAGCTCATTTCACACAGTACCGCGTTCGGCAATGAAGATTTTTGTTTTCTAAACAAACTGCTTTAGAAATGAGGCGAATCTACTACCTTTTACATCTTGTTAGTTTACACAAACAAGGAAAGTTTGAACTTGCTGAATTCAACCCTCTTCGTAAGAAAGCAACTGATTCCGAGAACAGAACTAGCCCATTTCACACAGTACTGTGTTCGCCAATGAAGATGTTTGTTTTCTAAACAAACTACTTTAGAAGTGAGGCGAAGATACTACTTTGTACATCTTGTTAGATTACACAAACAAGGAAAGATTGAACTTGCTGCACTCAAGCGATTTTGTAAGGAAGCAACTGATTGAAGAACAGAACTAGCTTATTTCACAGAGTACAGTGTTCGGCAAATGGAGATATTTGGTTTCTAAAAAACTGTTTTAGAAATGAGGTGAGATACTAAGTTGTATATCTTCTTAGATTACACAAAGAAGGAAAGTTCGAACTTGCTGCACCCAACCCTCTTCTTAAGAAAGTTACTGATTCAGAGAACAGAACCAGCTCATTTCACACAGTACAGTTTTCTAAAACGAAGATGATTGTTTTCTAAACAAATAACTTTAGAATTGAGCTGAATCTATTAAGTTGTACATCTTGTTAGATTACACTAACTAGGAATGTTTGAACTTGCTGCACTCAAGCCTCTTTGTAAGAACACAAGTGATTCCGAGAACAGAACTAGCTCATTTCACACGATACAGTTTTCAGAAATGAAGATGATTGTTTTCTAAACAAACTAGTTTAGAAGTGAGGCGAATCTACTACTTTTTGTACATCTTGTTAGATTACACAAACAAGGAAAGTTTCAACTTGCTGCGCTCAACACTCTTCGTAAGAAAGCAACTGATTCCGAGAACAGAACTAGCTCATTTCACACAGTACTGCGTTCGGCAATGAAGATTTTTGTTTTCTAAACAAAGTGCTTTAGAAATGAGGCGAATCTACTACCTTTTACATCTTGTTAGTTTACACAAACAAGGAAAGTTTGAACTTGCTGAACTCAACCCTCTTCGTAAGAAAGCAACTGATTCCGAGAACAGAACTAGCCCATTTCACACAGTACTGTGTTCAGCAATGAAGATGTTTGTTTTCTAAACAAACTACTTTAGAAGTGAGGCGAAGATACTACTTTGTACATCTTGTTAGATTACACAAAAAAGGAAAGTTTGAACTTGCTGCACTCAAGCAATTTTGTAAGGAAGCAACTGATTCCAAGAACAGAACTAGCTTATTTCACAGAGTACAGTGTTCGGCAAATGGAGATATTTGTTTTCTAAACAAACTACTTTAGAAATGAGGTGAATCTACTAAGTTGTATATCTTCTTAGATTACACAAAGAAGGAAAGTTAGAACTTGCTGCACTCAACCCTCTTCTTAAGAAAGTTACTGATTCAGAGAACAGAACCAGCTCATTTCACACAGTACAGTTTTCTAAAACGAAGATGATTGTTTTCTAAACAAATAACTTTAGAATTGAGCTGAATCTATTAAGTTGTACATCTTGTTAGATTACACTAACTAGGAATGTTTGAACTTGCTGCACTCAAGCCTCTTTGTAAGAACACAAGTGATTCCGTGAATAGAACTAGCTCATTTCACACAATACAGTTTTCGGAAATGAAGATGATTGTTTTCTAAACAAACTACTTTAGAAGTGAGGCGAATCTACTACTTTGTACATCTTGTTAGATTACACAAACAAGGAAAGTTTCAACTTGCTGCGCTCAACACTCTTCGTAAGAAAGCAACTGATTCGAGAACAGAACTAGCTCATTTCACACAGTACTGTGTTCGGCAATGAAGGTGTTTGTTTTCTAAACAAACTGCTTTAGAAATGAGGCGAATCTACTACCTTTTACATCTTGTTAGTTTACACAAACAAGGAAAGTTTGAACTTGCTGAACTCAACCCTCTTCGTAAGAAAGCAACTGATTCCGAGAACAGAACTAGCCCATTTCACACAGTACTGTGTTCAGCAATGAAGATGTTTGTTTTCTAAACAAACTACTTTAGAAGTGAGGCGAAGATACTACTTTGTACATCTTGTTAGATTACACAAACAAGGAAAGTTTGAACTTGCTGCACTCAAGCGATTTTGTAAGGAAGCAACTGATTCCAAGAACAGAACTAGCTTATTTCGCAGAGTACAGTGTTCGGCAAATGGAGATATTTGTTTTCTCAACAAACTACTTTAGAAATGAGGTGAATCTACTAAGTTGTATATCTTCTTAGATTACACAAAGAAGGAAAGTTAGAACTTGCTGCACTCAAACCTCTTCTTAAGAAAGTTACTGATTCAGAGAACAGAACCAGCTCATTTCACACAGTACAGTTTTCTAAAACGAAGATGATTGTTTTCTAATCAAATAAGTTTAGAAAAGAGCTGAATCTATTAAGTTGTACATCTTGTTAGATTACACTAACTAGGAATGTTTGAACTTGCTGCACTCAACCCTCTTTGTAAGAACGCAAGTGATTCCGAGAACAGAACTAGCTCATTTCACACGATACAGTTTTCAGAAATGAAGATGATTATTTTCTAAACAAACTACTTTAGAAGTGAGGCGAATCTACTACTTTGTACATCTTGTTAGATTACACAAACAAGGAAAGTTTCAACTTGCTGCGCTCAACACTCTTCGTAAGAAAGCAACTGATTCCGAGAACAGAACTAGCTCATTTCACACAGTACTGTTTTTGGCAATGAAGGTGTTTGTTTTCTAAACAAACTGCTTTAGAAATGAGGCGAATCTACTACCTTTTACATCTTGTTAGTTTACACAAACAAGGAAAGTTTGAACTTGCTGAACTCAACCCTCTTCGTAAGAAAGCAACTCATTCCGAGAACAGAACTAGCCCATTTCACAAAGTACTGTGTTTGGCAATGAAGATGTTTGTTTTCTACCCAAACTACTTTAGAAGTGAGGCGAAGATACTACTTTGTACATCTTGTTAGATTACACAAACAAGGAAAGTTTGAACTTGCTGCACTCAAGCGATTTTTAGGAACAATCTTGTTAGCTTATTTTAGTACAAACGGCAAATGGAATATTTGTTTTTTCAACAAAACTTTAGAAATGAGGTGAATCTACTAAGTTGTATATCTTCTTAGATTACACAAAGAAGGAAAGTTAGAACTTGCTGCACTCAAACCTCTTCTTAAGAAAGTTACTGATTCAGAGAACAGAACCAGCTCATTTCACACAGTACTGTGTTCGGCAAATGAAGATGTTTGTTTTGTTAGATTACCCAAACTACTTTAGAAGTGAGGCGAGATCTACTACTCATTTTATACATCTTGTTAGATTACACAAACAAGGAAAGTTTCAACTTACATTACACAAACGCTCAAGTTTCAACTCTTCTCAACACTCTTCGTAAGAAAGCAACTGATTCCGAGAACAGAACTAGCTCATTTCACACAGTAGTGTTTTTGGCAATGAAGGTGTTTGTTTTCTAAACAAACTGCTTTAGAAATGAGGCGAATCTACTACCTTTTACATCTTGTTAGTTTACACAAACAAGGAAAGTTTGAACTTGCTGAACTCAACCCTCTTCGTAAGAAAGCAACTGATTCCGAGAACAGAACTAGCCCATTTCACACAGTACTGTGTTCGGGAATGAAGATGTTTGTTTTCTACCCAAACTACTTTAGAAGTGAGTCGAAGATACTACTTTGTACATCTTGTTAGATTACACAAACAAGGAAAGTTTGAACTTGCTGCACTCAAGCGATTTTGTAAGGAAGCAACTGATTCCAAGAACAGAACTAGCTTATTTCACAGAGTCCAGTGTTCGGCAAATGGAGATATTTGTTTTCTAAACAAACTACTTTAGAAATGAGGTGAATCTACTAAGTTGTATATCTTCTTAGATTACACAAAGAAGGAAAGTTAGAACTTGCAGCACTGAAACCTCATCTTAAGAAAGTTACTGATTCAGAGAACAGAACCATCTCATTTCACACAGTACAGTTTTCTAAAATGAAGATGATTGTTTTCTAAACAAATAACTTTAGAAAAGAGCTGAATCTATTAAGTTGTACATCTTGTTAGATTACACTAACTAGGACAGTTTGAACTTGCTGCACTCAACCCTCTTTGTAAGAACGCAAGTGATTCCGAGAACAGAACTAGCTCATTTCACACGATACAGTTTTCAGTAATGAAGATGATTGTTTTCTAAACAAACTACATTAGAAGTGAAGCGAATCTACTACCTTTTACGTCTTGTTAGTTTACACAAACAAGGAAAGTTTGAACTTGCTGAACTCAACCCTCTTCGTAAAAAAGCAACTGATTCCAAGAACAGAACTAGCCCATTTCACACAGTACTGCGTTCGGCAATGAAGATGTTCGTTTTCTAAACAAACTACTTTAGAAGTGGGCGAAGATACTACTTTGTACACCTTGTTAGATTACACAAACAAGGAAAGTTTGAACTTGCTGCACTCAAACGATTTTGTAAGGAAGCAACTGATTCCAAGAACAGAACTATCTTATTTCACAGAGTACAGTGTTCGGCAATGAAGATGTTTGTTTTCTAAACAAACTACTTTAGAAGTGAGGCGAAGATACTACTTTGTACATCTTGTTAGATTACACTGACTACGAATGTTTGAACTTGCTGCACTCAAGCCTCTTTGTAAGAACACAAATGATTCCCTGAACAGAACTACCTCATTTCACACAATACAGTTATCGGAAATGAAGATGATTGTTTTCTAAACAAACTACTTTAGAAGTAAGGCGAATCTCCTACTTTGTACATCTTGTTAGATTACACAAACAAGGAAAGTTTCCACTTGCTGCGCTCAACTCTCTTCGTAAGAAAGCAACTGATTCCGAGAACAGAACTAGCTCATTTCACACAGTACTGCATTGGGCAACGAACATGATTGTTTTCTAAACAAACTGCTTTAGAAATGAGGCGAATCTACTACCTTTTACGTCTTGTTAGTTTACACAAACAAGGAAACTTTGAACTTGCTAAACTCAACCCTCTTCGTAAGAAAGCAACTGATTCCGAGAACAGAACTAGCCCATTTCACACAGTACTGTGTTCGGCAATGAAGATGTTTGTTTTCTAAACAAACTACTTTAGAAGTGAGGCGAAGATACTACTTTGTACATCTTGTTAGATTACACAAACAAGGAAAGTTTGAACTTGCTGCACTCAATCGATTTTGTAAGGAAGCAACTGATTCCAAAACAGAACTAGCTTAATTCACAGAGTACAGTGTTCGGCAAATGGAGATATTTGTTTTCTAAACAAACTACTTTAGAAATGAGGTGAATCTACTAAGTTGTATATCTTCTTAGATTACACAAAGATGGAAAGTTTGAACTTGCTGCACTCAAACCTCTTCTTAAGAAAGTTACTGATTCAGAGAACAGAACAAGCTCATTTCACACAGTACAGTTTTCTAAAACGAACATGATTGTTTTCTAAACAAATAACTTTAGAATTGAGCTGAATCTATTAAGTTGTACATCCTGTTAGGTTACACTAACTAGGAATGTTTGAACTTGCTGCACTCAAGCCTCTTTGTAAGAACGCAAATGATTCCGTGAACAGAAGTAGCTCATTTCACACAATACAGTTTTCGGAAATGAAGATGATTGTTTTCTAAACAAACTGCTTTAGAAGTGAAGCGAATCTACTACTTTGTACATCTTGTTAGATTACACAAACAAGGAAAGTTTCAACTTGCTGCGCTCAACTCTCTTCGTAAGAAAGCAACTGATTCCGAGAACAGAACTAGCTCATTTCACACAGTACTGTGTTCGGCAATGAAGGTGTTTGTTTTCTAAACAAACTGCTTTAGAAATGAGGCGAATCTACTACCTTTTACATCTTGTTAGTTTACACAAACAAGGAAAGTTTGAACTTGCTGAACTCAACCCTCTTCGTAAGAAAGCAACTGATTCCGAGAACAGAACTAGCCCATTTCACACAGTACTGTGTTCGGCAATGAAGATGTTTGTTTTCTACCCAAACTACTTTAGAAGTGAGGCGAAGATACTACTTTGTACATCTTGTTAGATTACACAAACCAGGAAAGTTTGAACTTGCTGCACTCAAGCGATTTTGTAAGGAAGCAACTGATTCCAAGAACAGAACTAGCTTATTTCACGGAGTACAGTGTTCGGCAAATGGAGATATTTGTTTTCTAAACAAACTACTTTAGAAATGAGGTGAATCTACTAAGTTGTATATCTTCTTAGATTACACAAAGAAGGAAAGTTAGAACTTGCTGCACTCAAACCTCTTCTTAAGAAAGTTACTGATTCAGAGAACAGAACCAGCTCATTTCACACAGTACAGTTTTCTAAAACGAAGATGATTGTTTTCTAAACAAATAACTTTAGAACAGAGCTGAATCTATTAAGTTGTACATCTTGTTAGATTACACTAACTAGGACAGTTTGAACTTGCTGCACTCAACCCTCTTTGTAAGAACACAAGTGATTCTGAGACCAGAACTACCTCATTTCACATGATACAGTTTTCAGAAATGAAGATGATTGTTTTCTAAACAAACTACTTTAGAAGTGAGTCGAATCTACTACTTTGTACATCTTGTTAGATTACACAAACAAGGAAAGTTTCAACTTGCTGCGCTCAACTCTCTTCGTAAGAAAGCAACTGATTCCGAGAACAGAACTAGCTCATTTCACACTGTACTGCGTTCAGCAATGAAGATGTTTGTTTTCTAAACAAACTGCTTTAGAAAGGAGGCAAATCTACTACCTTTTACGCCTTGTTAGTTTACACAAACAAGGAAAGTTTGAACTTGCTGAACTCAACCCTCTTCGTAAGAAAGCAACTGATTCCGAGAACAGAACTAGCCCATTTCACACAGTACTGTGTTTGGCAATGAAGATGTTTGTTTTCTAAAAAACTACTTTAGAAGTCAGGCGAAGATACTACTTTGTACATCTTTTTAGATTACACTAACTGGAATGTTTGAACTTGCTGCACTCAAGCCTCTTTGTAAGAACGCAAATGATTCCGTGAACAGAACTAGCTCATTTCACACAATACAGTTTTCGGAAATGAAGATGATTGTTTTCTAAACAAACTACTTTAGAAGTGAGGCGAATCTACTACTTTGTACATCTTGTAAGATTACACAAACAAGGAAAGTTTCAACTTGCTGCGCTCAACTCTCTTCGTAAGAAAGCAACTGATTCCGAGAACAGAACTAGCTCATTTCACACAGTACTGTGTTCTTCAATGAAGGTGTTTGTTTTCTAAACAAACTGCTTTAGAAATGAGGCGAATCTACTACCTTTTACATCTTGTTAATTTACACAAACAAGGAAAGTTTGAACTTGCTGAACTCAACCCTCTTCGTAAGAAAGCAACTGATTCCGAGAAGAGAACTAGCCCATTTCACACAGTACTGTGTTCGGCAATGAAGATGTTTGTTTTCTACCCAAACTACTTTAGAAGTGAGGCGAAGATACTACTTTGTACATCTTGTTAGAATACACAAACAAGGAAAGTTTGAACTTGCTGCATTCAAGCGATTTTGGAAGGAAGCAACTGATTCCAAGAACAGAACTAGCTTATTTCACAGAGTACAGTGTTCGGCAAATGCAGATATTTGTTTTCTACACAAACTACTTTAGAAATGAGGTGAATATACTAAGTTGTATATCTTCTTAGATTACACAAAGAAGGAAAGTTAGAACTTGCTGAACTCAAACCTCTTCTTAAGAAAGTTACTGATTCAGAGAACAGAACCAGCTCATTTCACACAGTACAGTTTTCTAAAACGAAGATGATTGTTTTCTAAACAAATAACTTTAGAACAGAGCTGAATGTATTAAGTTGTACATCTTGTTAGATTACACTAACTAGGACAGTTTGAACTTGCTGCACTCAACCCTCTTTGTAAGAACGCAAGTGATTCCGAGAACAGAACTAGCTCATATCACACGATACAGTTTTCAGAAATGAAGATGATTGTTTTCTAAACAAACTACTTTAGAAGTGAGGCGAATCTACTACTTTGTACATCTTGTTAGATTACACAAACAAGGAAAGTTTCAACTTGCTGCGCTCAACTCTCTTCGTAAGAAAGCAACTGATTCCGAGAACAGAACTAGCTCATTTCACACAGTACTGCGTTCGGCAATGAAGATGTTTGTTTTCTAAACACACTGCTTTAGAAATGAGGCGAATCTACTACCTTTTACGCCTTGTTACTTTACACAAACAAGGAAAGTTTGAACTTGCTGAACTCAACCCTCTTCGTAAGAAAGCAACTGATTCCGAGAACAGAACTAGCCCATTTCACACAGTACTGTGTTCGGCAATGAAGATGTTTGTTTTCTAAACAAACTACTTTAGAAGTGAGCCGAAGATACTACTTTGTACATCTTTTTAGATTACACTAACTAGGAATGTTTGAACTTGCTGCACTCAAGCCTCTTTGTAAGAACGCAAATGATTCCGTGAACAGAACTAGCTCATTTCACACAATACAGTTTTCGGAAATGAAGATGATTGTTTTCTAAACAAACTACTTTAGAAGTGAGGCGAATCTACTACTTTGTACATCTTGTTAGATTACACAAACAAGGAAAGTTTCAACTTGCTGCGCTCAACACTCTTTGTAAGAAAGCAACTGATTCCGAGAACAGAACTAGCTCATTTCACACAGTACTGCGTTCGGCAATGAAGATGTTTGTTTTCTAAACAAACTGCTTTAGAAATGAGGTGAATCTACTACCTTTTACGTCTTGTTAGTTTACACAAACAAGGAAAGTTTGAACTTGCTGAACTCAACCCTCTTCGTAAGAAAGCAACTGATTCCGAGAACAGAACTAGCCCATTTCACACAGTACTGTGTTCGGCAATGAAGATGTTTGTTTTCTAAACAAACTACTTTAGAAGTGAGGCGAAGATACTACTTTGTACATCTTGTTAGATTACACAAACAAGGAAAGTTTGAACTTGCTGCACTCAAGCGATTTTGTAAGGAAGCAACTGATTCCAAGAACAGAACTAGCTTATTTCACAGAGTACAGTGTTCGGCAAATGGAGATATTTGTTTTCTAAACAAACTACTTTAGAAATGAGGTGAATCTACTAAGTTGTATATCTTCTTAGATTACACAAAGAAGGAAAGTTTGAACTTGCTGCACTCAACCCTCTTCTTAAGAAACTTACTGATTAAGAGAACAGAACCAGCTCATTTCACACAGTACAGTTTTCTAAAACGAAGATGATTGTTTTCTAAACAAATAACTTTAGAATTGAGTTGAATATATTAAGTTGTACATGTTGTTAGATTACACTAACTAGGAATGTTTGAACTTGCTGCACTCAAGCCTCTTTGTAAGAACGCAAATGATTCCGTGAACAGAAATAGCTCATTTCACACAATACAGTTTTCGGAAATGAAGATGATTGTTTTCTAAACAAACTACTTTAGAAGTGAGGCGAATCTACTACTTTGTAAATCTTGTTAGATTACACAAACAAGGAAAGTTTCAACTTGCTGCGCTCAACTCTCTTCGTAAGAAATCAACTGATTCCGAGAACAGAACTAGCTCATTTCACACAGTACTGCGTTCGGCAATGAAGATGTTTGTTTTCTAAACAAACTGCTTTAGAAATGAGGCGAATCTACTACCTTTTACACCTTGTTAGTTTACACAAACAAGGAAAGTTTGAACTTGCTGAACTCAACCCTCTTCGTAAGAAAGCAACTGATTCTGAGAACAGAACTAGCCCATTTCACACAGTACTGTGTTTGCCAATGAAGATGTTTGTTTTCTAAACAAACTACTTTAGAAGTGAGGCGAAGATACTACTTTGTACATCTTTTTAGATTACACTAACTAGGAATGTTTGAACTCGCTCCACTCAAGCCTCTTTGTAAGAACCCAAATGATTCCGTGAACAGAACTAGCTCATTTCACACAATACAGTTTTCGGAAATGAAGATGATTGTTTTCTAAACAAACTACTTTAGAAGTGAGGCGAAGATACTACTTTGTACATCTTGTTAGATTACACAAACAAGGAAAGTTTGAACTTGCTGCACTCAAGCGATTTTGTAAGGAAGCAACTGATTCCAAGAACAGAACTAGCTTATTTCACAGAGTACAGTGTTCGGCAAATGGAGATATTTGTTTTCTAAACAAACTGCTTTAGAAATGAGGTGAATCTACTAAGTTGTATATCTTCTTAGATTACACAAAGAAGGAAAGTTTAAACTTGCTGCACTCAAACCTCTTCTTAAGAAAGTTACTGATTCAGAGAATAGAACCAGCTCATTTCACACAGTACAGTTTTCTAAATGAAGATGATTGTTTTCTAAACAAATAACTTTAGAAAAGAGCTGAATCTATTAAGTTGTACATCTTGTTAGATTACACTAACTAGGACAGTTTGAACTTGCTGCACTCAACCCTCTTTGTAAGAACGAAAGTGATTCCGAGAACAGAACTAGCTCATTTCACACGATACAGTTTTCGAAATGAAGATGATTGTTTTCTAAACAAACTACTTTAGAAGTGAGGCGAATCTACTACTTTGTACATCTTGTTAGATTACACAAACAAGGAAATTTTCAACTTGCTGCACTCAACTCTCTTCGTAAGAAAGCAACTGATTCCGAGAACAGAACTAGCTCATTTCACACAGTACTGCGTTCGGCAATGAAGATGTTTGTTTTCTAAACAAACTGCTTTAGAAATGAGGCGAATCTACTACCTTTTACGTCTTGTTAGTTTACACAAACAAGGAAAGTTTGAACTTGCTGAACTCAACCCTCTTCGTAAGAAAGCAACTGATTCCGAGAACAGAACTAGCCCATTTCACACAGTACTGTGTTCGGCAATGAAGATGTTTGTTTTCTAAACAACAACTTTAGAAGTGAGGCGAAGATACTACTTTGTACATCTTGTTAGATTACACAAACAAGGAAAGTTTCAACTTGCTGCGCTCAACTCTCTTCGTAAGAAAGCAACTGATTTCGAGAACAGAACTAGCTCATTTCACACAGAACTGTGTTCGGCAATGAAGATGTTTGTTTTCTAAACAAACTGCTTTAGAAATGAGGCGAATCTACTACCTTTTACGTCTTGTTAGTTTACACAAACAAGGAAAGTTTGAACTTGCTGAACTCAACCCTCTTCGTAAGAAAGCAACTGATTCCAAGAACAGAACTAGCCCATTTCACACAGTACTGTGTTCGGCAATGAAGATGTTTGTTTTCTAAACAAACTACTTTAGAAGTGAGGCGAAGATACTACTTTGTACATCTTGTTAGATTACACAAACAAGGAAAGTTTGAACTTGCTGCACTCAAGCGATTTTGTAAGGAAGCAACTGATTCCAAGAACAGAACTAGCTTATTTCACAGAGTACAGTGTTCGGCAAATGGAGATATTTGTTTTCTAAACAAACTACTTTAGAAATGAGGTGAATCTCCTAAGTTTTATATCTTCTTAGATTACACAAAGAAGGAAAGTTAGAACTTGCTGCACTCAAACCTCTTCTTAAGAAAGTTACTGATTCAGAGAATAGAACCAGCTCATTTCACACAGTACAGTTTTCTAAAACGAAGATGATTGTTTTCTAAACAAATAACTTTAGAAAAGAGCTGAATCTATTAAGTTGTACATCTTGTTAGATTACACTAACTAGGACAGTTTGAACTTGCTGCACTTAACCCTCTTTGTAAGAACGCAAGTGATTCCGAGAACAGAACTAGCTCATTTCACGATACAGTTTTGGAAATGAAGATGATTGTTTTCTAAACAAACTACTTTAGAAGTGAGGCGAATCTACTACTTTGTACATCTTGTTAGATTACACAAACAAGGAAAGTTTCAACTTGCTGCGCTCAACACTCTTCGTAAGAAAGCAACTGATTCTGAGAACAGAACTAGCTCATTTCACACAGTACTGTGTTCGGCAATGAAGAGGTTTGTTTTCTAAACAAACTGCTTTAGAAATGAGGCGAATCTACAACCTTTTACATCTTGTTAGTTTACACAAACAAGGAAAGTTTGAACTTGCTGAATTCAACCCTCTTCGTAAGAAAGCAACTGATTCCGAGAACAGAACTAGCCCATTTCACACAGTACTGTGTTCGGCAATGAAGTTGTTTGTTTTCTAAACAAACTACTTTACAAGTGAGGCGAAGATACTACTTTGTACATCTTGTTAGATTACACTAACTAGGAATGTTTGAACTTGCTGCACTCAAGCCTCTTTGTAAGAACTCAAATGATTCCGTGAACAGAACTAGCTCATTTCACACAATACAGTTTTCAGAAATGAAGATGATTGTTTTCTAAACAAACTACTTTAGAAGTGAGGCGAATCTACTACTTTGTACATCTTGTTAGATTACACAAACAAGGAAAGTTTCAACTTGCTGCGCTCAACTGTCTTCGTAAGAAAGCAACTGATTCCAAGAACAGAACTAGCTCATTTCACACAGTACTGTGTTCGGCAATGAAGAGGTTTGTTTTCTAAACAAACTGCTTTAGAAATGAGGCGAATCTACAACCTTTTACATCTTGTTAGTTTACACAAACAAGGAAAGTTTGAACTTGCTGAACTCAACCCTCTTCGTAAGAAAGCAACTGATCCGAGAACAGAACTAGCCCATTTCACACAGTACTGTGTTCGGCAATGAAGATGTTTGTTTTCTAAACAAACTACTTTAGAAGTGAGGCGAAGATACTACTTTGTACATCTTGTTAGATTACACAAACAAGGAAAGTTTGAACTTGCTGCACTCAAGCGATTTTGTAAGGAAGCAACTGATTCCAAGAACAGAACTAGCTTATTTCACAGAGTACAGTGTTCGGCAAATGGAGATATTTGTTTTCTAAACAAACTGCTTTAGAAATGAGGTGAATCTACTAAGATGTATATCTTCTTAGATTACACAAAGAAGGAAAGTTTGAACTTGCTGCACTCAACCCTCTTCTTAAGAAAGTTACTGATTCAGAGAACAGAACCAGCTCATTTCACACAGTACAGTTTTCTAAAACGAAGATGATTCTTTTCTAAACAAATAACTTTAGAATTGAGCTGAATCTATTAAGTTGTACATCTTGTTAGATTACACTAACTAGGAATGTTTGAACTTGCTGCACTCAAGCCTGTTTGTAAGAACGCAAATGATTCCGTGAACAGAACTAGCTCATTTCACACAATACAGTTTTCGGAAATGAAGATGATTGTTTTCTAAACAAACTGCTTTAGAAGTGAGGCGAATCTACTACCTTGTACATCTTGTTAGATTACACAAACAAGGAAAGATTGAACTTGCTGCGCTCAACTCCCTTCGTAAGAAAGCAACTGATTCCGAGAACAGAACTAGCTCATTTCACACAGTACTGCGTTCGGCAATGAAGATGTTTGTTTTCTAAGCAAACTGCTTTAGAAATGAGGTGAATCTACTACCTTTTACATCTTGTTAGTTTACACAAACAAGGAAAGTTTGAACTTGCTGAACTGAACCCTCTTCGTAAGAAAGCAACTGATTCCGAGAACAGAACTAGCCCAATTCACACAGTACTGTGTTTGGCAATGAAGATGTTTGTTTTCTAAACATACTACTTTAGAAGTGAGGCGAAGATACTACTTTGTACATCTTGTTAGATTACACAAACAAGGAAAGTTTGAACTTGCTGCACTCAAGCGATTTTGTAAGGAAGCAACTGATTCCAAGAACAGAACTAGCTTATTTCACAGAGTACAGTGTTCGGCAAATGAATATATTTGTTTTCTAAACAAACTACTTTAGAAATGAGGTGATCTACTAAGTTGTATATCTTCTTAGATTACACAAAGAAGGAAAGTTTGAACTTGCTGCACTCAAACCTCTTCTTAAGAAAGTTACTGATTCAGAGAACAGAACCAGCTCATTTCACACAGTACAGTTTTCTAAAACGAAGATGATTGTTTTCTAAACAAATAACTTTAGAATTGAGCTGAATCTATTAAGTTGTACTTCTTGTTAGATTACACTAACTAGGAATGTTTGAACTTGCTGCACTCAACCCCTGTTTGTAAGAATGCAACTGATTCCGAGAACAGAACTAGCTCATTTCACACAATACAGTTTTCAGAAATGAAGATGATTGTTTTCTAAACAAACTACTTTAGAAGTGAGGTGAATCTACTACTTTGTACATCTTGTTAGATTACACAAACAAGGAAAGTTTCAACTTGCTGCGCTCAACTCTCTTCGTAAGAAAGCAACTGATTCTGAGAACAGAACTAGCTCATTTCACACAGTACTGTGTTCGGCAATGAAGATGTTTGTTTTCTAAACAAACTGCTTTAGAAATGAGGCGAATCTACTACCTTTTATATCTTGTTAGTTTACACAAACAAGGAAAGTTTGAACTTGCTGAACTCAACCCTCTTTGTAAGAAAGCAACTGATTCCGACAACAGAACTAGCCCATTTCACACAGTACTGTGTTCGGCAATGAAGATGTTTGTTTTCTAAACAAACTACTTTAGAAGTGAGGCGAAGATACTACTTTGTACATCTTGTTAGATTACACAAACAAGGAAAGTTTGAACTTGCTGCACTCAAGCGATTTTGTAAGGAAGGAACTGATTCCGTGAACAGAACTAGCTTATTTCACAGAGTACAGTGTTCGGCAAATGGAGATATTTGTTTTCTAAACAAACTACTTTAGAAATGAGGTGAATCTACTAAGTTGTATATCTTCTTAGATTACACAAAGAAGGAAAGTTTAAACTTGCTGCACTCAAACCTCTTTGTAAGAATGCAAGTGTTTCCGAGAACAGAACTAGCTCATTTCACACGATACAGTTTTCAGAAATGAAGATGATTGTTTTCTAAACAAACTACTTTAGAAGTGAGGCGAATCTACTACTTTGTACATCTTGTTACATCACACAAACAAGGAAAGTTTCAACTTGCTGCACTCAACACTCTTCGTAAGAAAGCAACTGATTCCGAGAACAGAACTAGCTCATTTCACACAGTATTGCGTTCGGCAATGAAGATGTTTGTTTTCTAAACAAACTGCTTTAGAAATGAGGCGAATCTACTACCTTTTACGTCTTGTTAGTTTACACAAACAAGGAAAGTTTGAACTTGCTGAACTCAACCCTCTTCGTAAGAAAGCAACTGATTCCGAGAACAGAACTAGCCCATTTCACACAGTACTGTGTTCGGCAATGAAGATGTTTGTTTTCTAAACAAAAACTTTAGAAGTGAGGGGAAGATACTACTTTGTACATCTTGTTAGATTACACAAACAAGGAAAGTTTGAACTTGCTGCACTCAAGCGATTTTGTAAGGAAGCAACTGATTCCAAGAACAGAACTAGCTTATTTCACAGAGGACAGTGTTCGGCAAATGGAGATATTTGTTTTCTAAACAAACTACTTTAGAAATGAGGTGATTCTACTAAGTTGTATATCTTCTTAGATTACACAAAGAAGGAAAGTTTGAACTTGCTGCACTCAAAACTCTTCTTAAGAAAGTTACTGATTCAGAGAACAGAACCAGCTCATTTCACACAGTACAGTTTTCTAAAACGAAGATGATTGTTTTCTAAACAAATAACTTTAGGAAAGAGCTGAATCTATTAAGTTGTACATCTTGTTAGATTACACTAACTAGGACAGTTTGAACTTGCTGCACTCAACCCTCTTTGTAAGAACGCAAGTGATTCCGAGAACAGAACTAGCTCATTTCACACGATACAGTTTTCGGAAAAGAAGATGATTGTTTTCTAAACAAACTACTTTAGAAGTGAGGCGAATCTACTACTTTGTACATCTTGTTACATTACACAAACAAGGAAAGTTTCAACTTGCTGCGCTCAACACTCTTCGTAAGAAAGCAACTGATTCCGAGAACAGAACTAGCTCATTTCACACAGTACTGCGTTCGGCAATGAAGATGTTTGTTTTCTAAGCAAACTGCTTTAGAAATGAGGTGAATCTACTACCTTTTACATATTGTTAGTTTACACAAACAAGGAAAGTTTGAACTTGCTGAACTGAACCCTCTTCGTAAGAAAGCAACTGATTCCGAGAACAGAACTAGCCCATTTCACACAGTACTGTGTTCGGCAATGAAGATGTTTGTTTTCTAAACAAACTACTTTAGAAGTGAGGCGAAGATACTACTTTGTACATCTTGTTAGATTACACTAACTAGGAATGTTTGGACTTGCTGCACTCAAACCTCTTTGTAAGAACGCAAATGATTCCGTGAACAGAACTAGCTCATTTCACACAATACACTTTTCGGAAATGAAGATGATTGTTTTCTAAACAAACTACTTTAGAAGTGAGGCGAATCTACTACTTTGTACATCTTGTTAGATTACACAAACAAGGAAAGTTTCAACTTGCTGCGCTCAACTCTCTTCGTAAGAAAGCAACTGATTCCGAGAACAGAACTAGCTCATTTCACACAGTACTGTGTTCGGCAATGAAGGTGTTTGTTTTCTAAACAAACTGCTTTAGAAATGAGGCGAATCTACTACCTTTTACATCTTGTTAGTTTACACAAACAAGGAAAGTTTGAACTTGCTGAACTCAACCCTCTTCGTAAGAAAGCAACTGATTCCGAGAACAGAACTAGCCCATTTCACACAGTACTGTGTTCGGCAATGAAGATGTTTGTTTTCTAAACATACTACTTTAGAAGTGAGGCGAAGATACTACTTTGTACATCTTGTTAGATTACACAAACAAGGAAAGTTTGAACTTGCTGCACTCAAGCGATTTTGTAAGGAAGCAACTGATTCCAAGAACAGAACTAGCTTATTTCACAGAGCACACTGTTCGGCAAATGGAGATATTTGTTTTCTGAACAAACTACTTTAGAAATGAGGTGAATCTACTAAGTTGTATATCTTCTTAGATTACACAAAGAAGGAAAGTTAGGACTTGCTGCACTCAAACCTCTTCTTAAGAAAGTTACTGATTCAGAAAACAGAACCAGCTCATTTCACCCAGGACAGTTTTCTAAAACGAAGATGATTGTTTTCTAAAAAAATAACTTTGGAAAAGAGCTGAATCTATTAAGTTGTACATCTTGTTAGATTACACTTACTAGGAATGTTTGAACTTGCTGCACTCAACCCTCATTGTAAGAACCCAAGTGATTCCGAGAACAGAACTAGCTCATTTCACACGATACAGTTTTCGGAAATGAAGATGATTGTTTTCTAAACAAACTACTTTAGAAGTGAGGCGAATCTACTACTTTGTACATCTTGTCAGATTACACAAACAAGGAAAGTTTCAACTTGCTGCGCTCAACACTCTTCGTAAGAAAGCAACTGATTCCCAGAACAGAACTAGCTCATTTCACACAGTACTTTGTTCGGCAATGAAGATGTTGGTTTTCTAAACAAACTACTTTAGAAATGAGGCGAATCTACTACCATTTACACCTTGTTAGTTTACACAAACAAGATAAGTTTCAACTTGCTGAACTCAATCCTCTTCGTAAGAAATCAACTGATTCCGAGAACAGAACTAGCCCATTTCACAGAGTACTGTGTTCGGCAATGAAGATGTTTGTTTTCTAAACAAACTACTTTAGAAGTGAGGCGAAGATACTACTTTGTACATCTTGTTAGATTACACAAACAAGGAAAGTTTGAACTTGCTGCACTCAAGCGATTTTGTAAGGAAACAAGTGAATCCAAGAACAGAACTAGCTTATTTCACAGAGTACAGTGTTCGGCAAATGAATATATTTGTTTTCTAAACAAACTACTTTAGAAATGAGGTGATCTACTAAGTTGTATATCTTCTTAGATTACACAAAGAAGGAAAGTTTGAACTTGCTGCACTCAAACCTCTTCTTAAGAAAGTTACTTATTCAGAGAACATAACCAGCTCATTTCACACAGTACAGTTTTCTAAAACGAAGATGATTGTTTTCTAAACAAATAACTTTAGAATTGAGCTGAATCTATTAAGTTGTACTTCTTGTTAGATTACACTAACTAGGAATGTTTGAGCTTGCTGCACTCAAGCCTGTTTGTAAGAATGCAAATGATTCCGTGAACAGAACTAGCTCATTTCACACAATACAATTTTCGGAAATGAAGATGATTGTTTTCTAAACAAACTACTTTAGAAGTGAGGTGAATCTACTACTTTGTACATCTTGTTAGATTACACAAACAAGGAAAGTTTCAACTTGCTGCGCTCAACTCTCTTCGTAAGAAAGCAACTGATTCCGAGAACAAAACTAGCTCATTTCACACAGTACTGCGTTCGGCAATGAAGATGTTTGTTTTCTAAACAAACTGCTTTAGAAATGAGGCGAATCTACTACCTTTTATATCTTGTTAGTTTACACAAACAAGGAAAGTTTGAACTTGCTGAACTCAACCCTCTTCGTAAGAAAGCAACTGATTCCGACAATAGAACTAGCCCATTTCACACAGTACTGTGTTCGGCAATGAAGATGTTTGTTTTCTAAACATACTACTTTAGAAGTGAGGCGAAGATACTACTTTGTACATCTTGTTAGATTACACAAACAAGGAAAGTTTGAACTTGCTGCACTCAAGCGATTTTGTAAGGAAGGAACTGATTCCAAGAACAGAACTAGCTTATTTCACAGAGTACAGTGTTCGGCAAATGGAGATATTTGTTTTCTAAACAAACTACTTTAGAAATGAGGTGAATCTACTAAGTTGTATATCTTCTTAGATTACACAAAGAAGGAAAGTTAGAACTTGCTGCACTCAAACCTCTTCTTAAGAAAGTTACTGATTCAGAGAACAGAACCAGCTCATTTCACACAGTACAGTTTTCTAAAACGAAGATGATTGTTTTCTAAACAAATAACTTTGGAAAAGAGCTGAATCTATTAAGTTGTACATCTTGTTAGATTACACTAACTAGGACAGTTTGAACTTGCTGCACTCAACCCTCTTTGTAAGAACGCAAATGATTCCGAGAACAGAACTAGCTCATTTCACACGATACAGTTTTCAGAAATGAAGATGATTGTTTTCTAAACAAACTACTTTAGAAGTGAGGCGAATCTACTCCTTTGTACATCTTGTTAGATTACACAAACAAGGAAAGTTTCAACTTGCTGCGCTCAACACTCTTCGTAAGAAAGCAACTGATTCTGAGAACAGAACTAGCTCATTTCACACAGTACTGCGTTCGGCAATGAAGATGTTTGTTTTCTAAACAAACTGCTTTAGAAATGAGGCGAATCTACTACCTTTTACGTCTTGTTAGTTTACACAAACAAGGAAAGTTTGAACTTGCTCAACTCAACCCTCTTCGTAAGAAAGCAACTGATTCCGAGAACAGAACTAGCCCATTTCACACAGTACTGTGTTCGGGAATGAAGATGTTTGTTTTCTAAACAAACTACTTTAGAAGTGAGGCGAAGATACTACTTTGTACATCTTGTTAGATTACACAAACAAGGAAAGTTTGAACTTGCTGCACTCAAGCGATTTTGTAAGAAAGCAACTGATTCCAAGAACAGAACTAGCTTATTTCACAGAGTACAGTGTTCGGCAAATGGAGATATTTGTTTTCTAAACAAACTGCTTTAGAAATGAGGTGAATCTACTAAGTTGTATATCTTCTTAGATTACACAAAGAAGGAAAGTTTAAACTTGCTGCACTCAAACCTCTTTGTAAGAACGCAAGTGTTTCCGAGAACAGAACTAGCTCATTTCACACGATACAGTTTTCAGAAATGAAGATGATTGTTTTCTAAACAAACTACTTTAGAAGTGAGGCGAATCTACTACTTTGTACATCTTGTTACATTACACAAACAAGGAAAGTTTCAACTTGCTGCACTCAACACTCTTCGTAAGAAAGCAACTGATTCCGAGAACAGAACTAGCTCATTTCACACAGTATTGCGTTCGGCAATGAAGATGTTTGTTTTCTAAACAAACTGCTTTAGAAATGAGGCGAATCTACTACCTTTTACGTCTTGTTAGTTTACACAAACAAGGAAAGTTTGAACTTGCTGAACTCAACCCTCTTCGTAAGAAAGCAACTGATTCCGAGAACAGAACTAGCCCATTTCACACAGTACTGTGTTCGGCAATGAAGATGTTTGTTTTCTAAACAAAAACTTTAGAAGTGAGGGGAAGATACTACTTTGTACATCTTGTTAGATTACACAAACAAGGAAAGTTTGAACTTGCTGCACTCAAGCGATTTTGTAAGGAAGCAACTGATTCCAAGAACAGAACTAGCTTATTTCACAGAGGACAGTGTTCGGCAAATGGAGATATTTGTTTTCTAAACAAACTACTTTAGAAATGAGGTGATTCTACTAAGTTGTATATCTTCTTAG
Source organism: Orientallactaga sibirica (assembly GCA_036365145.1). NCBI lineage: Eukaryota > Metazoa > Chordata > Mammalia > Rodentia > Dipodidae > Orientallactaga > Orientallactaga sibirica. The sequence continues at coordinate 66,149 of JAEOAD010001945.1, forward strand.
ATTACACAAAGAAGGAAAGTTTGAACTTGCTGCACTCAAAACTCTTCTTAAGAAAGTTACTGATTCAGAGAACAGAACCAGCTCATTTCACACAGTACAGTTTTCTAAAACGAAGATGATTGTTTTCTAAACAAATAACTTTAGGAAAGAGCTGAATCTATTAAGTTGTTCATCTTGTTAGATTACACTTACTAGGAATGTTTGAACTTGCTGCACTCAACCCTCATTGTAAGAACGCAAGTGATTCCGAGAACAGAACTAGCTCATTTCACACGATACAGTTTTTGGAAATGAAGATGATTGTTTTCTAAACAAATTACTTTAGATGTGAGGCGAATCTACTAGTTTGTACATCTTGTTAGATTACACAAACAAGGAAAGTTTCAACTTGCTGTGCTAAACTCACTTCGTAAGAAAGCAACTGATTCCAAGAACAGAACTAGCTCATTTCACACAGTAATGTGTTCGGCAATGAAGATGTTTGTTTTCTAAACAAACTGATTTAGAAATGAGGCGAATCTACTACATTTTGCATCTTGTTAGTTTACACAAACAAGGAAAGATTGAACTTGATGAACTCAACCCTCTTCTTAAGAAAGTTACTGATTCAGAGAACAGAACCAGCTCATTTCACAAAGTACCGTTTTCAAAAACGAAGAAGATTGTTTTCTAAACAAATTACTTTAGAAATGAGCTGAATCTATTAAGTTGTACATCTTGTTAGATTACACTAACTAGGAATGTTTGAACTTGCTGCAGTGAAGCCTCTTTGTAAGAATGCATATCATTCCGAGAACAGAACTAGCTCATTTCACACGATACAGTTTTCGGAAATGAAGATATTTGTTTTCTAAACAAACTACATTAGAAGGTAGGCTAATCTACTACTTTGTACATCTTGTTAGATTAAACAAACAAGGAAAGTTTCAACTTGCTGCGCTCAACTCTCTTCGTAAGAAAGCAAATGATTCCGAGAACTGAACTAGCTTATTTCACAGAGTACAGTGTTCGGCAAATGAAGATGTTTGTTTTCTAAACAAACTACTTTAGAAGTGAGGCGAATATACTACTTTGTACATCTTGATAGATTACTCAAACAAGGAAAGTTTGAATTTGCTGCACCCAAGCGATTTTGTAAGGAAGCAACTGATTCCAAGAACAGAACTAGCTTATTTCACAGAGTACAGTGTTCGGCAAATGAAGATGTTTGTTTTCTAAACAAACGACTTTAGAAATGAGGTGAATCTACTACGTTGTATATCTTCTTAGATTACACAAAGAAGGAAAGTTTGAACTTGCTGCACTCAACCCTCTTCTTAAGAACGTTACTGTTTCAGAGAAGAGAACCAGCTCATTTCACACAGTACAGTTTTCAAAAACGAAGATGATTGTTTTCTAAACAAATTACATTAGAAATGAGCTGAGTGTATTAAGTTGTACATCTTGTTAGATTACAATAACTAGGAATGTTTGAACTTGCTGCACTCAAGCCTCTTTGTAAGAACGCGAGTGATTCCGAGAACAGAACTAGCTCATTTCACACGATACAGTTTTCGGAAATGAAGATGATTGCTTCCTAAACAAACTACTTTAGAAGTGAGCGGAATCTACTACTTTGTACATCTACTTACATTACACAAACAAGGAAAGTTTCAACTTGCTGCGCTCAACTCTCTTCGTAAGAAAGCATCTGGTTCCGAGAACAGAACTAGCTCATTTCCCACAGTACTGTGTTCGGCAATGAAGATGTTTGTTTTCTAAAGAAACTACTTTAGAAATGAGGCGAATCTACTACCTTTTACATTTTGTTAGTTTACACAAACAAGGAAAGTTTGAACTTGCTGAACTCAACCCTCTTCGTAAGAAACCAACTGATTCCGAGAACAGAACTAGCCCATTTCACACAGTACTGTGTTCGGCAATGAATATGTTTGTTTTCTAAACAAACTACTTTAGAAGTGAGGCGAAGATACTACTTTGTACATCTTGATAGATTACACAAAAAAGGAAATTTTGAACTTGCTGCACTCAAGCGATTTTGTAAGGAAGCAACTGATTCCAAGAACAGAACTAGATCATTTCACAGAGTACAGTGTTCGGCAAATGAAGATGTTTGTTTTCTAAACAAACTACTTTAGAAGTAAGGCGAATCTACTACTTTGTACATCTTGTTAGATAACACAAACAAGGAAAGTTTGAACTTGTTGAACTCAACCCCCTTCTTAAGAAAGTTACTCATTCAGAGAACAGAACCAGCACATTTCACACAGTACAGTTTTCAAAAACGAAGATGATTGTTTTCTAAACAAATTACTTTAGAAATGAGCTGAATCTATTAAGTTGTACATCTTGTTAGATTACACTAAATAGGAATGTTTGAACTTGCTGCACTGAAGCCTCTTTGTAAGAACGCAAGTGATTCCGAGAACAGAACTAGCTCATTTCACACGATACATTTTTCGGAAATTAAGATATTTGTTTTCTAAACAAACTACTTTAGAACTGAGGCGAATCTACTACTTTGTACATCTTGTTAGATTACACAAACAAGGAAACTTTCAACTTGCTGCGCTCAACTCTCTTCGTAAGAAAGCAACTGATTCCGAGAAGAGAACTAGCTTATTTCACAGAGTACAGTGTTCGGCAAATGAAGATGTTTGTTTTCTAAACAAACTACTTTAGAAATTAGGCGAATCTACTAAGTTGTATATCTTCTTAGATTACACAAAGAAGGAAAGTTTGAACTTGCTGCACTCAACCCTCTTCTTAAGAAAGTTACTGATTCAGAGAACAGAACCAGCTCATTTCACACAGTACAGTTTTCAAAAACGAAGATGATTGTTCTCTAAACAAATTACATGAGAAATGAGCTGAATCTATTAAGTTGTACATCTTGTTAGATTACACTATGTAGGAATGTTTGAACTTGCTGCACTGAAGCCTCTTTGTTAGAACGCAAGTGATTGCGAGAACAGAACTTGCCCATTTCACACACTACTGTGTTCGGCAATAAAGATGTTTGTTTTATAAACAAACTACTTTAGAAGTGAGGCGAATCTACTACTTTATACATCTTGTTAGGTTACACAAACAAGAAAAGTTTGAATTTGCTGCACTCAAGCGATTTTGTAAGGAAGCAACTGATTCCAAGAACAGAACTAGCTTATTTCACAGAGTACAGTGTTCGGCAAATGAAGATGTTTGTTTTCTAAACAAACTACTTTAGACATGAGGTGAATCTACTAAGTTGTATATCTTCTTAGATTACACAAAGAAGGAAAGTTTGAACTTGCTGCACTCAACCCTCTTCTTAAGAACGTTACTGTTTCAGAGAAGAGAACCAGCTCATTTCACACAGTACAGTTTTCAAAAACGAAGATGATTGTTTTCTAAACAAATTACATTAGAAATGATCTGAATCTATTAAGTTGTACATCTTGTTAGATTACACTAACTAGGAATGTTTGAACTTGCTGCACTGAAGCCTCTTTGTTGGAACGCAAGTGATTCCGAGAACAGAACTAGCTCATTTCACACGATACAGTTTTCGGAAATGAAGATGATTGTTTTCTAAACAAACTACTTTAGAAGTGTGGCGAATCTACTACTTTGTACACCTAGTTACATTACACAAACAAGGAAAGTTTCAACTTGCTGCGCTCAACTCTCTTCGTAAGACAGCAACTGGTTCCGAGAACAGAACTAGCTCATTTCACACAGTACTGTGTTCGGCAATGAAGATGTTTGTTTTCTAAACAAAATACTTTAGAAGTGAGGCGAAGATACTACTTTTTACATCTTGATAGATTACACAAACAAGGAAGGTTTGAACTTGCTGCACTAAAGTGATTTTGTAAGGAAGCAACTGATTCCAAGAACAGAACTAGCTTATTTCAAAGAGTACAGTGTTCGGCAAATGAAGATGTTTGTTTTCTAAACAAACTACTTTAGAAATGAGGTGAATCTACTAAGTTGTATATCTTCTTGGATTACACAAAGAAGGAAAGTTTGAACTTGCTGCACTCAACACTATTCTTAAGAACGTTACTGTTTCAGAGAACAGAACCAGCTCATTTCACACAGTACAGTTTTCAAAAACGAAGATGATTGTTTTCTAAACAAATTACATTAGAAATGAGCTGCATCTATTAAGTTGTACATCTTGTTAGATAACACTAACTAGGAATGTTTGAACTTGCTGCACTGAAGCCTCTTTGTAAGAACGCAAGTGATTCTGAGAACAGAACTAACTCATTTCACACGATACAGTTTTAGGAAATGAAGATGATTGTTTCCTAAACAAACTACTTTAGAAGTGAGGCGAATCTTCTACTTTGTACATCTAGTTACATTACACAAACAAGGAAAGTTTCAACTTGCTGCGCTCAACTCTCTTCGTAAGAAGGCTACTGGTTCAGAGAAGAGAACTAGCTCATTTCACACAGTACTGTGTTCGGTAATGAAGATGTTTGTTTTCTAAACAAACTACTTTAGAAGTGAGGCGAAGATACTACTTTGTACATCTTGATAGATTACACAAACAAGGAAAGTTTGAACTTGCTGCACTCAAGCGATTTTGTAAGGAAGCAACTGATTCCAAGAACAGAACTAGCTTATTTCACAGAGTACAGTGTTCGGCAAATGAAGATGTTTGTTTTCTAAACAAACTACTTTAGAAATGAGGTGAATCTACTAAGTTGTATATCTTCTTACATTACACAAAAAAGGAAAGTTTGAACTTGCTGCACTCAACCATCTTCTTAAGAACGTTACAGTTTCAGAGAACAGAACCAGCTCATTTCACACAGTACAGTTTTCAAAAACGAAGATGATTGTTTTCTAAACAAATTACATTAGAAATGAGCTAAATCTATTAAGTTGTACATCTTCTTAGATTACACTAACTAGGAATTTTTGAACTTGCTGCACTGAAGCCTCTTTGTAAGAATGCAAGTGTTTCCGAGAACAGAACTAGCTCATTTCACACGATACAGTTTTTGTTAATGAAGATGATTGTTTTCTAAACAAACTACTTTAGAAGTGAGGGGAATCTACTGCTTTGTACATCTTGTTAGATTACACAAACAAGGAAAGTTTCAACTTGCTGCGCTTAACTCTCTTCGTAAGAAAGCAACTGGTTCCGAGAACTGAACTAGCTCATTTCACACATTACTGTGGTCGGCAATGAAGATGTTTGTTTTCTAAAAAAACTACTTTAGAAATGAGGCGAATCTAATACCTTTTACATCTTGTTAGTTTACACAAACAAGGACAGTTTGAACTTGCTGAACTCAACCCTCTTCGTAAGAAAGCAACTGATTCTGAGAACAGAACTAGCCCATTTCACACAGTACTGTGTTCGGCAATGAAGATGTTTGTTTTCTAAACAAACTACTTTAGAAGTGAGGCGAAGATACTACTTTGTACATCTTGTTAGATTACACAAACAAGGAAAGTTTGAACTTGCTGCAACCAAGCGGTTTTGTAAGGAAGCAACTGATTCCAAGAACAGAACTAGCTTATTTCACAGAGTACAGTTTTCAGCAAATGAAGATGTTTGTGTTCTAAACAAACTACTTTAGAAATGAGGTGAATCTACTAAGTTGTATATCTTCTTAGATTACACAAAGAAGGAAAGTTTGAACTTCCTGCACTGAACCCTCTTCTTAAGAATGTTACTGTTTCAGAGAACAGAACCAGCTCATTTCACACAGTACAGTTTTCAAAAACAAAGATGATTGTTTTCTAAACAAATTACATTAGAAATGAGCTGAATCTATTAAGTTGTACATCTTGTTAGATTACACTAACTAGGAATGTTTGAACTTGCTGCACTCAAGCCTCTTTGTAAGAGCGCAAGTGATTCCGAGAACAGAACCAGCTCATTTCACACGATCCAGTTTTCGGAAATGAAGATGATTGTCTCCTAAACAAACTACTTTAGAAGTGAGGCGAATCTACTACTTTGTATATCTAGTTACATTACACAAACAAGGAAAGTTTCAACTTGCTGCGCTCAACTCTCTTCCTAAGAAAGCAACTGTTTCCGAGAACAGAACTAGCTCATTTCACACAGTACTGTGTTCGGCAATGAAGATGTTTGTTTTCTAAACAAACTACTTTAGAAGTGAGGCGAAGATACTACTTTGTACATCTTGATAGATTACACAAACAAGGAAAGTTTGAACATGCTGCACTCAAGCGATTTTGTAAGGAAGCAACTGATTCCAAGAACAGAACTAGCTTATTTCACAGAGTACAGTGTTCGGCAAATGAAGATGTTTGTTTTCTAAACAAACAACTTTAGAAGTAAGGCGAATCTACTACTTTTTACATCTTGTTACATAACACAAACAAGGAAAGTTTGAACTTGCTGAACTCAACACTCTTCTTAAGAAAGTTACTGATTCAGAGAACAGAACCAACTCATTTCACACAGTACAGTTTTCAAAAACGAAGATGATTGTTTTCTAAACAAATTACTTTAGAAATGAGCTGAATCTATTAAGTTGTACATCTTGTTAGATTACACTAACTAGGAATGTTTGAACTTGCTGCACTCAAGCCTCTTTGTGAGAACGCAAGTGATTCCGAGAACAGAACTAGCTCATTTCACACGATACAGTTTTTGGAAATGCAGATGATTGTTTTCTAAAAAAACTACTTTGGAAGTGAGGCGAATCTACTACTTTGTACATCTTGTTAGATTACACAAACAAGGAAAGTTTCAACTTGCTGCGCTGAACTCTCTTCGTACAGAAGTACCTCCTTTCACACAGTACTGTGTTCGGAAATGAAGATGTTTGTTTTGTAAACAAACTGCTTTAGAAATGAGGCCAATCTACTGCCTTTTACATCTTGTTAGTTTACACAAACAAGGAAAGTTTGAACTTGTTGGACTCAACCCTCTTCGTAAGAAAGCAACTGATTCCGAGAACAGAACCAGCCCATTTCACACAGTACTCTGTTCGGCAATGAAGATGGTTGTTTTCTAAACAAACTACTTTAGAAGTGAGGCGAAGATACTACTTTGTACATCTTGTTAGATTACACAAACAAGGAAAGTTTGAACTTGCTGCACTCAAGCGATTTTGTAAGGAAGCAACTGATTCCAAGTACAGAACTAGTTTATTTCACAGAGTACAGTGTTCGGCAAATGAAGATGTTTGTTTTCTAAAGAAACTACTTTAGAAATGAGGTGAATCTACTAAGTTGTATATCTTCTTAGATTACACAAAGAAGGAAAGATTGAACTTGCTGCACTCAACCCTTTTCTTAAGAAAGTTACTGATTCAGAGAACAGAACCAGCTCATTTCACACAGTACAGTTTTCAAAAACGAAGATGATTGTTTTCTAAACACATTACTTTAGAAATGAGCTGAATCTATTAAGTTGTACATCTTGTTAGATTACACTAACTAGGAATGTTTGAACTTGCTGCACTCAAGCCTCTTTCTAAGAACGCAAGTGATTCTGAGAACAGAACTAGCTCATTTCACACGATACAGTTTTCGGAAATGAAGTTGATTGTTTTCTAAACAAACTACTTTAGAAGTGAGGCGAATCTACTACTTTGTACATCTTGTTAGATGGCACAAACAAGGAAAGTTTGAACTTGCTGCACTCAAGCGATTTTGTAAGGAAGCAACTGATTCCAAGAACAGAACTAGCTTATTTCACAGAGTACAGTGTTCGGCAAATGAAGATGTTTGTTTACTAAGCAAACTACTTTAGAATTGAGGTGAATCTACTAAGTTGTATATCTTCTTAGATTACACAAAGAAGGAAAGTTTGAACTTGCTGCATTCAACCCTGTTCTTAAGAAAGTTACTGATTCAGAGAACAGAACCAGCTCATTTCACACAGTACAGTTTTAAAAAACGAAGATGATTGTTTTCTAAACAAATTACTTTAGAAATGAGCTGAATCTATTAAATTGTACATCTTGTTAGATTACACTAACTAGGAATGTTTGAAGTTGCTGCACTCAAGCCTCTTTGTAAGAACGCAAGTGATTCCGAGAACAGAACTAGCTCATTTCACACAATACAGTTTTCGGAAATGAAGATGATTCTTTTCTAAACAAACTGCTTTAGAAGTGAGGCGAAGATATTACTTTGTACATCTTGTTAGATTACACAAACAAGGAAAGTTTGAACATGCTGCACTCAAGCGATTTTGTAAGGAAGCAACTGATTCCAAGAACAGAACTAGCTTATTTCACAGAGTACAGTGTTCGGCAAATGAAGATGTTTCTTTTCTAAACAAACTACTTTAGAAATGAGATGAATCTACTAAGTTGTATATCTTCTTAGATTACACAAAGAAGGAAAGTTTGAACCTGCTGCACTCAACCCTCTTCTTAAGAAAGTTACTGATTCAGAGAACAGAACCAGCTCATTTCACACAGTACAGTTTTCAAAAACAAAGATGATTGTTTTATAAGCACATTACTTTAGAAATGAGGTGAATCTATTAAGTTGTACATCGTGTTAGATTACACTAACTAGGAATGTTTGAACTTGCTGAACTCAACCCTCTTTGTCAGAACGCAAGTGATTCGAGAACAGAACTAGCTCATTTCACATGATACAGTTTTCGAAATGAAGATGTTTGTTTTCTAAACAAACTACTTTAGAAGTGAGGCGAGTCTACTATTTTGTACATCTTGTTAGATTACACAAACAAGGAAAGTTTCCAACTTGCTGCACTCAACTCTCTTCTTAAGAAAGCAACTGATTCCGAGAACAGAACTAGCTCATTTCACACAGTACTGTGTTCGGTAAATGAAGATGTTTGTTTTCTAAACAAACTACTTTAGAAATGAGGTGAATCTACTAGTTTTACATCTTGTTAGTTTACACTAAACAAGGAAAGTTTGAACTTGCTGCAATCAACCGATTTTTATTAAGAAAGCAACTGATTCCAAGAACAGAACTACCTTATTTCACACAGTACAGTTTTCAAAAATGAAGATGTTTGTTTTCTAAACAAACTACTTTTGGAAATGAGGCTGAATCTACTAAGTTGTATATCTTCTTAGATTACACAAAAAGGAAAGTTTGAACTTGCTGCACTCAACCTCTTATTCAGAAAGTTACTGATTCAGAGAACAGAACCAGCTCATTTCACACAGTACAGTTTATTAAAACGAAGATGATTGTTTTCAAACAAATAACTTTAGAAAAGAGCTGAATCTATTAAGTTGTACATCTTGTTAGGTTACACTAACTAGGAATGTTTGAACTTGCTGCACTAAAGCCTCTTTGTAAGAAAGCAAGTGATTCCGAGAACAGAACTAGCTCATTTCACACAATACCATTTTTTGAAATGAAGATGATTGTTTTCTAAACAAACTACTTTAGAAGTGTGAGGCGAATCTACTACTTTGTACATCCTGTTAGATTACACAAACAAGGAAAGTTTCAACTTGCTGCGCTCAAGCCTCTTTGTAAGAAAGTAACTGATTCCAAAAACAGAACTAGCTCATTTCACACAGTACTGTGTTCGGCAATGAAGATGTTTGTTTTCTAAACAAATTACTTTAGAAATGAGGTGAATCTACTACCTTTTACATCTTGTTAGTTTACACAAACAATGAAAGTTTGAACTTGCTGAACTCAACCCTCTTCTTAAGAAAGCAACTTATTCAGAGAACAGAACCAGCTCATTTCACACAGTACAGTTTTCTAAAATGAAGATGTTTGTTTTCTAAACAAATAACTTTAGAATTGAGCTGAATCTATTAGTTGTACATCTTGTTAGATTACACAAACTAGGAATGTTTGAACTTACTGCACTCAAGCCTTTTGTAAGAACACAATGATTCCGAGATGACAGTTAGCTCATTTCACACGATACAAGAAATGAAGAAGGAAATTGAATCTACTACTTTTGTACATCTTGTTAGATTACACAAACAAGGAAAGTTTCAACTTGCTGCACTCTCAACCTCTTTGTAAGAAAGCAACTGATTCCGAGAACAGAACTTAGCTCATTTCACACAGTACAGTGTTCAAAAAATGAAGATGTTTGTTTTCTAAACAAACTGCTTTAGAAATGAGCTGAATCTACTAGTTGTTTACATCTTGTTAGATTACACAAACAAGGAAAGTTTGAACTTGCTGAACTCAACCCTCTTTGTAAGAAAGCAACTGATTCAGAGAACAGAACTAGCTCATTTTCACAGTACTGTTTTCAGCAATGAAGATGTTTGTTTTCTAAACAAACTACTTTAGAAGTGAGCTGAATCTACTACTTTGTACATCTTGTTAGATTACACAAAAAAGGAAAGTTTGAACTTGCTGCACTCAAGCAATTTTGTAAGAAAGCAACTGATTCCAAGAACAGAACTAGCTTATTTCACAGAGTACAGTGTTCGGCAATGAAGATATTTGTTTTCTAAACAAACTACTTTAGAAATGAGGTGAATCTACTAAGTTGTACATCTTGTTAGATTACACAAAGAAGGAAAGTTTGAACTTGCTGCACTCAACCCTCTTCTTAAGAAAGTTACTGATTCAGAGAACAGAACTAGCTCATTTCACACAGTACTGTTTAAAAAATGAAGATGATTGTTTTCTAAACAAACTACTTTAGAAATGAGCTGAATCTATTAGTTGTACATCTTGTTAGATTACACTAACTAGGAATGTTTGAACTTGCTGCACTCAAGCCTCTTTGTAAGAAAGCAACTGATTCAGAGAACAGAACTAGCTCATTTCACACAATACAGTTTTGGAAATGAAGATGATTGTTTTCTAAACAAACTACTTTAGAAGTGAGGTGAATCTACTACTTTGTACATCTTGTTAGATTACACAAACAAGGAAAGTTTCAACTTGCTGTGCTCAAATCTCTTCTTAAGAAAGCAACTGATTCGAGAACAGAATTAGCTCATTTCACACAGTACTGTGTTCGGCAATGAAGATGTTTGTTTTCTAAACAAACTACTTTAGAAATGAGGCGAATCTACTACCTTTTTACATCTTGTTAGTTTACACAAACAAGGAAAGTTTGAACTTGCTGAACTCAACCTCTTCTTAAGAAAGCAACTGATTCGAGAACAGAACTAGCCCATTTCACACAGTACTGTGTTCGGGCAATGAAGATGTTTGTTTTCTAAACAAACTACTTTAGAAGTGAGGTGAAGATACTACTTTTGTACATCTTGTTAGATTACACAAACAAGGAAAGTTTGAACTTGCTGCACTCAACCCTCTTTGTAAGAAAGCAACTGATTCCGAGAACAGAACTAGCTCATTTCACACAGTACAGTGTTGACAAATGAAGATGTTTGTTTTCTAAACAAACTACTTTAGAAATGAGGCTGAATCTACTTACTTTTACATCTTGTTAGATTACACAAACAAGGAAAGTTTGAACTTGCTGCACTCAAACCGATTTTTAAGAAAGTTACTGATTCAGAGAACAGAACCAGCTCATTTCAGACAGTACAGTTTTCTAAAATGAAGATGATTGTTTTCTAAACAAATAAGTTTAGAAATGAGCTGAATCTATTAAGTTGTACATCTTGTTAGATTACACAAACTAGGAAAGTTTGAACTTGCTGCACTCAACCCTCTTTGTAAGAACGTTACTGATTCAGAGAACAGAACAAGCTCATTTCACACGATACAGTTTTCAAAAATGAAGATGATTGTTTTATAAAACAAACTACATTAGAAGTGAGGCGAATCTATTACTTTGTACATCTTGTTAGATTACACAAACAAGGAAAGTTTCAACTTGCTGTGCTCAAGCCTCTTCTTAAGAAAGCAACTGATTCGAGAACAGAACTAGCTCATTTCACACAGCAGTTTTCAGCAATGAAGATTTTTGTTTTCTAAACAAACTACTTTAGAAATGAGGCGAATCTACTACATTTACATCTTGTTAGTTTACACAAACAAGGAAAGTTTGAACTTGAACTCAACCCTCTTCGTAAGAAAGCAACTGATTCGAGAACAGAACTAGCCCATTTCACACAGTACTGTGTTCGCCAAATGAAGATGTTTGTTTTCTAAACAAACTACTTTAGAAGTGAGGCGAAGATACTACTTTGTACATCTTGTTAGATTACACAAACAAGGAAAGTTTGAACTTGCTGCACTCAAGCGATTTTTGTAAGGAAGCAACTGATTCCAAGAACAGAACTAGCTTATTTCACAGAGTACAGTGTTCGGCAAATGAAGATGTTTGTTTTCTAAACAAACTACTTTAGAAATGAGGTGAATCTACTAAGTTGTATATCTTCTTAGATTACACAAAGAAGGAAAGTTTGAACTTGCTGCACTAACCCTCTTCTTAAGAAAGTTACTGATTCAGAGAACAGAAACCAGCTCATTTCACACAGTACAGTTTTCTAAAACGAAGATGATTGTTTTCTAAACAAATAACTTTAGAATTGAGCTGAATCTATTAAGTTGTACATCTTGTTAGATTACACTAACTAGGAATGTTTGAACTTGCTGCACTCAAGCCTCTTTGTAAGAACACAAGTGATTCGAGAACAGAACTAGCTCATTTTCACGATATACAGTTTTTGGAAATGAAGATGATTGTTTTCTAAACAAACTATTTTAGAAGTGAGGCGAATCTACTATTTTGTACATCTTGTTAGATTACACAAACAAGGAAAGTTTCAACTTGCTGCGCTCAACACTCTTTGTAAGAAAGCAACTGATTCGAGAACAGAACTAGCTCATTTCACACAGTACTGTGTTCGGCAATGAAGATGTTTGTTTTCTAAACAAACTACTTTAGAAATGAGGCTAATCTACTACCTTTACATCTTGTTAGTTTACACAAACAAGGAAAGTTTGAACTTGCTGAACTCAACCCTCTTTGTAAGAAAGCAACTGATTCCGAGAACAGAACTAGCCCATTTCACACAGTACTGTGTTCGGCAATGAAGATGTTTGTTTTCTAAACAAACTACTTTAGAAGTGAGTCAAAGATACTACTTTGTACATCTTGTTAGATTACACAAACAAGGAAAGTTTGAACTTGCTGCGCTCAATCGATTTTGTAAGGAAGCAACTGATTTCAAGAACAGAAATAGCTTATTTCACAGAGTACAGTGTTCGGCAAATGAAGATGTTTGTTTTCTAAACAAACTACTTTACAAAATAGGTGAATCTACTAAGTTGTATACCTTCTTAGATGACACAAAGAAGGAAAGTTTGAACTTGCTGCACTCAACCCTCTTCTTAAGAAAGTTACTGATTCAAGAACACAACCAGCTCATTTCACACAGTACAGTTTTTAAAAATGAAGATGATTGTTTTCTAAACAAATTACTTTAGAAATGATCTGAATCTATTAAGTTTTACATCTTGTTAGATTACACTAACTAGGACTGTTTAAACTTGATGCACTCAAGTCTCTTTGTAAGAACGCAAGTGATTCCGAGAACAGAACTAGCTCATTTCACACGATACCCTTTTCGGAAATGAAGATGATTGATTTCTAAACAAAGAAGTGAGGCGAATGTAGTACTACAAACAAGGAAAGTTTCAACTTGCTGCGCTCAATTCTCTTCGTAAGAAAGCAACTGATTCCGAGAACAGAACTATCTCATTTCACACAGTACTGTGTTTGGCAATGAAGATGTTTGTTTTCTAAACAAACTGCTTTAGAAATGAGGTGAATCTACTACCTTTTACATCTTGTTAGTTTTCACAAACAAGGAAAGTTTGAACTTGCTGAACTCAACCCTCTTCGTAAGAAAGCAACTGATTCCGAGAACAGAACTAGCCCATTTCACACAGTACTGTGTTCGGCAATGAAGATGTTTGTTTTCTAAACAAACTACTTTAGAAGTGAGGAGAAGATACTACTTTGTACATCTTGTTAGATTACACAAACAAGGAAAGTTTGAACTTGCTGCACTCAAGCGATTTTGTAAGGAAGCAACTGATTCCAAGAACAGAACTAGCTTATTTCACAGAGTACAGTTTTCGGCAAATGAAGATGTTTGTTTTCTAAACAAACTACTTTAGAAATGAGGTGAATCTACTAAGTTGTATATCTTCTTAGATTACACAAAGAAGGAAAGTTTGAACTTGCTGCACTCAAACCTCTTTTTAAGAATGCAAGTGTTTCAGAGAACAGAACCAGCTCATTTGACACAGTACAGTTTTCAAAAATGAAGATGATTGTTTTCTAAACAAATTACTTTAGAAATGAGCTGAATCTATTAATTTGTACATCTTGTTAGATTTCACAAACAAGGAATGTTTGAACTTGCTGCACTCAACACTCTTTGTAAGAAAGCAACTGATTCCGAGAACAGAACTAGCTCATTTCACACAGTACAGGTTTCGAAATGAAGATGTTTGTTTTCTAAACAAACTACTTTAGAAATGAGGCGAATCTACTACCTTTTACATCTTGTTAGTTTTCACAAACAAGGAAAGTTTGAACTTGCTGAACTCAACCCTCTTCGTAAGAAAGCAACTGATTCCTAGAACAGAACTAGCCCATTTCACACAGTACTGTGTTTGGCAATGAAGATGTTTGTTTTCTAAACAAAAACTTTAGAAATGAGGCAAAGATACTACTTTGTACATCTTGTTAGATTACACAAACAAGGAAAGTTTGAACTTGCTGCACTCAACCGATTTTGTGAGAAAGCAACTGATTCCAAGAACAGAACTAGCCCATTTCACAGAGTACAGTGTTCGGCAAATGAAGATGTTTGTTTTCTAAACAAACTACTTTAGAAATGAGGTGATTCTACTACTTTTGTACATCTTCTTAGATTACACAAAGAAGGAAAGTTTGAACTTGCTGCACTCAAAAACTTTTCTTAAGAAAGTTACTGATTCAGAGAACAGAACCAGCTCATTTCACACAGTACAGTTTTTTCTAAAAGGAAGATGATTGTTTTCTTAACTAACTTTAGAAATGAGCTGAATCTATTAAGTTATATATCTTGTTAGATTACACTAAGAAGGAAGTTTGAACTTGCTGCACTCAACCCTCTTTTAAGAACGTTACTGATTCAGAGAACAGAACCAGCTCATTTCACACAGTACAGTTTTCAAAAAAGAAGATGATTGTTTTCTAAACAAATTACTTTAGAAATGAGCTGAATCTACTACTTTGTACATCTTGTTAGATTACACAAACAAGGAAAGTTTCAACTTGCTGCACTCAAGCCTCTTTGTAAGAACGCAACTGATTCCGAGAACAGAACTAGCTCATTTCACACAGTACTGTGTTTGGCAATGAAGATGTTTGTTTTCTAAACAAACTGCTTTAGAAATGAGGTGAATCTACTACCTTTTATATATTGTTTTTTTTCACAAACAAGGAAAGTTTGAACTTGCTGAACTGAACCCTCTTCGTAAGAAAGCAACTGATTCCAAGAACAGAACTAGCCCATTTCACACAGTACAGTGTTTGGCAAATGAAGATGTTTGTTTTCTAAACAAACTACTTTAGAAATGAGGTGAAGATACTAAGTTGTATATCTTGTTAGATTACACAAACAAGGAAAGTTTGAACTTGCTGCACTCAACGATTTTTAAGAAAGTTACTGATTCAGAGAACAGAACCAGCTCATTTCACACAGTACAGTTTTCAAAAATGAAGATGATTGTTTTCTAAACAAACTACTTTAGAAATGAGCTGAATCTACTAAGTTGTACATCTTGTTAGATTACACAAAGAAGGAAAGTTTGAACTTGCTGCACTCAAACCTCTTTGTATGAAAGTTACTGATTCGAGAACAGAACCAGCTCATTTCACACAGTAATGTTTTCTAAAATGAAGATGATTGTTTTCTAAACAAACTAACTTTAGAAGTGAGGCTGAATCTATTACTTTGTACATCTTGTTAGATTACACAAACAAGGAAAGTTTGAACTTGCTGCACTCAACCCTCTTTGTAAGAAAGCAACTGATTCCAAGAACAGAACTAGGTCATTTCACAGAGTACAGTTTTCAGAAATGAAGATGTTTGTTTTCTAAACAAACTACTTTACAAGTGAGGTGAATCTACTAAGTTGTATATCTTGTTAGATTACACAAACAAGGAAAGTTTCAACTTGCTGCACTCAACACTCTTCTTAAGAAAGCAACTGATTCTGAGAACAGAACCAGCTCATTTCACACAGTACAGTTTTCAAAAATGAAGATGTTTGTTTTCTAAACAAACTGCTTTAGAAATGAGCTGAATCTACTAGTTTTACATCTTGTTAGTTTACACAAACAAGGAAAGTTTGAACTTGCTCAACTCAACCCTCTTTGTAAGAATGCAACTGATTCCGAGAACAGAACTAGCTCATTTCACACAGTACAGTTTTTGGAAATGAAGATGATTGTTTTCTAAAACAAACTACTTTAGAAGTGAGGCGAATCTACTACTTTGTACATCTTGTTAGATTACACAAAAAGGAAAGTTTCAACTTGCTGCACTCAACTCGATTTTGTAAGAAAGCAACTGATTCTTAGAACAGAACTAGCTCATTTCACATAGTACTGTGTTCGCAAATGAAGATGTTTGTTTTCTAAACAAACTGCTTTAGAAATGAGGTGAATCTACTAAGTTTTACATCTTGTTAGATTACACAAAGAAGGAAAGTTTAAACTTGCTGCACTAAAACCTCTTTGTAAGAATGCAAGTGATTCCGAGAACAGAACTAGCTCATTTCACACAGTAATGTTTTCAGAAATGAAGATGTTTGTTTTCTAAACAAACTACTTTAGAAGTGAGGCGAAGATACTACTTTGTACATCTTGTTAGATTACACAAACAAGGAAAGTTTCAACTTGCTGCATTCAATTCTCTTCGTAAGAAAGCAACTGATTCCGAGAACAGAACTAGCTCATTTCACACAGTAATGTGTTTGGCAATGCAGATGTTTGTTTTCTAAACAAACTGCTTTAGAAATGAGGTGAATCTACTACCTTTTACATCTTGTTAGTTTTCACAAACAATGAAAGTTTGAACTTGCTGAACTCAACCCTCTTCGTAAGAAAGCAACTGATTCCGAGAACAGAACTAGCCCATTTCACACAGTAATGTGTTCGGCAATGAAGATGTTTGTTTTCTAAACAAAACTTTAGAAGTGAGGGAAAATACTACTTTGTACATCTTGTTAGATTACACAAACAAGGAAAGTTTGAACTTGCTGCACTCAAGCGATTTTGTAAGGAAGCAACTGATTCCAAGAACAGAACTAGCTTATTTCACAGAGTACAGTTTTCGGCAAATGAAGATGTTTGTTTTCTAAACAAACTGCTTTAGAAATGAGGTGAATCTACTAAGTTGTATATCTTCTTAGATTACACAAAGAAGGAAAGTTTGAACTTGCTGCACTCAAACCTCTTCTTAAGAAAGTTACTGATTCAGAGAACAGAACCAGCTCATTTCACACAGTACAGTTTTCTAAAACGAAGATGATTGTTTTCTAAACAAATTACTTTAGAAATGAGCTGAATCTATTAAGTTGTACATCTTGTTAGATTACACTTACTAGGAATGTTTGAACTTGCTGCACTCAACCCTCATTTTAAGAACGCAAGTGATTCCGAGAACAGAACTAGCTCATTTCACACAGTACAGTGTTTGGAAATGAAGATGTTTGTTTTCTAAACAAACTACTTTAGAAATGAGGCGAATCTACTACTTTGTACATCTTGTCAGATTACACAAACATGGAAAGTTTCAACTTGCTGAACTCAACACTTTTCGTAAGAAAGCAACTGATTCCCAGAACAGAACTAGCTCATTTCACACAGTACTTTGTTCGGCAATGAAGATGTTTGTTTTCTAAACAAACTACTTTAGAAATGAGGCGAAGATACTACCATTTACACCTTGTTAGATTACACAAACAAGAGAGTTTCAACTTGCTGCACTCAATCCTCGATTTTGTAAGAAATCAACTGATTCCAAGAACAGAACTAGCCCATTTTTCACAGAGTACTGTGTTTGGCAAATGAAGATGTTTGTTTTCTAAACAAACTACTTTAGAAATGAGGTGAAGATACTACTTTGTACATCTTGTTAGATTACACAAAGAAGGAAAGTTTGAACTTGCTGCACTCAACCCTCTTTTTAAGAAAGTTACTGATTCAGAGAACAGAACCAGCTTATTTCACTCAGTACTGTTTTCAAAAATGAAGATGATTGTTTTCTAAACAAATTACTTTAGAAATGAGCTGAATCTATTAAGTTGTAAATCTTGTTAGATTACACAAAGAAGGAAAGTTTGAACTTGCTGCCCTCAAGCCTCTTCTTAAGAAAGTTACAAGTGATTCAGAGAACAGACCTAGCTCATTTCACACAGTACAGTTTTCTAAAAATGAAGATGATTGTTTTCTAAACAAATAACTTTAGAATTGAGCTGAATCTATTACTTTGTACATCTTGTTAGATTACACAAACAAGGAAAGTTTAAACTTGCTGCACTCAATCTATTTTGTAAGAAGCAACTGATTCCAAGAACAGAACTAGCTTATTTCACAGAGTACAGTGTTCGGAAATGAAGATGTTTGTTTTCTAAACAAACTACTTTAGAAATGAGGTGAATCTACTAAGTTGTGTATCTTCTTATATTACACAAAAAGGAAAGTTTGAACTTGCTGCACTCAACCCTCTTCTTAAGAAAGTTACTGATTCAGAGAACAGAACCAGCTCATTTCACACAGTACAGTTTTCAAAAACGAAGATGATAGTTTTCTAAACAAATTACTTTAGAAATGAGCTGAATCTAGTTGTACATCTTGTTAGATTACACTAACTAGGCATGTTTGAACTTGCTGCACTCAAGTCTCTTTGTAAGAACCAAGTGATTCGAGAACAGAACTAGCTCATTTCACACGATACAGTTTTCGGAAATGAAGATGATTGTTTTCTAAACAAACTACTTTAGAAGTGAGGCGAATCTACTACTACTTTGTACATCTTGTTAGATTTCACAAAACAAGGAAAGTTTCAACTTGTTGCGCTCAACTCTCTTCATAAGAAAGCAACTGATTCCGAGAACAGAACTAGCTCATTTCACACAGTACTGTGTTTGGCAATGAAGATGTTTGTTTTCTAAACAAACTACTTTAGAAATGAGGGCGAAGATACTACTTTTTACATCTTGTTAGTTTTCACAAACAAGGAATGTTTGAACTTGCTGAACTCAACCCTTTTGTAAGAAAGCAACTGATTCCCAGAACAGAACTAGCCCATTTCACACAGTACTGTGTTCGTCAATGAAGATGTTTGTTTTCTAAACAAACTACTTTAGAAGTGAGTTGAAGATACTACTTTGTATATCTTGTTAGATTACACAAACAAGGAAAGTTTGAACTTGCTGCACTCAAGCGATTTTGTAAAGAAGCAACTGATTCCAAGAACAGAACTAGCTTATTTCACAGAGTACAGTTTTGAAAAAATGAAGATGTTTGTTTTCTAAACAAACTACTTTAGAAATGAGGTGAATCTACTAAGTTGTATATCTTCTTAGATTACACAAAGAAGGAAAGTTTGAACTTGCTGCACTCAACCCTCTTCTTAAGAACGTTAGTGATTCAGAGAACAGAACCAGCTCATTTCACACAGTACAGTTTTCAAAAATGAAGATGATTGTTTTCTAAACAAATTACTTTTGAAATGATCTGAATCTATTAGTTTGTACATCTTGTTAGATTACACAAACAAGGAATGTTTGAACTTGCTGCACTAAAGTCATTTTGTAAGAAACCAAGTGATTCCAAGAACAGAACTAGCTCATTTCACACGATAATGTGTTCGGAAATGAAGATGTTTTTTTTCTAAACAAACTACTTTAGAAGTGAGGCGAATCTACTATTTTTGCATCTTGTTAGTTTACACAAACAAGGAAACTTTGAACTTGCTGCACTCAAGCGATTTTTTAAGAAAGCAACTGATTCCAAGAACAGAACTAGCTTATTTCACAGAGTACAGTGTTCAAAATGGAGATGTTTGTTTTCTAAACAAACTACTTTAGAAATGAGGTGAATCTACTAAGTTGTATATCTTCTTAGATTACACAAAGAAGGAAAGTTTGAACTTGCTGCACTCAACCCTCTTCTTAAGAAAATTACTGATTCAGAGAACAGAACCAGCTCATTTCACACAGTACTGTGTTTGGCAATGAAGATGTTTCTTTTCTAAACAAACTGCTTTAGAAATGACGCGAATCTACTACCATTTACATCTTGTTAGTTTTCACAAACAAGGAAAGTTTGAACTTGCTGAACTCAACCCTCTTCGTAAAAAAGCAACTGATTCTGAGAACAGAACTATCCCATTTCACACAGTACTGTGTTCGGCAATGAAGATGTTTGTTTTCTAAACAAACTACTTTAGAAGTGAGGTGAAGATACTACTTTGTACATCTTGTTAGATTACACAAACAAGGAAAGTTTGAACTTGCTGCACTCAAGCGATTTTGTAAGGAAGCAACTGATTCCAAGAACAGAACTAGCTTATTTAACAGAGTACAGTTTTCGGCAAATGAAGATGTTTGTTTTCTACACTACTTTAGAAATGAGGTGAATCTACTAAGTTGTATATCTTCTTAGATTACACAAAGAAGGAAAGATTGAACTTGCTGCACTCAACCCTCTTCTTAAGAACGTTACTGATTCAGAGAAGAGAACCAACTCATTTCACACAGTAGTTTTCAAAAATGAAGATGATTATTTTCTAAACAAATTACTTTAGAAATGAGCTGAATCTATTAAGTTGTACATCTTGTTAGATTACACTAACTAGGAATGTTTGAACTTGCTGCACTCAAGCCTCTTTGTAAGAACACAAGTGATTCCGAGAACAGAACTAGCTCATTTCACACAGTACTGTGTTTGGCAATGAAGATGTTTGTTTTCTAAACAAACTGCTTTAGAAATGAGGCGAATCAACTACCTTTTACATCTTGTTAGTTTTCCCAAACATGGAAAGTTTGAACTTGCTGAACTCAACCCTCTTCGTAAGAAATCAACTGATTCCGAGAACAGAACTAGCGCATTTCACACAGTACTGTGTTCGGCAATGAAGATGTTTGTTTTCTAAACAAACTACTTTAGAAGTGAGACGAATCTATTACTTTGTACATCTTGTTAGATTACACAAACAAGGAAAGTTTGAACTTGCTGCACTCAAGCGATTTTGTAAGGAAGCAACTGATTCCAAGACCAGAACTAGCTTATATCACAGAGTACACTGTTCGGCAATGAAGATGTTTGTTTTCTAAACAAACTACTTTAGAAGTGAGGCGAATCTACTACTTTGTACATCTTCTTAGATTACACAAAGAAGGAAAGTTTGAACTTGCTGCACTCAACCCTCTTCTTAAGAAAGTTACTGATTCAGAGAACAGAACCAGCTCATTTCACACAGTACTGTGTCCGGCAATGAAGATGTTTGTTTTCTAAACTAACTACTTTAGAAGTGAGTCGAAGATACTACTTTGTACATCTTGTTAGATTACATAAACAAGGAAAGTTTGAACTTGCTGCACTCAAGCGATTTTGTTAGGAAGCCACTGATTCCAAGAACAGAACTAGCTTATTTCACAGAGTACAGTGTTCGGCAAATGAAAATGTTTGTTTTCTTAACAAACAACTTTAGAAATGAGGTGAATGTACTAAGTTGTATATCTCCTTAGATTACACAAAGAAGGAAAGTTTGAACTTGCTGCACTCAACCCTCTTCTTAAGAACGTTACTGATTCAGAGAACAGAACCAGCTCATTTCACACAGTACAGTTTTCAAAAAGGAAGATGATTGTTTTCTAAACAAATTACATTAGAAGTGAGCTGAATCTATTAAGTTGTACATCTTGTTGGATTACACTAACTAGGAATGCTTGAAATTGCTGCACTCAAGCCTCTTTGTAAGAACGCAACTGATTCCGAGAACAGAACTAGCTTATTTCACACGATACAGTTTTCGGAAATGAGGCTGATTGTTTTCTAAACAAACTACTTTAGAAGTGAGGCGAATCTACTACTTTGTACAGCTTGTTAGATTACACAAACAAGGAAAGTTTCAACTTGCTGCGCTCAACTCTCTCCGTAAGAAAGCAACTGATTCTGAGAACAGAACTAGCTCATTTCACACAGTACTGTGTTCGGCAATGAAGATGTTTGTTTTCTAAATGATCTACTTTAGAAATGAGGCGAATCTACTACCTTTTACATCTTGTTAGTTTACAGAAACAAGGAAAGTTTGAACTTGCTGAACTCAACTCTCTTCGTAAGAAAGCAACTGATTCCGAGAACAGAACTAGCCCATTTCACACAGTACTGTGTTCGGCAATGAAGATGTTTGTTTTCTAAACAAACTACTTTAGAAGTGAGGCGAATCTACTACTTTGTACATCTTGTTAGATTACACAAAAAAGGAAAGTTTGAACTTGCTGCACTCAAGCGATTTTGTAAGGAAGCAACTGATTCCAAGAACAGAACTAGCTTATTTCACAGAGTATAGTGTTCGGCAAATGAAGAAGTTTGTTTTCTAAACTAACTACTTTAGGAATGAGGTGAATCTACTAAGTTGTATATCTTCTTAGATTACACAAAGAAGGAAAGTTTGAACTTGCTGCACTCAAACCTCTTCTTAAGAAAGTTACTGATTCAGAGAACAGAACCAGCTCATTTCACACAGTACACTTTTCAAAAACGAAGATCATTGTTTTCTAAACACATTACTTTAGAAATGAGCTGAATCTATTAATTTGTACATCATGTTAGATTACACTAACTAGGAATGTTTGAACTTGCTGCACTCAAGCCTCTTTGTAAGAACGCAAGTGATTCCGAGAACAGAACTAGCTCATTTCACACAGTACAGTTTTCAGAAATGAAGATGTTTGTTTTATAAACAAACTACTTTAGAAGTGAGGCGAATCTACTACTTTGTACATCTTGTTAGATTACACAAACAAGGAAAGTTTCAACTTGCTGCGCTCAACTCTCTTCGTAAGAAAGCAACTGATTCCAAGAACAGAACTAGCTCATTTCACACAGTACTGTGTTCGGCAATGAAGATGTTTGTTTTCTAAACAAACTACTTTAGAAGTGAGGCGAAGATACTACTCTGTACATCTGGTTAGATTACACAAACAAGGAAAGTTTGAACTTGCTGCACTCAAGCGATTTTGTAAGGAAGCAACTGATTCCAAGAACAGAACTAGCTTATTTCACAGAGTACAGTGTTCGGCAAATGAAGATGTTTGTTTTGTAAACAAACTACTTTAGAAATGAGGTGTATCTCCTAAGTTGTATATCTTCTTAGATTACACAAAGAAGGAAAGTTTGAACCTGCTGCACTCAATCCTCTTCTTAAGAACGTTACTGATTCAGAGAACAGAACCAGCTCATTTCACACAGTACAGTTTTCAAAAACGAAGATGATTGTTTTCTAAACAAATTGCATTAGAAATGAGCTGAATCTATTAAGTTGTACATCTTGTTAGATTACACTAACTAGGAATGTTTGAACTTGCTGCACTCAAGCCTCTTTGTGAGAACGCAAGTGATTCCGAGAACCGAACTAGCTCATTTCACACGATACAGTTTTCGGAAATGAAGATGATTGTTTTCTAAACAAACTACTTTAGAAGTGAGGCGAATCTACTACTTTGTACATCTAGTTAGATTACACAAACAAGGAAAGTTTCAACTTGCTGCACTCAACTCTCTTCGTAAGAAAGCAACTGATTCCGAGAACAGAACTAGCTCATTTCACACAGTACTGTGTTCGGCAATGAAGATGTTTGTTTTCTAAAGAAACTACTTTATAAAGGAGGCGAATCTACCACGTTGAACAACTTCCTAGATCACACAAACAAGGAAAGTTTCAACTTGCTGCACTCAACCTTCTTTGTCGGAAAGGAACTGATTCTGTGGAATGAACTAGCTTATTTCACACAGTACAGTGTTTGGCAATGAAGATGTTCGTATTCTAAAAAAACTACTTTAGAAATGAGCCCAATCTACTAAATTGTACATCTTGCTGGATTACGCAGACAAGGAAAGTTTGCACTTTCAGCACTCAACAGTCTTCGTAAGAGAGCAACTCTTTCCTAGACGTGAACTAGCTTATATCACACAGTAAAGTGTTCGGAAATGAAGATTTGTGTTTTCTAAACAAACTACTTTAGAAATGAGGCTAATCTACTAAGTTGTACATCTTGTTAGATTACACAAACAGCGAAAGTTTGAACTTGCTGTACTGAACCTTCTTCGTAGGAAAGCAACTGATTCTGAGAACCGAACTAGCTTATTTAACACAGTACAATGTTAGGCAATGAAGATCTTTGTTTTCTAAACAAACTACTTTAGTAATGAGGCCAATCGACTAAGTTGTACATCTTGTTAGATTACACAAACAATGAAAGTTTGAACTTGCTGCACTCAACAGTCTTCGTAAGAAAGCAACTCATTACTAGAAAAGAACTAGCTTATTTCACACAGTACAGTGTTCGGCAAAGATGTTCGTTTTCCAAACAAACTACTTTAGAAATGAGGCTAATCTACTAAGTTGTACATCTTGTTAGATTACACAAACTAGGAACCTTTGAACTTGATAAACTTAAACTTATTCGTAGGAAAGCAACTGATTCTGAGAACCGAACTAGCTTATTTCACACAGTACAGTGTTCAGAAATGAAGATGTTCGTTTTCTAAAGAAACTTCTTTATAAAGGAGGCGAATCTACCACGTTGAACAACTTCTTAGATTACACAAACAAGGAAAGATTCAACTTGCTGCAATCAATCTTCTTCGTAGGAACACAACTGGTTCCTAGAACCGAACTAGCTTATTTCACACAGTACAGTGTTCACAAATGAAGATGTTTGTTTTCAACAGAAACTACTATAGAAAGTAGGCGAATCTACCACGTTGAACAACTTCTTAGATTACACAAACAAGGAAAGTTTCAACTTGCTGCACTCAACCATCTTCGTAGGAAAGCAACTGATTCTGAGAACCGAACGAGCTTATTTCACACAGTACAGTGTCCAGAAATGAAGATATTTGTTTTCTAAAGAAACTACTGTATAAAGGAGGCGAATCTACCATGTTGAACAACTTCTTAGATTACACAAACAAGGAAAGTTTTAACTTGCTGCACTCAACCTTCTTCGTAGGAACACAACTGATTCTGAGAACCGAACTAGCTGATTTCACACAATACAGTGTTCACAAACGAAGATGTTTGTTTTCAATACAAACTACTATAGAAAGGAGTCGAATCTACCACGTTGACCAACTTCTTAGATTACAGAAACAAGGAAAGTTTCAACTTGCTGCACTCAACAGTCTGCGTAAGAAAACAACTCATTCCTAGAGGAGAACCAGCTTATTTCACACAGTTCCGTGTTAGGCAATGAAAATGTTTGTTTTCAAAACAAACTACTTTGGAAATGAGTCCAATCTACTAAGTTGTACATCTTGTTAGATTACACAAACTAGGAAAGTTTGAACTTGCTGCACTAAACCTTCTGCGTAGGAAAGCAACTGATTCTGTGAAAAGAACTAGCTTATTTCACACAGTACAGTGTTCGGCAATGAAGATGTTTGTTTTCTAAACAAACTGCTTTACAAATGAGCCCAATCTACTAAATTGTACATCTTGCTGGATTACGCAGACAAGGAAAGTTTGCACTTGCTGCACTCAACAGTCTTCGTAAGAAAGCAACTCATTCCTAGACGTGAACTAGCTTATTTCACACAGTACAGTGTTGAGAAATGAAGATGTTTGTTTTCAAACCAAACTACTATAAAAAGGAGGCGAATCTACCACGTAGAACAACTTCTTAGATTACACAAACAAGGAAAGTTTCAACTTGCTGCACTCAATCTTCTTCGTAGGAACACAACTGGTTCCTAGAACCGAACTAGCTTATTTCACACAGTACAGTGTTCACAAATGAAGATTTTTGTTATCAACAGAAACTACTATAGAAAGGAGGCGAATCTACCACGTTGAACAACTTCTTAGATTACACAAACTAGGAAAGTTTCAACTTGCTGCACTCAATCTTCTTTGTAGGAACACAACTGGTTCCTAGAACCGAACTAGCTTATTTCACACAGTAGAGTGTTCAGAAATGAAGATGTTTGTTTTCTAAAGAAACTACTTTATAAAGGCGGCGAATCAACCATGTTGAACAACTTCTTAGATTACACAAACAATGAAAGTTTCAACTTGCTGCACTCAACAGTCTGTGTAAGAAAACAACTCATTCCTAGAGGAGAACCAGCTTATTTCACACAGTTCCGTGTTAGGCAATGAAAATGTTTGTTTTCTAAACAATCTACTTTGGAAATGAGTCGAATATACTAAGTTGTACATCTTGTTAGATTACACAAACAAGGAAAGTTTGAACTTGCTTCACTAAACCTTCTGCGTAGGAAAGCAACTGATTCTGTGAAAAGAACTAGCTTATTTCACACAGTACAGTGTTCGGCAATGAAGATGTTTGTTTTCTAAACAAACTACTTTAGAAATGAGCCCAATATACTAAATTGTACATCTTGCTGGATTACGCAAGACAAGGAAAGTTTGCACTTGCTGCACTCAACAGTCTTCGTAAGAAAGCAACTCATTCCTAGACGTGAACGAGCTTATTTCACACAGTACAGTGTTGAGAAATGAAGATGTTTGTTTTCAAAAAAAAACTACTATAGAAAGGAGGCGAATCTACCACGTAGAACAACTTCTTAGATTACACAAAGAAGGAAAGTTTCAACTTGCTGCACTCAATCTTCTTCATAAGAACACAACTGGTTCCTAGAACCGAACTAGCTTATTTCACACAGTACAGTGTTCACAAATGAAGATGTTTGTTTTCAACAGAAACTACTATAGAAAGTAGGCGAATCTACCACGTTGAACAACTTCTTAGATTACACAAACAAGGAAAGTTTCAACTTGCTGCACTCATCCTCATTCGTAGGAAAACAACTGATTCTGAGAACCGAACTAGCTTATTTCACACAGTAGAGTGTTCAGAAATGAAGATGTTTGTTTTCTAAAGAAACTACTTTATAAAGGAGGCGAATCTACCACGTTGAACAACTTCTCAGATTACACAAACAAGGAAAGTTTCAACTTTCTGCACTCAACCTTCTTCGTAGGAAAGCAACTGATGCTGAGAAACGAACTAGCTGATTTCACACAGTACAGTGTTCACAAACGAAGATGTTTGTTTTCAATACAAACTACTATAGAAAGGAGCCGAATCTACCACGTTGAACAACTTCTTAGATTACACGAACAAGGAAAGTTTCAACTAGCTGCACTCAACAGTCTGCGCAAGAAAACAACTCATTCGTAGAGGAGAACCAGCTTATTTCACACAGTTCCGTGTTAGGCAATGAAAATGTTTGTTTTCTAAACAATCTACTTTGGAAATGAGTCCAATCTACTAAGTTGTACATCTTGTTAGATTACACAAACAAGGAAAGTTTGAACTTGTTGCACTAAACCTTCTGCGTAGGAAAGCAACTGATTCTGTGAAAAGAACTAGCTTATTTCACACAGTACTGTGTTCAGCAATGAAGATGTTTATTTTCTAAACAAACTACTTTAGAAATGAGCCCAATCTACTAAATTGTACATCTTGCTGGATTACACAGACAAGGAAAGTTTGCACTTGCTGCCCTCAACAGTCTTCGTAAGAAAGCAACTCATTCCTAGACGTGAACTAGCTTATTTCACACAGTACAGTGTTGAGAAATGAAGATGTTTGTTTTCAAAACAAACTACTATAGAAAGGAGGCGAATCTACTACGTAGAACAACTTCTTAGATTACACAAAGAAGGAAAGTTTCAACTTGCTGCACTTAATCTTCTTCGTAGGAACACAACTGGTTCCTAGAACCGAACTAGCTTATTTCACACAGTACAGTGTTCACAAATGAAGATGTTTGTTTTCAACAGAAACTACTATAGAAAGGAGGCGAATCTACCACGTTGAACAACTTCTTAGATTACACAAACAAGGAAAGTTTCAACTTGCTGCACTCAACCTCATTCCTTAGAAAGCAACTGATTCTGAGAACCGAACTAGCTTATTTCACACAGTACAGTGTTCGGAAATGAACATGTTTGTATTCTAAAGGAACTACTTTATAAAGGAGGCGAATCTACCACATTGAAGAACTTCTTAGATTACACAAACAAGGAAAGTTTCAACTTGCTGCACTCAACCTTCTTCAAAGGAACACAACTGATTCTGAGAACCGAACTAGCTGATTTCACACAGTACAGTGTTCAAAAACGAACATGTTTGTTTTCAATACAAACTACTATAGAAAGGAGCCGAATCTACCACGTTGAACAACTTCTTAGATTACACAAACAAGGAGAGTTTCAACTTGCTGCACTCAACAGTCTGAGTAAGAAAACAACTCATTCCTAGAGGAGAACCAGCTTATTTCACACAGTTCCGTGTTAGGCAATGAAAATGTTTGTTTTCTAAACAAACTACTTTGGAAATGAGTCCAATCTACTAAGTTGTACATCTTGTTAGATTACACAAACAAGGAAAGTTTGAACTTGCTGCACTAAACCTTCTGTGTAGGAAAACAACTGATTCTGTGAAAAGAACTAGCTTATTTCACACAGTACAGTGTTCGGCAATGAAGATGTTTGTTTTCTAAACAAACTACTTTAGAAATGAGCCCAATCTACTAAATTGTACATCTTGCTGGATTACGCAGACAAGGAAAGTTTGCACTTGCTGCCCTCAACAGTCTTCGTAAGAAAGCAACTCATTACCTAGACGTGAACTAGCTTATTTCACACAATACAGGGTTGAGAAATGAAGATGTTTGTTTTCAAAACAAACTACTATAGAAATGAGGCTAATCTACCACGTAGAACAACTTCTTAGATTACACAAACAAGGAAAGTTTCAACTTGCTGCACTCAATCTTCTTCGTAGGAACACAACTGGTTCCTAGAACCGAACTAGCTTATTTCACACAGTACAGTGTTCACAAATGAAGATGTTTGTTTTCAACAGAAACTACTATAGAAAGGAGGCGAATCTACCACGTTGAACAACTTCTTAGATTACACAAACAAGGAAAGTTTCAACTTGCTGCACTCAACCTTCTTCGTAGGAAAGCAACTGATTCTGAGAACCGAACTAGCTTATTTCACACAGTACAGTGTTCGGAAATGAAGATGTTTGTTTTCTAAAGAAACTACTTTATAAAGGAGGCGAATCTACCACGTTGAACAACTTCTTAGATTACACAAACAAGGAAAGTTTCAACTTGCTGCACTCAACAGTCTGTGTAAGAAAACAACTCATTACTAGAGGAGAACCAGCTTATTTCACACAGTTCCGTGTTAGGCAATGAAAATGTTTGTTTTCTAAACAAACTACTTTGGAAATGAGTCGAATCTACTAAGTTGTACATCTTGTTAGATTACACAAAAAAGGAAAGTTTGAACTTGCTACACTAAACCTTCTGCGTAGGAAAGCAACTGATTCTGTGAAAAGAACTAGCTTATTTCACACAGTACAGTGTTCGGCAATGAAGATGTTTGTTTTCTAAACAAACTACTTTAGAAATAAGCCCAATCTACGAAATTGTACATCTTGCTGGATTACGCAGACAAGGAAAGTTTGCACTTGCTGCACTCAACAGTCTTCGTAAGAAAGCAACTCATTCCTAGACGTGAACTAGCTTATTTCACACAGTACAGTGTTGAGAAATGAAGATATTTGTTTTCAAAACAAACTACTATAGAAAGGAGGCGAATCTACCGCGTAGAACAACTTCTTAGATTACACAAACAAGGAAAGTTTCAACTTGCTGCACTCAATCTTCTTCGTAGGAACACAACTGGTTCCTAGAACCGAACTAGCTTATTTCACACAGTACAGTGTTCACAAATGAAGATATTTGTTTTCAACAGAAACTACTATAGAAAGGAGGCAAATCTCCCACGTTGAACAACTTCTTAGATTATACAAACAAGGAAAGTTTCAACTTGCTGCACTCAACCTTCTTCGTAGGAAAGCAACTGATTCTGAGAACCGAACTAGCTTATTTCACACAGTACAGTGATCGGCAAAGATGTTCGTTTTCCAAACAAACTACTTTAGAAATGAGGCGAATCTATTAAGTTGTACATCTTGTTAGATTACACAAACCAGGAAAGTTTGAACTTGCTAAAATGAACCTTATTCGTAGGAAAGTAACTGATTCTGAGAACCGAACTAGCTTATTTCACACAGTACAGTGTTCGGAAATGAAGATGTTTGTTTTCTAAAGAAACTACTTCATAAAGGAGGCGAATCTACCACGTTGAACACCTTCTTAGATTACACAAACAAGGAAAGTTTCAACTTTCTGCACTCAACCTTCTTCGTAGGAAAGCAACTCATGCTGAGAAACGAACTAGCTGATTTCACACAGTACAGTGTTCACAAACGAAGATGTTTGTTTTCAATACAAAATACTATAGAAAGGAGCCGAATCTACCACGTTGAACAACTTCTTAGATTACACAAACAAGGAGAGTTTCAACTTGCTGCACTCAACAGTCTGCTTAAGAAAACAACTCATTCCTAGAGGAGAACCAGCTTATTTCACACAGTTCCGTGTTAGGCAATGAAAATGTTTGTTTTCTAAACAATCTACTTTGGAAATGAGTCCAATCTACTAAGTTGTACATCTTGTTAGATTACACAAACAAGGAAAGTTTGAACTTGCTGCACTAAACCTTCTGCGTAGGAAAGCAACTGACTCTGTGAAAAGAACTAGCTTATTTCACACAGTACAGTGTTTGGCAATGAAGATGTTTGTTTTCTAAACAAACTACTTTAGAAATGAGCCCAATCTACGAAATTGTACATCTTCCTGGATTACGCAGACAAGGAAAGTTTGCACTTGCTGCCCTCAACAGTCTTCGTAAGAAAGCAACTCATTCCTAGACATGAACTAGCTTATTTCACACAGTACAGTGTTTAGAAATGAAGATGTTTGTTTTCAAAACAAACTACTATAGAAAGGAGGCGAATCTACCACGTAGAACAACTTCTTAGATTACACAAACAAGGAAAGTTTCAACTTGCTGCACTCAATCTTCTTCGTAGGAACACAACTGGTTCCTAGAACCGAACTAGCTTATTTCACACAGTACAGTGTTCACAAATGAAGATGTTTGTTTTCAACAGAACCTACTATAGAAAGGAGGCAAATCTCCCACGTTGAACAACTTCTTAGATTATACAAACAAGGAAAGTTTCAACTTGCTGCACTCAACCTTCTTCGTAGGAAAGCAACTGATTCTGAGAACCGAACTAGCTTATTTCACACAGTACAGTGATCGGCAAAGATGGTCGTTTTCCAAACAAACTACTTTAGAAATGAGGCGAATCTATTAAGTTGTACATCTTGTTAGATTACACAAACCAGGAAAGTTTGAACTTGCTAAAATGAACCTTATTCGGAGGAAAGTAACTGATTCTGAGAACCGAACTAGCTTATTTCACACAGTACAGTGTTCGGAAATGAAGATGTTTGTTTTCTAAAGAAACTACTTTATAAAGGAGGCGAATCTACCACGTTGAACAACTTCTTAGATTACACAAACAAGGAAAGTTTCAACTTGCTGCACTCAACCTTCTTCGTAGGAACACAACTGATTCTGAGAACCGAACTAGCTGATTTCACACAGTACAGTGTTCACAAACGAAGATGTTTGTTTTCAATACAAACTACTATAGAAAGGAGCCGAATCTACCACGTTGAACAACTTCTTAGATTACACAAACAAGGAAAGTTTCAACTTGCTGCACTCAACAGTCTGCGTAAGAAAACAACTCATTCCTAGAGGAGAACCAGCTTATTTCACACAGTTCCGTGTTAGGCAATGAAAATGTTTGTTTTCTAAACAAACTACTTTGGAAATGAGTCGAATCTACTAAGTTGTACATCTTGTTAGATTACACAAACAAGGAAAGTTTGAACTTGCTTCACTAAACCTTCTGTGTAGGAAAGCAACTGATTCTGTGAAAAGAACTAGCTTATTTCACACAGTACAGTGTTCGGCAATGAAGATGTTTGTTTTCTAAACAAACTACTTTAGAAATGAGCCCAATCTACGAAATTGTACATCTTGCTGGATTACGCAGACAAGGAAAGTTTGCACTTGCTGCACTCAACAGTCTTCGTAAGAAAGCAACTCATTCCTAGACGTGAACCAGCTTATTTCACACAGTACAGTGTTGAGAAATGAAGATGTTTGTTTTCAAAACAAACTACTATAGAAAGGAGGTGAATCTACCACGTAGAACAACTTCTTAGATTACACAAACAAGGAAAGTTTCACCTTGCTGCACTCAACCTTCTTCGAAGGAACAAAACTGATTCTGAGAACCGAACTAGCTGATTTCACACAGTACAGTGTTCAAAAACGAAGATGTTTGTTTTCAATACAAACTACTATAGAAAGGAGCCGAATCTACCACGTTGAACAACTTCTTAGATTACACAAACAAGGAAAGTTTCAACTTGCTGCACTCAACAGACTGCGTAAGAAAACAACTCATTCCTAGAGGAGAACCAGCTTATTTCACACAGTTCCGTGTTAGGCAATGAAAATGTTTGTTTTCTAAACAAACTACTTTGGAAATGAGTCGAATCTACTAAGTTGTACATCTTGTTAGATTACACAAACAAGGAAAGTTTGAACTTGCTGCACTAAACCTTCTGCGTAGGAAAGCAACTGATTCTGTGAAAAGAACTAGCTTATTTCACACAGTACAGTGTTCGGCAATGAAGATGTTTGTTTTCTAAACAAACTACTTTAGAAATGAGCCCAATCTACTAAATTGTACATCTTGCTGGATTACGCAGACAAGGAAAGTTTGCACTTGCTGCACTCAACAGTCTTCGTAAGAAAGCAACTCATTCCTAGACGTGAACTAGCTTATTTCACACAGTACAGTGTTGAGAAATGAAGATGTTTGTTTTCAAAACAAACTACTATAGAAAGGAGGCGAATCTACCACGTAGAACAACTTCTTAGATTACACAAACAAGGAAAGTTTCAACTTGCTGCACTCAATCTTCTTCGTAGGAACACAACTGGTTCCTAGAACCGAACTAGCTTATTTCACACAGTACAGTGTTCACAAATGAAGATGTTTGTTTTCAACAGAAACTACTATAGAAAGGAGGCAAATCTCCCACGTTGAACAACTTCTTAGA
Organism: Orientallactaga sibirica; assembly: GCA_036365145.1. Taxonomy (NCBI): domain Eukaryota; kingdom Metazoa; phylum Chordata; class Mammalia; order Rodentia; family Dipodidae; genus Orientallactaga; species Orientallactaga sibirica. Next base: position 99,369 of record JAEOAD010001945.1, read on the forward strand.
TTATACAAACAAGGAAAGTTTCAACATGCTGCACTCAACCTTCTTCGTAGGAAAGCAACTGATTCTGAGAACCGAACTAGCTTATTTCACACAGTACAGTGATCGGCAAAGATGTTCGTTTTCCAAACAAACTACTTTAGAAATGAGGTGAATCTATTAAGTTGTACATCTTGTTAGATTACACAAACCAGGAAAGTTTGAACTTGCTAAAATGAACCTTATTCGTAGGAAAGTAACTGATTCTGAGAACCGAACTAGCTTATTTCACACAGTACAGTATTCAGAAATGAAGATGTTTGTTTTCTAAAGAAACTACGTTATAAAGGAGGCGAATCAACCACGTTGAACAACTTCTTAGATTACACAAACAAGGAAAGTTTCAACTTGGTGCACTCAACCTTCTTCGTAGGAACACAACTGATTTTGAGAACCGAACTAGCTGATTTCACACAGTACAGTGTTCACAAACGAAGATGTTTGTTTTCAAAACAAACTACTATAGAATGGAGGCGAATCTACCACGTTGAACAACTTCTTAGATTACACAAACAAGGGAAGTTTCAACTTGCTGCACTCAACTGTCTGCGTAAGGAAACACCTCATTCCTAGAGGAGAACCAGCTTATTTCACACAGTTCAGTGTTAGGCAATGAAAATGTTTGTTTCTAAACAAACTACTTTAGAAATCAGGCGAATCTACTACGTTATACATGTTGTTAGATTACACAAAGAATGAAAGTTTGAACTTGCTGCACTCAACAGTCTTCGTAAGAAAGCACCTCATTGCTAGAAAAGAACTGGCTTATTTCACACACTACAGTGTTCTGCAAAGATTTTTTTTTCCAAACAAACTACTTTAGAAATGAGGTGAATCTACTAAGTTGTACATCTTGTTAGATTACACAAACCAGGAAAGTTTGAACTTGCTAAACTGAACCTTATTCGTAGGAAAGCAACTTATTCTGAGAACCGAACTAGCTTATTTCACAGAATACAGTGTTCAGAAATGAAAATGTTTATTTTCTAAAGTAACTACTTTATAAAAGACGCGAATCTACCATGTTGAACAACTTCTTAGTTTACACAAACAAGGAAATTTTCAACTTGCTGCACTCAACAGTCTGTGTAAGAAAACAACTCATTTCTAGAGGAAGACCAGCTTATTTCACACAGTTCAGTGTTAGGCAATGAAAATGTTTCTTTTCTAAACAAACTACTTTAGAAATGAGGCGAATTTACTAAGTTATACATCTTGTTAGATTACACAAACAAAGAAAGTTTGCACTTGCTGCACTCAACAGTCTTCGTAAGAAAGCAACTCATTCCTAGACGTGAACTAGCTTATTTCACACAGTACAGTGTTCGGCAATGAAGATGTGTGTTTTCTAAACAAACTACTTTAGAAATGAGCCCAATCTACTAAATTGTACATCTTGCTGGATTATGCAGACAAGCAAAGTTAGCACTTGCTGCACTCAACAGTCTTCGTAAGAATACAACTCATTCCTAGACGTGAACTAGCTTATTTCAAACAGTACAGTGTTCAGCAATGAAGATGTGTGTTTTCTAAACAAACTACTTTAGAAATGAGGCCAATCTACTAAGTTGTACATCTTGTTAGATTACACAAACAGCAAACGTTTGAACTTGCTGCACTGAACCTTCTTTGTAGGAAAGCAACTGATTCTGAGAACCGAACTAGCTTATTTCACACAGTACAGTGTTCGGCAAGGAAGATGTTTGTTTTCTCTACAAACTATTTTAGAAATGAGCCCAATCAACTAAATTGTACGTCTTGTTGGATTACCAAACAAGGAAATTTTGAACTTGTTGCAGTCAACATGGACGGAAGAAAGCAACTCATTCCTAGAGGTGAACTAGCTAATGTAACACAGTGCAATGTTAGGCAAGAAGATGTTTGTTTTCTAAACAAACTACGTTAGAAATGAGGCCAATCTACTAAGTTGTATATCTTGTTAGATTACACAAACAATGAAAGTTTGAACTACCTGCACTCAACAGTCTTTGTAAGAAAGCAACTCATTACCAGAAAAGAACTAGCTTATTTCACACAGTACAGTGTTCAGCAAAGATGTTCGTTTTCCAAACAAACTACTTTAGAAATGAGGTGAATCTACTAAGTTGTACATCTTGTTAGATTACACAAACCAGGAAAGTTTGAACTTGGTAAATTGAACCTTATTCGTAGGAAAGCAACTGATTCTGAGAACCGAACTAGCTTATTTCACAGAGTACAGTGTTCAGAAATGAGGATGTTTGTTTTCTAAAGAAACTACTTTATAAAGGAGGAGAATCTACCACGTTGAACAACTTCTTAGATTACACAAACAAGGAACGTTTCAACTTGCTGCACTCAACCTTCTTCGTAGGAAAGCAACTGATTCTGAGAACTGAACTAGCTTATTTCACACAGTACAGCGATCGGCACAGATGTTCGTTTTCCACACAAACTACTTAAGAAATGAGGCGAATCTACTAAGTTGTACATCTTGTTATATTACACAAACCAGGAAAGTTTGAACTTGCTAAACTGAACATTATTCATAGGAAAGCAACTGATTCTGAGAACCGAACTAGCTTATTTCACACAGTACAGTGTTCAGAAATGAAGATATTTGTTTTCTAAAGAAACTACTTTATAAAAGAGGCGAATCTACCACGTTGAACAACTTCTTAGATTACACAAACAAGGAAAGTTTCAACTTGGTGCACTCAACCTTCTTCGTAGGAACACAACTGATTCTGAGAACTGAACTAGCTTATTTCACACAGTACAGTGTTCACAAATGAAGATGTTCGTTTTCAAAACAAACTACTATAGAAAGGAGGCGAATGTACCACGTTGAACAACATCTTAGATTACACAAACAAAGAAAGTTGCAACTTGCTGCACTCAACCATCTTCGTAGGAACACAACTGGTTCCAAGAACGGAACTAGCTCATTTCACACAGTACAGTGTTCACAAATGAAGATGTTTGTTTTCAAAACAAAGTACTATAGAAAGGAGGCGAATCTACAACGTTGAACAACTTCTTAGATTACACAAAAATGAAAGTTTGAACTTGCTGCACTGAACAGTCTGTGTAAGAAAACAAGTCATTCCTAGAACCTAACTTGGTTATTTCACACAGTACAGTGTTCGGAAATGAAGATGTTTGTTTTGTAAACACACTACTTTAGAAATTAGTCAAATCTACTAAGTTGTACATCGTGTTAGATTACACAAACAAGGAAAGTTGAACTTGCTGCACTAAACCTTCTTCCTAGGAAAGCAACTGTTTCTGTGAAAAGAACTAGCTTATTTCAAACAGTACAGTTTTCCACAAAGAAGAGCTTCGTTTTCCAAACAAACTACTTTAGATATGAGACGAATCTACTACGTTGTACATCTTGTTAGATTACACAAACCAGGAAAGTTTGAACTTGCTAAACTGAACCTTATTCGTAGGAAAGCAACTCATTCTGAGAACCGAACTAGCTTATTTCACAGAGTACAGTGTTAAGAAATGAATATGTTTGTTTTCTAAAGAAACTACTTTATAAAGGAGGCGAATCTACCACGTTGAACAACTTCTTAGATTACACAAACAAGGAAAGTTTCAACTTGCTGCACTCAACAGTCTGCGTACGAAAACAACTCATTCCTAGAGGAGAACCAGCTTCTTTCACACAGTTCAGTGTTAGGCAATGAAAATGTTTGTTTTCTAAACAAACTACTTTAGAAATGAGGCGAATCTACAAAGTTATACATCTTGTTAGATTACACAAACAAGGAAAGTTTGAAATTGCTGAACTCAACAGTCTTTGCAAGAAACCAACTCATTACGAGAAAATAACTAGCTTATTTCACACAGTACAGTGTTGAGACATGAAGATTTTTGTTTTCAAAACAAACTACTAGAGAAAGGAGGCGATTCTACGACATTGAACAACTTCTTAGATTACGCAAACAAGGAAAGTTTCAACTTGCTGAACTCAACCTTCTTCGTAGGAACACAACTGATTCCTAGAAGTGAACTAGCTTATTTCACACAATACAGTGTTCACAAATGAAGATGTTTATTTTCAAAACAAACTACTATAGAAAGGAGGTGAATCTACCACGTTGAACAACTTCTTAGATTACACAAACAAGGAAAGTTTCAACTTGCTGCACTCAACAGTCTGCGTAAGAAAAGAACTCATTCCTAGAGGAGAACCAGCTTATTTCACACAGTTCAGTGTTAGGCAATGAAAATGTTAGTTTTCTAAACAAACTACTTTAGAAATGAGGCGAATCTACTAAGTTATTGATCTTGTTAGATTACACAAACAATGAAAATTTGAACTTGCTGCACTCAACAGTCTTCGTAAGAAACCAACTCATTACTAGAAAAGAACCAGCTTATTTCAAAGAGTACAGTGTTTGGTAAAGAAGATGTATGTTTTCCATACTACTTTAGAAATGAGGGGAATCTACTAAGTCGTACATATTGTTAGATTACACAAACAAGGAACGTTTCAACTTGCTTTACTCAACCATCTTTGTAGGATTGCAACTGATTGCTAGAACCAAACTAGCTTATTTCACACAGTGCAGTGTTGATAAATGAAGATGTTTGTTTTCAAAACAAACTGCTATAGAAAGGAGGCGAATCTACCCTGTAGAAGAACTTCTTAGATTACACAAACAAGGAAAGTTTCAACTTGCTGCACTCAATCTTCTTCGTAGGAACACAAATGGTTCCTAGAAGCGAACTAGCTTATTTCACACAGTACAGTGTTCAAAAATGAAGATGTTTGTTTTCAATAGAAACTTCGATAGAAAGGAGGGAAATCTACCACGTTGAACAACTTCTTAGATTAGACAAACAAGGAAAGTTTCAACTTGCTGCACTCAACCTTCTTCGTAGGAACACAACTGATTCCTAGAAGTAAACTAGCTTATTTCACACAGTACAGTTTTCACAAATGAAGATGTTTGTTTTCAAAACAAAGTAATATAGAAAAGAGACGAATCTACCACGTTGAACAACTTGTTAGATTACACAAACAAGGAAAGTTTCAACTTGCTGCACTCAACAGTCTGCGTAAGAAAACAACTCATTCCTAGAGGAGAACCAGCTTATTTCACACAGTTCAGTGTTAGGAAATAAAAATGCTTGTTTTCTAAACAAACTACTTTAGAAATGAGGCTAATCTACTAAGGTATACATCTTGTTACATTACACAAACAATGAAAGTTTGAACTTGCTGCACTCAACAGTCTTCGTAAGAACCAACTCATTACTAGAAAAGAACTAGCTTATTTCACACAGTACAGTGTTGAGAAATGAAGATGTTTGTTTTCAAAACAAACTACTATAGTAAGGAGGCTAATCTGCCAAGTAGAAAAACTTCGTAGATTACACAAACAAGGAAAGTTTCAACTTGCTGCACTCAATCTTCTTCGTAGGAGCACAACTGGTTCTTAGAACCGAACTAGCTTATTTCACACAGTACAGTGTTCAGAAATGAAGATGTTTGTTTTCAACAGAAACTACTATAGAAGGGAGGCAAATCTACCACGTTGAACAACTTCTTAGATTACACAAACAAGGAAAGTTTCAACTTGCTGCACTCAACCTTCTTCGAAGGAACACAACTGATTCCTAGAAGCGAAGTAGCTTATTTCACACAGTACAGTGTTCACAAATGAAGATGTTTGTGTTCAAAACAAACTACTATAGAAAAGAGGCGAATCTACCACGTTGAACAACTTCTTAGATTACACAAACAAGTTAAGTTTCAACTTGCTGCACTCAATGGTCTGCGTAAGAAAACAACTCATTCCTAGAGGAGAACCAGCTTATTTCACACATTTCGGTGTGAGGCAATTAAAACGTTTGTTTTCTAAACAAACTACTTTAGAAATGAGGCCAATCTACTAAATTGTACATCTTGTTATATTACACAAACAATGAAAGTTTGAACTTGCTGCACTCAACAGTCTTCGTAAGAAAGCAACTCATTACTAGAAAAGAACTAGCTTATTTCACACAGTACAGTTTTCGGCAAAGAAGATGTTCGTTTTCCAAACAAAGTACTTTAGAAATGAGACGAATCTACTAAGTTGTACATCTTGTTAGATTACACAAACAAGGAAAGTTTGAACTTGCTGCACTAAACCCTCTTCGTGGGAAAGTAACTGATTCTGTGAAAAGAACTAGCTTATTTCACACAGTACAGTGTTCGGCAATGAAGATGTTTGTTTTCCTAACAAACTACTTTAGAAATGAGCCCAATCTACTAAATTGTACAGCTTGCTGGGATACTCAGACAAGGAAAGTTTGCATTTGCTGCACTCAACATCTTCGTAAGAAAACAACTCATTCTTAGACGTGAACTAGCTTATTTCAAACAGTACAGTGTTCGGCAATGAAGATGTATGTTTTCTAAACAAACTACTTTAGAAGTGAGGGTAATCTACTAAGTTGTACATCTTGTTAGATTACACCAACAATGAAAGTTTGAACTTGCTTCACTCAACAGTCTTCGTAAGAAAGCAACTCATTACTAGGAAAGAACTAGCTTATTTCACACAGTACAGTGTTCGGCAAAGATGTTCATTTTCCAAACAAACTACTGTAGACATGAGGCGAATCTGCTAAGTTGTACATCTTGTTAGATTACACAAACCAGGAAAGTTTGAACTTGCTAAACTGAACCTTATTCGTAGGAAAGCAACTGATTCTGAGAACCGAACTAGCTTATTTCACACAGTACAGTGTTCAAAAATGAAGATGTTTGTTTTCTAAAGAAACTAGTTTATAAAGTAGGCGAATCTACCACGTTGAAAAACTTCTTAGATTACACAAACAAGGAAAGTTTCAACTTGCTGCACTCAACCTTCTTCGTAGGAACACAACTGATTTTAAGAACCGAACTAGCTTATTTCACACAGTACAGTGTTCACAAATGAAGATGTTTGTTTTCAAAACAAACTACTATAGAAAGGAGGCGAATCTACCACGTTGAACAACTTCTTAGATTACACAAACAAGGAAAGTTTCAACTTGCTGCACTCAACCGTCTGCGTAAGAAAACAACTAATTCCTAGAGCAGAACCAGCTTATTTCACACAGTTCAGTGTTAGGAAATGAAAATGTTTGTTTTCTAAACAAACTACTTCAGAAATGAGGCGAATCTACTATGTTATACCTCTTGTTAGATTACACAAACAAGTAAAGTTTGAACTTGCTGCATTCAACAGTCTTCGTAAGAAACCAACTCATTAATAGAAAAGAACTAGCTTATTTCACACAGTACCATGTTCGGGAAAGAAGATGTTTGTTTTCCAAACTACTTTAGAAATGAGCGAATCTACTAAGTGGTACATATTGTTAGATTACACAAACAAGGAACGTTTTAACTTGGTGGACTCAACCTTCTTTGTAGGAATGAAACTGATTCCTAGAACCGAACTAGCTTATTGCACACAGTACAGTGTTGAGAAATGAAGATGTTTGTTTTCAAAACAAACTACTATAGAAAGGAGGCCAATCTACTACAAAGACCAACTTCTTAGATTACACAAACAAGGAGAGTTTCAACTTGCTGCACTCAATCTTCTTCGTAGGAACACAACTGGTTCCTAGAACCGAACTAGCTTATTCACACAGTACAGTGTTCACAAATGAAGGTGGTTGTTTTCAAAAGAAACTACTATAGAAAGGAGGTGAATCTCCCACGTTGAACAACTTCTTAGATTACACAAACAAGGAAAGTTTGAACTTGCTGCACTAAACCTTCTTCGTAGGAACAGAACTGATTCCTAGAACCTAACTTGGTTATTTCACACAGTATAGTGTTCGGAAATGAATGTTTGTTTTCTATACACACTACTTTAGAAATGAGTCGAATCTACTAAGTTGTACATCTTGTTGGATTACACAAACAAGGAAAGTTTGAACTTGATGCACTAAACCTTCTTCGTAGGAAAGCAACTGATTCTGTGAAAAGAACTAGCTTATTTCACACAGTACAGTGTTCGGAAATGAAGATGTTTGTTTTCTAAATAAACTAATTGAGAAATGAGCCCAATCTGCTAAATTGTACATCTTGCTGGATTACGCAGACAAGGAAAGTTTGCACTTGCTGCACTGAACAGTCTTCGTAAGAAACCAACTCATTACTAGAAAAGATCTAGCTTATTTGACATAGTACAGTGTTCGGGAAAGAAGATGTTTGTTTTCCAAACTACTTTAAAAATGAGGTGAATCTACTAAGTGGTACATATTGTTAGATTACACAAACAGCGAAAGTTTGAACTTGCTGCACTGAACCTTCTTCGTAGGAAAGCAACTGATTCTGAAAACCGAACTAGCTTATTTCACACAGTACAGTGTTCGGCAGTGATGTTGTTTGTGTTCTATACAAACTACTTTAAAAATGAGCCCAATCTACTAAATTGTACTTCTTGTTGGATTACTAAACAAGGAAATTTTGATCTTGTTGAAATCAACAGTGGACGGAAGAAAGCAACTGATTCCCAGACGTGAACTAGCTTATTTCACACAGTACAGTTTCGGCAATGAAGATGTTTGTTTTCCAAACAAACTACTTTAGAAATGAGCCCAATCTACTAAATTGTACGTGTTGTTGGATTAGCAAACAAGGAAATTTTGAACTTGTTGCACTCAACAGTGGACGGAAGAAAGCAACTCATTCCTAGAGGTGAACTAGCATAATTAACACAGTACAATGTTAGGCAATGAAGATGTTTGTTTTCTAAACAAACTACTTTAGTAATGATGCCAATCTACTAAGTTGTCCATCTTCTTAGATTACACAAACAATGAAAGTTTGAACTTGCTGCACTCAACAGTCTTCGTAAGAAAGCAACTCATAGCCGGGCATGGTGGCGCATGCCTTTAATCCAAGCACCTGGGAGGCAGAGGTAGGAGGATTGCCGTAAGTTCAAGGCCACCCTGAGACTACATAGTTAATTCCAGGTCAGCCTGGACCAGAGTGAGACCCTACCTCGCAAAACCAAAAAAAAAAAAAAAAGAAAGCAACTCATTACTAGAAATGAACTAGCTTATTTCACACAGTACAGTGTTCAGCAAAGAAGATGTTCGTTTTCTAAACAAACAACTTTAGAAATGAGGCGAATCTACTAAGTTGTACATCTTGTTAGATTACACAAACCAGGAAGGTTTCAACTTGCTAAACTGAACCTTATTCATAGGAAAGCAACTGATTCTGAGAACCGAACTAACTTATTTCACACAGTACAGTGTTCACAAATGAAGATGTTTATTTTCAAAACAAACTACTATAGAAAGGAGGCGAATCTACCACGTTGAACAACTTCTTAGATTACACAAACAAGGAAAGTTTCAACTTGCTGCACTCAACAGTCTGCATAAGAAAACAACTCATTCCTAGAGGAGAACCAGGTTATTTCACACAGTTCAGTGTTAGGCAATGAAAATGTTTGTTTTCTAAACAAACTACTTTAGAAATGAGGCGAATCTATTAAGTTATACATCTTGTTAGATTACACAAACAAGGAAAGTTTTAACTAGCTGTACTCAACAGTCTTCGTAAGAAACCAAGTCATTACTAGAAAAGAACTAGCTTATTTCACACAGTACAGTGTTCACAAATGAAGATGTTTGTTTTCCAAACTACTTTAGAAATGAGGCAAATCTACTAAGTGGTTCATATTGTTAGACTACACAAACAAGGAACGTTTCAACTTGCTGGACTCAACCTTCTTTGTAGGAATGCAGCTGATTCCTAGAACCGAACTAGCTTATTTCACACAGTACAGTGTTCACAAATGAAGATGTTTGTTTTCTAAACAAACTACTTTAGAAATGAGGCGAATCTACTAAGTTATACATCTTGTTAGATTACACAAACAATGAAAGTTGGAACTTGCTGCACTCAACAGTCTTCGTAAGAAACCAACTCATTACTAGAAAAGAACTAGCTCATTTCACACAGTACAGTGTTCGGGAAAGAAGATGTTTGTTTTCCAAACTACTTTAGAAATGAGGTGAATCTACTAAGTGGTACATATTGTTAGATTACACAAACAGCGAAAGTTTGAACTTGCTGCACTGAACCTTCTTCGTAGGAAAGCAACTGATTCTGAGAACCGAACTAGCTTATTTCACACAGTACAGTGTTCGTCAATGATGAAGTTTGTTTTCTATACAAACTACTTTAGAAATGAGCCCAATCTACTAAATTGTACGTCTTGTTGAATTACCAAACAAGGAAATTTTGAACTTTTTCACTCAACAGTGGACGGAAGAAAGCAACTGATCCCTAGACGTGAACTAGGTTATTTCACACGGTACAGTTTCGGCAATGAAGATGTTTGTTTTCTAAACAAACTACTTTAGAAATGAGCCCAATCTACTAAATTGTACATCTTGTTGGATTAGCAAACAAGGAAATTTTGAACTTGTTGCACTCAACAGTGGACGGAAGAAAGCAACTGATTCCTAGAGGTGAACTAGAAAAATTAACACAGTACAATGTTAGGCAACGAAGATGTTTGTTTTCTAAACAAACTACTTTAGAAATGAGGCCAATCTACTAAGTTGTACATCTTCTTAGATTACACAAACAATGAAAGTTTGAACTTGCTGCACTCAACAGTCTTTGTAAGAAAGCAACTCATTACTAGAAAGGAACTAGCTTATTTCACACAGTACAGTGTTTGGCAAAGAAGATGTTCGTTTTCCAAACAAACAACTTTAGAAATGAGGCGAATCTACTAAGTTGTACATCTTGTTAGATTACAGAAACCAGGAAAGTTTGTACTTGCTAAACTGAACCTTATTCGTAGGAAAGCAACTGATTCTGAGAACCGAAGTAGCTTATTTCACACAGTACAGTGTTCAGAAATGAAGATGTTTGTTTTCTAGAGAAACTACTTTATAAAGGAGACGAATCTACCACGTTGAACAACTTCTTAGATTACACAAACAAGGAAAGTTTCAACTTGCTGTACTCAACATTCTTCGTAGGAACACAACTGATTCTGAGAACCGAACTAGCTTATTTCACACAGTGCAGTGTTCACAAATGAAGATGTTAATTTTCAAAAGAAACTACTATAGAAAGGAGGCTAATCTACCACGTTGAACAACTTCTTAGATTACACAAACAAGGAAAGTTTCAACTTGCTTTACTCAACAGTCTGCGTAAGAAAACAACTCATTCCTAGAGGAGAATCAGCTTATTTCACCCAGTTCAATGTTAGGCAATGACAATGTTTGCTTTCTTAACAAACTACTTTAGAAATGAGGCGAATCTACTAAGTTATACATCTTGTTAGATTACATAAACAATGAAAGTTTGATCTTGCTGCACTCAACAGTCTTCGTAAGAAACCTACTCATTACTAGAAAAGAACTAGCTTATTTCACACAGTACAGTGTTGACAAATGAAGATGTTTGTTTTCCAAACTACTTTAGAAATGAGGCAAATCTACTAAGTGGTTCATATTGTTAGATTACACAAACAATGAACGTTTCACCTTGCTGGACTCAACCTTCTTTTAGGAATGCAACTGATTCTGAGAACCGAAGTAGCTTATTTCACACAGTACAGTGTTCACAAATGAAGATGTTTGTTTTCTAAACAAACTACTATAGAAAGGATGCAAATCTACGAAGTAGAACAACTTCTTAGATTACACAAACAAGGAAAGTTTCAACTTGCTGCACTGAATCTTCTTCGTAGGAAAACAACTGGTTCCTAGAACCGAACTAGCTTATTTCACACAGTACAGTGTTCACAAATGAAGACGTTTGTTTTCAAAAGAAAGTACTATAGAAAGGAGGCGAATCTACCATGTTGAACAACTTCTTAGATTACACAAACACGGAAAGTTTCAACTTGCTGCACTCAACCTTCTTCGTAGGAACAGAAGTGATTCCCAGAACATAACTTGGTTATTTCACACAGAACAGTGTTCGGAAATGAAGATGTTTGTTTTCTAAACAAACTACTTTAGAAATGAGCCCAATTGACTAAATTGTTCATCTTGCTGTATTACGCAGACAAGGAAAGTTTGCACTTGCTGCACTCAACAGTCTTCGTAAAAAGGCAACTCATTTCTAGACGTGAACTAGCTTATTTCACACAGTACAGTGTTCGGCAATGAAGATGTTTGTTTTCTAAAAAAACTACTTTAGAAATGAGGCGAATCTACTAAGTTGTACATCTTGTAGGATTACACAAACAACTAACGTTTCAACTTGCTGGATTCAACCTTCTTTGTAGGATTGCAACTGATTCCTAGAATCGAACTAGCTTATTTCACACAGTACAGTGTTTGGCAATGAAGCAAGTTTGAACTTGCTGCACTGAAACTTCTTCGTAGGAAAGCAACTGATTCTGAGAACCGATCTAGCTTATTTCACACAGTACAGTGTTCAGCAATGAAGATGTTTGTTTTCTATACAAACTACTTTAGAAATGAGCCCAATCTACTAAATTGTACGTGTTGTTGGATTACCAAACAAGGGAATTTTTAACTTGTTGCACTCAACAGTGGACGGAAGAAAGCAACTCATTCCTAGAGGTGAACTAGCTTATTTAACACAGTACAATGTTAGGCAACGAAGATGTTTGTTTTCTAAACAAACTACTTTAGAAATGAGGCCAATCTACTAAGTTGTACATCTTGTTAGATTACACAAACAATGAAAGTTTGAACTTCCTGCACTCAACAGTCTTCATAAGAAAGCAACTCATTACTAGAAAAGAACTAGCTTATTTCACACAGTACAGTGTTCAGCAAAGAAGATGTTCATTTTCCAAACAAACTACTTTAGAAATGAGGAGAATCTACTAAGTTGTACATCTTGTTAGATTACACAAACCAGAAAAGTTTGAACTTGCTAAACTGAACCTTATTGTAGGAAAGCAAGTGATTCTGAGAACAGAAGTAGCTTATTTCACACAGTACAGTGTTCAGAAATGAAGATGTGTGTTTTCTCAAGAAACTACTTTATAAAGGAGGCGAACCTACCACGTTGAACAACTTCTTGGATTACACAAACAAGGAAAGTTTCAACTTGCTGCACTCAACCTTCTTCGTAGGAACACAACTGATTCTGAGAACCGAACTAGCTTATTTCACACAGTACAGTGTTCACAAAGGAAGATGCTTGTTTTCAAAACAAACTACTATAGAAAGGAGGCGAATCTACCACGTTGAACAACTTCTTAGATTACAAAAACAAGGAAAGTTTCAACTTGCTGCACTCAACAGTCTGCGTAAGAAAACAACTCATTCCTAGAGGAGAACCAGCTTATTTCACACAGTTCACTGTTAGGCAATGAAAATGTTTGTTTTCTAAATAAACTACTTTAGAAATGAGGCGAATCTACTAAGTTATACATCTTGTTACATTACACAAACAATGAAAGTTTGAACTTGCTGCACTCAACAGTCTTCGTAAGAAACCAACTCATTACAAGAAAAGAACTAGCTTATTTCACACAGTACAGTGTTCGGGAAAGAAGATGTTTATTTCCAAACTACTTTAGAAATGAGGCGAATCTACTAAGTGGTACATATTGTTAGATTACACAAACAAGGAACGTTTCAACTTGATGGACTCAACCTTCTTTGTAGGAATGCAACTGATTCGTGTAACCGATCTAGCTTATTTCACACAGTACAGTGTTGAGAAATGAAGATGTTTGTTTTCAAAACAAACTACTATAGAAAAGAGGCGAATCTACCACGCAGAACAACTTCTTAGATTACACAAACAAAGAAAGTTTCAACTTGCTGCACTCAATCTTCTTCGTAGGAACACAACTGGTTCCTAGAACCGAACTAGCTTATTTCACACAGTACAGTGTTCACAAATGACAATGTTTCTTTTCTAAACAAACTACTTTAGAAATGAGCCCAATCTACTAAATTGTACATCTTGCTGGATTACGCAAACAAGGAAAGTTTGAACTTGCTGCACTCCATAGTCTTCGTAAGAAAGCAACTCATTCCTAGATATGAACTATCTTATTTCACACAGTACAGTGTTCGGCAATGAAGATGTTTGCTTTCTAAACAAACTATTTTAGAAATGAGGTGAATCTACTAAGTTGTACATCTTGTTAGATTACACAAACCAGGAAAGTTTGAACTTCCTGCACTGAACCTTCTTCGTAGGAAAGCAACTGATTCTGAGAACCGATCTAGCCTATTTCACACAGTACAGTGTTCGGCAATGAAGATGTTTGTTTTCTAAAAAAACTACTTTAGAAATGAGACCAATCTACTAAATTGTACATCTTGTTGGATTACCAAACAAGGAAAGTTTGAACTTGCTGCACTCAACAGTGGTCATATGAAAGCAACTCATTCCTAGAGGTGAACTAGCTTATTTAACACAACAATGTTAGGCAACGAAGATGTTTGTTTTCTAAACAAACTACTTTAGAAATGAGACCAATCTAATAAATTGTACATCTTGTTAGATTACACAAACAATGAAACTTTGAACTTGCTGCACTCAACAGTCTTCGTAAGAAAGCAACTCATTACTAGAAAAGAACTAGCTTATTTCACACAGTACAGTGTTCGGCAAAGAAGATGTTCGTTTTCCAAACAAACTGCTTTAGAAATGACGCGAATCTACTAAGTTGTACATCTTGTAAGATTACACAAACCAGGAAAGTTGAACTTGCTGCACTGAAAACTTCTTCGTAGAAAGCAACTGATTCTGAGAACCAAACTAGCTTATTTCACACAGTACAGTGTTCAGCAATGAAGATGTTTGTTTTCTAAACAAACTACCATAGAAAGGAGGCTAATCTACCACGTTGAACAACTTGTTAGGTTACGCAAAAAAGGAAAGTTTCAACTTGCTGCACTCCACCTTCTTCGTAGAAACACAGCTGATTCCTAGAACCCAACTAGCTTATTTCACACAGTACAGTGTTCAGAAATGAAGATGTTTGTTTTCTAAACAAACTACTTTAGAAATGAGGTGAATCTACTAAGTTGTACATCTTGGTAGTTTACACAAAGAAAGTAAGTTTGACTTTCTGCACTGAACCTTCTTCGTAGGAAAGCAACTGATTCTGAGAACAAAACTAGCTTAATTCACACCGTACAGTGTTCACAAATGAAGATGTTTGTTTTCAAAACAAACTACTATAGAAAGGAGGCGAATCTACCACGTTGAACAACTTCTTAGATTACACAAACAAGGAAAGTTTGCACTTGCTGTACTCAACAGTCTTCGAAAGAAAGCAACTCATTCCTAGAGGTGAACTAGCTTATTTCACCCAGTACAGTGTTAGCTAAAGAAGATGTTCGTTTTCCAAACAAACTGCTTTAGAAATGACGCGAATCTACTAAGTTGTACATCTTGTAAGATTACACAAACCAGGAAAGTTGAACTTGCTGCACTGAAACTTCTTCGTAGGAAAGCAACTGATTCTGAGAACCGAAATAGCTTATTTCACACAGTACAGTGTTCAGAAATGAAGATGTTTGTTTTCTAAACAAACTACTTTAGAAAGGAGGCTAATCTACCACGTTGAACAACTTGTTAGGTTACGCAAAAAAGGAAAGTTTCAACTTGCTGCACTCCACCTTCTTCGTAGAAACACAGCTGATTCCAAGAACCCAACTAGCTTATTTCACACAGTACAGTGTTCGGAAATGAAGATGTTTGTTTTCTAAACAAACTACTTTAGAAATGAGGTGAATCTACTAAGTTGTACATCTTGGTAGATTACACAAACAAAGTAAGTTTGACTTTCTGCACTGAACCTTCTTCGTAGGAAAGCAAGTGATTCTGAGAACCGAACTAGCTTAATTCACACCGTACAGTGTTCACAAATGAAGATGTTTGTTTTCAAAACAAACTACTATAGAAAGGAGGCGAATCTACCACGTTGAATAACTTCTTAGGTTATGCAAAAAAGGAAAGTTTCAACTTGCTGCACTGCAACCGCCTTCTTCTTTGAAACGCAACTGATTCCTAGAACCCAACTAGCTTATTTCACACAGTACAGTGTTCGGAAATGAAGATGTTTGTTTTCTAAACAAACTACTTTAGAAATGAGGTGAATCTACTAAGTTGTACATCTTGGTAGATTACACAAACAAAGTAAGTTTGACTTGCTGCACTGAACCTTCTTCGTAGGAAAGCAACTGATTCTGAGAACCGAACTAGCTTAATTCACACCGTACAGTGTTCAGAAATGAAGATGTTTGTTTTCAAAACAAACTACTATAGAAAGGAGGCGAATCTACCATGTTGAACAATTTCTTAGATTACACAAACAAGGAAAGTTTCAACTTGCTGCACTCAACCTTCTTCGTAGGAACACAACTGATTCCTAGAACCTAACTAGGTTATTTCACACAGTACCGTGTTCGGAAATGAAGATGTTTGTTTTCTAAACACACTACTTTAGAAATGAGGCGAATCTACTAAGTTGTACATCTTGTTGGATTACCAAACAAGGAAAGTTTGAACTTGCTGCACTCAACAGTGGTCATAAGAAAGCAACTCATTCCTAGAGGTGAACTAGCTTATTTAACACAGTACAATGTTAGGCAAAGAAGATGTTTGTTTTCTAAACAAACTACGTTAGAAATGAGGCCAATCTACTAAGTTGTACATCTTGTTAGATTACAGAAACAATGAAAGTTTGAACTTGCTGCACTCAACAGTCTTCGTAAGAAAGCAACTCATTACTAGAGAAGAACTAGCTTATTTCACACAGTACAGTGTTCGGCAATGAAGATGTTCATTTTCCAAACAAACTGCTTTAGAAATGAGGTGAATCTACTAAGTTGTACATCTTGTTAGATTACACAAACCAGGAAAGTTTGAACTTGCTGCACTGAACCTTCTTCGTAGAAAAGCAACTGATTCTGAGAACCGAACTAGCTTATTTCACACAGTACCGTGTTCAGAAATGAACATGTTTGTTTTCTAAACAAACTACTTTAGAAAGGAGGCGAATCTCCCACGTGGTACAACTTCTTAGATTACACAATCAAGGGAAGGTTCAACTTGCTGCACTCCACCTTCTTCCTAGGAACACAACTGATTCCGAGCACCGAACAAGCTTATTTCACATAGTACAGTGTTCGGAAATGAAGATGTTTGTTTTCTAAACAAACTACTTTAGACATGAGGTGAATCTACTAAATTGTACATCTTTGTAGATTACACAAACAAAGTAAAGTTTGACTTGCTGCACTGAACCTTCTTTGTAGGAAAGCAATGATTCTGAGAACCGAACTACCTTATTTCACACAGTACAGTTTTCAGCAATGAAGATGTTTATTTCTAAACAAACGACTATAGAAAAGAGGCGAATCTACTAAATTGTACATGTTGCTGGATTACGCAAACAAGGAAAGTTTGCACTTGCTGCACTCAACAGTCTTCGAAAGAAAGCAACTCATTCCTAGAGGTGAACTAGCTTATTTCACACAGTACAGTGTTCGGCAATGAAGATGTTTGTTTTCTAAACAAACTACTTTAGAAATGAGGCGAATCTATTAAATTGTACATCTTGTTAGATTACACAAACAGCGAAAGTTTGAACTTGCTGCACTGAACCTTCTTTGTAGGAAAGCAACTGATTCTGAGAACCGAACTAGCTTTTTTCACACAGTACGGTGTTCAGAAATGAAGATCTTTGTTTTCTAAACAAACTACTTTAGAAAGGAGGTGAATCTACCACGTTGTACAACTTCTTAGATTACACAAACAAGGGAAGTTTCAACTTGCTACACTCAACCTTCTTCCTAGGAACACAACTGATTCCGAGAACCGAACAAGCTTTTTTCACATAGTACAGTGTTCGGAAATGAAGATGTTTGTTTTCTAAACAAACTACTTTAGAAATGAGGTTAATCTACTAAGTTGTACATCCTGGTAGATTACACAAGCAAAGTAAGTTTGACTTGCTGCACTGAAACTTCTTTGTAGGAAAGCAAGTGATTCTGAGAAATGAACTAGCTTATTTCACACAGTACAGTGTTCACAAATGAAGACTTTTGTTTTCAAAACAAACTACTATAGAAAGGAGGCGAATCTACCACGTTGAACAACTTCTTAGATTACACAAACAAGGAAAGTTTCAACTTGCTGCACTCAACATTCTGCATAAGAAAACAACTTATTCTTAGAGGAGGACCAGATTATTTCACGCAGTTCAGTGTTAGGCAATGAAGATGTTTGTTTTCTAAACAAACTACTTTAGAAATGAGGCGAATCTACTGAGTTATACATCTTGTTAGATTACACAAACATTGAAAGTTTGAACTTGCTGCACTCAACAGTCTTCGTAAGAAACCAACTCATTACTAGATAAGAAGTAGCTTATTTCACACACTACAGTGATTGGCAACGAAGATGTTTGTTTTGCAAAGAAACTACTTTAGAAATGAGGCGAATCTACTAAGTTGTACATATTGTTAGATTACACAAACAAGGAACGTTTAAACTTGCTGGACTCAACCTTCTTCCTAGGAACAAAACTGATTCCTAGACACGAACTATCTTATTTCACACAGTACAGTGTTGAGACATGATGTTTCTTTTCAACACAAACTACTATAGCAAGGAGGTGAATCTACCACGTTGAATAACTTCTTACATTACACAAACAAGGAAAGTTTCAACTTGCTGTACTCAACCTTCTTCGTAGGAACAGAACTGATTCCTAGAACCTAAGAAGCTTCTTTCACACAGTACAGTGTTCACAAATGAACATGTTTGTTTTCAAAAGAAACTACTATAGAATGAGACGAATCTACCACGTTGAACAACTTCTTAGATTACACAAACAAGGAATGTTTCAACTTCCTGCACTGAACCTTCTTCGTAGGAACACAACTGATTCCTAGAACCTAACTATTTTATTTCACACAGTACAGTGTTCGTAAATGAATATGTTTGTTTTGTAAACACACTACTTTAGAAATTAGTCGAATCTACTCAGTTGTACATCTTGTTAGATTACACAAACAAGGAAAGTTTGAACTTCCTGCACTGAACCTTCTTTGTAGGAAAGCAACTGATTCTGAGAACCGAACTAGCTTATTTCACACAGTACAGTGTTCGGCAATGAAGATGTTTGTTTTCTAAACAAACTACTTTAGAAATGAGCCCAATCTACTAAATTGTACATCTTGTTATTTTACACAAACAAGGAAAGTTTGATCTTGCTGCACTGAACCGTCTTCATAAGAAAGCAACTCATTCCTAGAGGTGAGCTAGCTTATTTCACACAGTTCAGTGTTCGGCAATGAAGATGTTTGTTTTCTAAACAAACTACTTTAGAAATGAGGCGAATCTACTAAGTTATACATCTTGTTAGATTACACAAACAAGGAAAGATTGAACTTGCTGCACTCAACAGTCTTTGTAAGAAAGCAACTCATTCCTAGAAAAGATCTAGCTTATTTCACACAGTACAATGTTAGGCAATGAAGATGATTGTTTTCTAAACAAACTACGTTAGAAATGAGCCAAATATACTAAGTTGTACATCTGTTAGATTCCACAGACAAAGAAAGTTTGAACTTGCTGCATTCAACCTTCTTCGTAGAAATGCAACTGATTCCTAGAAGCGAACTAACTTATTTCACACACTACCGTTTTTGGGGATGAAGATGTTTGTTTTCTAAACAAACTACTTTACAAATGAGGCTAATCTACTAAGTTATACTTGTTGTTAGATTACACTAACAAGGAAAGTTTGAACTTGCTGCACTCAACCTTCTTCGTAGGAAAGCAAATGATTCTGAGAATGGAACTAGCTTATTTCACACAGTACAGTGTTCAGCAATGAAGATGTTTGTTTTCTAAACAAACTACTTTAGAAATAAGGTGAATCTGCTGAGATGTACATTTTGTTAGATTACACAAACAAGGAAAGTTTGAACTTGCTGCACTCAACCTTCTTTGTAGGAAATCAAATGATTCTGAGAACCGAACTAGCTTATTTCACACAGTACAGTGTTCGGAAATGAAGATGTTTGTTTTCTAAATAAACTACTTTAGAAATGAGCCAAAATCATAAGTTGTACATCTTGTTAGATACACAAACAAAGTTTCAACTTGCTGCACTCAACCTTCTTCGTAGTTAAGCAAATGATTCTGAGAACCGAACTAACTTATTTCATATAGCACAGTTTTTGGAAATTAAAGGTTTGTTTTCTAAACAAACTACTTTAGAAATGAGGCGAATCTACTGAGTTTTACATCTTGTTACATTACACAAACAAGGAACTTTTCAACTTGCTGCACTCAAACTTCTTCGTAGTAACGCAAATGGTTCCTAGAACCGAACTAGCTTAGTTCACATAGTACAGTGTTCAGCAATGAAGATGTTTGTTTTCTAAACAAACTCCTTTGAAATGAGGCAAATCTACGAAGTTGCACATCTTGCTAGATTACAGAAACAAGAAAAGTTTGAACTTGCTGCACTCAACTTTCTTCGTAGGAAAGGAACTGATTGCTAGAACCGACTAGCTCATTTCATATATTACAGCGTTCGGCAATGAGGATGTTTGTATTCTAAACAAACTACTTTAGAAATGAGGTGAATCTACTAAGATTTACATCTTGTTAGATTACACAAACAGGGATAGTTTCAACGTGCTGCACTCAACCTTCCTCGTAGGAAAGCAACTGATTCCAAAAACCGAAGTACCTTATTTCACTCAGTACAGTGTTCCGCAATGTAGATGTTTGTTTTCTAAACAAAGTACTTTATAAGTGAGACGAATCTACTAAGTTGTACATCTTGTTAGATTACAGAAACTGGGAAAGTTTCAACTTGCTGCACTCAACCTTCTTCATAAGAATGCATCTGATTCCCAGAACTGAGCTAGCTTATTTCACCCAGTACAGTGTTTGTCAATGAAGATATGGTTTTCTAAACAAATTACTTTAGAAATGAGGCGAAATTACTAAGTTGTACATCTTGTTCCACAAACAAGGAAAGTTTCAACTTGCTTGACTAAACCTTCTTCGAGGAAAGGAACTGATTATGAGAACTGAACTAGCTTATTTCACGCACTACAGTGTTCGGCAATGAAGATGTTTGTTTTCTAAACAAACTACTTTAGAAATGAGACGAATCTACTAAGTTATACATCTTGTTGGATAACACAAACAAGGAAAGTTTGAACTTGCTGCACTCAACAGTCTTCGTAAGAAAGTAACTCATTAACTAGAGAAGAACTAGCTTATTTCACACAGTACAGTGTTCGGCAATGAAGATGTTTGTTTTCTAAACAAACTACTTTAGAAATGAACCAAATCTACTATGTTGTACATCTTGTTAGATTACACAAACAAGAAAGTTTGAACTTGCTGCACTCAACCTTCTTTGTAAGAAAGTAACTCATTCCTAGAGAAGAACTAGCTTATTTCATACAGTACAGTGTTTTGGCAATGAAGATGTTTGTTTTCTAAACAAACTACTTTAGAAATGAGGCAAATCTACTAAGTTGTACATCTTGTTAGATTACACAAACAAAGAAAGTTTGAACTTGCTGCATTCAACATTCTTCGTAGGAAATGAACTGATTCCTAGAACCAAACTAGCTTATTTCATACAGTACAGTGTTTGGCAATGAAGATGTTTGTTTTCTAAACAAACAACTTTAGAAATGAGGTGAATCTACTAAGTTGTACATCTTGTTAGATTACAGAAACAAGAAAAGTTTGAACTTGCTGCACTCAACATTCTTCAAAGGAAATGAACTGATTCCGAGAAGGAGAACTAGCTTATTTCACACAGTACAGTGTTTCAGCAATAAAGATGTTTGTTTTCTAAACAAACAACTTTAGAAATGAGCCAAATCTACTAAGTTGTACATCTTCTTGGATTACACAAACAAGGAAAGTTTGAACTTGCTGCACTCAACAGTCTTCGTAAGAAAGCAACTCATTCCGAGAGGAGAACTAGCTTATTTCACACAGTACAGTGTTCGCAAATGAGGATGTTTGTTTTCTAAACAAACGACTTTAGAAATGAGGCAAATCTACTAAGTTATACATCATGTTAGATTACACAAACAAGGAAAATTTGAACTTGCTGCATTCAACAGTCTTTGTAAGAAAGCAACTCATTCCTACAAAAGAACTAGCTTATTTCACACAGTACAGTGTTCAGCAATTAAAATGTTTGTTTTCTAAACAAACTACTTTAAAATTGAGGCGAATCTATGAAATTTTATATCTTGTTAGATTACACAAACAAAGAAAGTTTGAACTTGCTGCACTAAACAGTCTTCGTAAGATAGCAACTCATTCCTAGAGAAGAAATAGCTTATTTCACACAAAACAGTGTTCGGCAATGAAGATGTTTGTTTTCTAAACAAAGTACTTCAGAAATGAGCCAAATCTACTAAGTTGTACATCTTGTTAGATTACACAAAAAAGAAAGTTTGAACTTGCTGCATTCAACCTTCTTCGTAGGAACGCCACAGATTCCTAGAACTGAACTAGCTTATTTCATACAGTACAGTTTTTGTCAATGAAGATGTTTGTTTTCTAAACAATCTACTTTAGAAATGAGACGAATCTTCTAAGTTGTACCTCTTGTTAGATTACAGAAACAAGAAAAGTTTGAACTTTCTGCACTCAACTTTCTTCCTAGGAAAGGAACTGATTTCGAGAACAGAACTAGTTTATTTCACCCAGTATAGTGTTCGGCAGTAAAGATGTTTGTTTTCTAAACAAACTACTTTAGAAATGAACCCCGTCTACTAAGTTGGACATCTTCTTGGATGACACAAACAAGGAAAGATTCAACTTGATGCACTCAATAGTCTTCGTAACAAAGCAACTCATTCTTAGAGGAGAAGTGTCTTTTTTCACACAGTACAGTGTTCGGCAATGAAGATGTTTGTTTTCTAAACAAACTACTTTAGAAATGAGGTGAATCTACTAAGATGTACATTTTGTTAGATTACACAAACAAGGAAAGTTTGAACTTGCTGCACTCAACCGTCTTCGTAGGAAAGCAAATGATTCTGAGAACCGAACTAGCTTATTTCACACAGTACAATGTTTGAGCAATGAAGATGTTTGTTTTCTAAACAAACTACTTTAGAAATGAGGATAATCTACTAAGTTGTACATCTTGTTAGATTACACAAACATGGAAAGTTTGAACTTGCTGCACTCAACCTTCTTCGTAGAAAAGCAACTGATTCTGAGAACCAAACTAGTTTATTTGACTCAGTTCAGTGTTCGGCAATGTGGATGTTTGTTTTCTAAACAAAGTACTTTAGAAGTGAGGCGAATCTACTAAGTTGTACATCTTGTTAGATTACACAAACAGGGAAAGTTTCAACTTGCTGCACTCAACCTTCTTCATAAGAACACATCTGATTCCTACAACTGAGCTAGCTTATTTCACACAGTACAGTGTTCAGCAATGAAGATGTTGTTTTCTAAACAAACTACTTTAGAAATGAGGCGAATCTAGTAAGTTGTACATATTGTTAGATTATACAAACAAGGAAAGTTTCAACTTGCTGGAACTCAACCTTCTTCGTAGGAAAAGGAACTGATTAAGAGAACTGAACTAGCTTATTTCACACACTACACTGTTCGGCAATGAAGATGTTGTTTTCTAAAAAAAACCTCTTTAAAAATGAGCACAATATACTAATTGGTACACCTTGTTGGATTACACAAACAAGGAAAGTTTAAACTTGCTGCACTCACCAGTCTTCATAGAAAGCAACTCATTCCTAGAGAAGAACTAGCTTATTTCACACGGTACAGTGTTCGGCAATGAAGAAGTTTTTTTTCTACACAAACTACTTTACAAATGAAGCGAATCTACCCAGTTGTACATCTTGTTAGATTACACAAACTAGGAAAATTTCAAGTTGCTGCATTCAACCTTGTTAGTAGGAATGCTACTGCTTCCTGGAACCGAACTAGCTCCTTTCACACAGTACAGTGTTCGCCAATGAAGATGTTTGTTTTCTCAACAAACTACTTTAGAAATGAAGCCAAACTAGTAAGTTGTACATCTGGTTAGAATACAATAACTAGGAATGTTTGAACTTGCTACACTCAATCATCTTTGTAAAAAAGCAACTGATTCGTAGAACTAAACTAGCTTATTTCACACAGTAGAGTGTTCGGCAAAGAAGTAGTCTGTTTTCTAAACAAACTACTTTAGAAATGAAGGGAAACTAGTAAGTTTTACATCTTGTTAGATTACACAAACAAGGAATTATTGAAGTTGCTGCACTCAACCCTCTTCGTAGTAAAGCAACTGATTCCTAGAACCGAACTAGCTTATTTCACACATTACAGAGTTCGGGAATGAAGATGTTAGTTTTCTATACAAACTACTTTAGAAATACAGTGAAACTACTAAGTTATACATCTTGTTAGATTACCCTAACTCGGAATGTTTGAACTTGCTGCACTCAACCATCTTTAGAGAAAAGCAACTGATTCGTAGTACCAAAGTAGCTTATTTCACACAGTACAGTGTTTGGCAATTAAGATGTTTGTTTTCTAAATAAACTACTTAAGAAATGAGGCCAATCGACTAAGTTGTACATCTTGTTAGATTAAACAATCTAGGAAAGTTTGAAGTTGCTGCACTCAACCATCTTCGTAGTAAAGAAACTGATTCGGAGAACTGAACTAGCTTATTTGACACAGTATAGTGTTTGCCATGATGTTGGTTTTCTAAACAAACTACTTTAGAAATGAAGAGAAATTCCTAAGTTGTACACCTTGTTAGATTACACTACCTCTGAATGTTTGAAATTGCTGCACTCAATCATCTTTGAAGAAAAGCAACTCATTCCGAGAACCAAACTAGCTTCTTTCACACAGTACAGTGTTCGGCAATGAAGATGTTTTCTTTGTAAACAAACTACTTTAACAATGAAGCAAAACTAGTAAGTTGTTCATCTTGTTAGTCTACACTAACTAGGAGTGTTTGAAGTAACTGCACTCAACCATCTTCGTAGTAACACAACTGATTCCTAGAACATAACTAGCTTATTTCACACATTGCAGAGTTCGGGAATGAAGATGTTTATTTTCTAAACAAAGTACTTTAGAAATGATGGCAATCTACTAAGTTGTACATCTTGTTAGATTACACAAACTAGGAAAGCTTGAAGTTGCTCCACTCAACCATCTTCGTAGTAAAGCAACTGATTCCTAGAAACCAAGTAGCTTATTTCACACAGTACAGTGTTCGGAAATGAAGATGTTTGTTTTCTAAAAAACTACTTTAGAAATGAAGCGAAACTAGTAAGTTGTACCTCTTGTTAGATTACACTAAGTAGGAATGTTTGAACTTGCTGCACTCAATCATCTTGGAAGAAAAGCAACTGATTTGGAGAACGGAACTAGCTTCTTTCACACAGTACAGTGTTTGGCAATGAAGATGTTTGTTTTCTAAACAAACTACTTTAAAAATGAAGCGAAACTAGTAAGTTGTAAATCTTGTTAGATTACAGTAACTAGGAATGTTTGAATTTCCTGCACTCAATCATCTTATAAGAAAAGCAACTGATTCCGAGAAACGAACTAGCTTATTTTACACAGTACAGTGTTCGGCAATGAAGATGTTTGTTTTCTAAACGAACCACATTAGAAATGAAGTGAAACTAGTAAGTTGTACATCATGTTAGAATACCCTAAGTAGGAATGAATGAACTTGCTGCACTCTATCATCTTTGTAGAAAAGCAACTGATTCACAGAACCGAACTATCTTATTTGACACAGTATATTGTTTGGCAATGAAGATGTTTGTTTTCTAAACAAACTACTTTAGAAATGAAGCGAAACTAGTAAGTTGTACATCTTGTTAGATTACACTAAGTAGGAATGATTGAATTTGCCCTCTCAACCATCTTCGTATTAAAGCAACTGATTCCTAGAACTGAACTAGCTTATTTCAGACCATACAGGGTTCGGCAATGAAGATGTTTGTTTTCTAAACAAACTATTTTAGAAATTAAGGGAATCTTGTTAGATTACAGTAACTAGGAATGTTTGAACTTGCTGCACTCAGTCATCTTTGCAGAAAAGCAAATAGTTCATAGAACCAAACTAACTTATTTCACACAGTACAGTGTTTGGCAAAGAAGATGTTTTCTAAACAAACTACGTTAGAAATGAAGCGAAACTACTATGTTGTACATCTTGTTAGATTACAATAACTAGGAAAGTTTGAAGTTGCTGCACTCAACCATCTTCATAGTAAAGCAACTGATTCCTAAAAACGAAGTAGCTTATTTCACACAGTACAGTGTTCGGAAATAAAGATGTTTGTTTTCTAAAAAACTACTTTAGAAATGAAGCGAAACTAGTACATTGTACCTCTTGTTACATTACACTAACTAGGAATGTTTGATCTTGCTGCACTCAACCTTTTTCGTAGGATTGATACTGATTCCTAGAACCGAACTAGCTTCTTTCACACAGTACAGTGTTCGGCAATGAAGATGTTTGTTTTCTACACAAACTATTTTAGAAATGAAGCGAATCTACTACGTTGTACATCTTCATAGATTACACAAACTAGGAAAGTTTTAAGTTCCTGCACTCAACCTTGTTAGTAGGAATGCTGCTGCTTCCTGGAACTGAGCTAGCTTCTTTCACACAGTACAGTGTTCGGCAATGAAGATGTTTGTTTTCTAAAACACTACTTTAGAAATGAAGCGAAACGAGTAAGTTGTACCTCTTGTTAGATTACACTAACTAGGAATGTTTGAACTTGCTGCACTCAATCATCTTTGTAGAAAAGCAACTGATTCGTAGAACTAAACTAGCTTATTTCACACAGTACACTGTTATGCAAAGAAGTTGTTTGTTTTCTAAACAAACTACTTTAGAAATGAAGTGAAAGTAGTAAGTTTTGCAGTTTGTTAGATTACACTAACTAGGAAATATTGAAGTTGCTGCACTCAATCATCTTTGTAGTAAAGCAACTGATTCCTAGAACCGAACTAGCTTATTTCACACATTACAGAGTTCAGAAATGAAGATGTTTGTTTTCTAAAAAAACTACTTTAGAAATTCAGCAAAACTACTAATTTATACATCTTGTTAGATTACACTAACTCGGAATGTTTGAAATTTCTTCCCTCAACTATCTTTAGAGAACAGCAACTGATTCTTAGAACTGAAGTAGCTTATTTCACAGAGTACAGTGTTCGGCAATGAAGATGTTTTCTTTCTAAACCAACTCCTTTAACCATGAAGCAAAAGGAGTAAGTTGTACATCTTGTTAGTCTTCACTAAGTAGGAGTGTTTGAAGTTGCTGCACTCCACCATCTCTATAGAAAAGCAACTGATTCCTAAAACTGAACTAACTTATTTCATACAGTACATTGTTCGGTAATGAAGATGTCTGTTTTCTACACAAACTACTTTAGAAATGAGGTGAATCTACTAAGATGTACATCTCGTTAGATTACAAAAACAAGGAATGTTTCAACTTGCTGCACTCAACCTTCTTCATAGGAACGCAACTGATTCCTAGAACCGAACTAACTTATTTCACACAGTACAGTTTTCAGCAACGAAGATGTTTGTTTTCTAAACAAACTACATTAGAAATGAGACGAATCTACTAAGTTGTAAATCTTGTTAGATTACACAAACAAGGAAAGTTTCAACTTGCTGCACTCAACCGTCTTCGTAGGAAAGCAACGGTTTCTGAGAACCGAACTAGCTTATTTCACATCGTATAGTATTTGGCAACGAAGATGTTTGTTTTCTAAACAAACTACTTCAGAAATTAGGGAAATCTCCTAAGTTGCACATCTCGGTAGATTACACAAACAAGGAATATTCCAACTTGATGCACTCAACATTCTTCGTAGGAACGCAACTGATTCCTAGCACCGACTAGCTTATTTCACAGAACAGTGTTTGGCAAAGAAGATATTTGTTTTCTAAACAAACTACTTTAGAATTGAGGTGAATCTACTAAGTTTTACATCTTGTTAGATTACACAAACAAGGAAAGTTTGAACTTGCTGCACTCAACCATATTCATAGGAAAGCAAATGATTCTGAGAGGAGAACAAGGTTATTTCACACAGTACAGTGTTTGGCAATGAAGATGTTTTTTTCTAAACAAACTACTTTATAAATGAGGCGAATCTAATAAGTTGTTCATCTTGTTAGATTACACAAACAAGGAACCTTTCAACTTGGTGCACTCAACCTGCTTCGCAGGAAAGCAACTTATTACTAGAACCGAACTAGTTTATTTCACACAGTACAGTGTACGTCAATGAAGATGTTTCCTTTCTAAACAAACTACTTTAGAAATGAGCCCAATCTACTAAGTTGTATATCTTGTTAGATTACACAAACAAGGAAAGTTTGAACTTGCTGCACTCAACGGACTTCGTAAGAAAGCAACTTATTCCGACAGAAGAACTAGCTTATTTCACACAGTACAGTCTTCGGCAATGAAGATCTTTGATTTCTATACAAACTACGTTAGAAATTAGCCAAATCTATTAATTTTACATTTTGTTAGATTACACAAACAAAGAATGTTTGAACTTGCTGCACTCAACCTTCTTCATAGGAACGCAACTGATTCCTAGAACTGAACTAGCTTATTTCACACAGTACAGTGTTCGGAAATGAAGATGTTTGTTTTATAAACAAACTACTTTAGAAATGAGGCGAATCTACTAAGTTGCACATCTTGTTAGATTACACAAACAAGGAACGTTGCAACTTGCTGCACTCAACCCTCTTGGTAGGAATGCAACTAATTCCTAGAACCAAACTACCTTATTTAACACAAAACAGTGTTCAGCAATGAAGATGTTTGTTTTCTAAACAAACTAATTTAGAAATTTGGTGAATCTACTAATTTGCACATCTTGTTAGATTACACAAACAAGGAAAGTTTCAACTTGCTGCACTCAACCTTCTTCGTAGGAATGCCACTGATTCCTAGAATGGAACTAGCTTATTTCACAGTACAGTGTGTTTGGCAAAAAAGATATTTGTTTTGTAAACCACCTCCTTCAGAAATGAGGCGAATCTATTAAGTTGTACATCTTGTTAGATTACACAAAGAAGGAAAGTTTCAACTTACTGCACTGAACCCTCGTCATAGGAATGCAAATGATTCCAAGAACCGAACTAGCTTATTTCACACAGTACAGTGTTTGGCAATGAAGAGGTTGGTTTTCTAAACACAGTAATTTAGAAATGAGGCTAATCTAGTATGTTGTACATCTTGTTAGATTAAACACACAAGGAAAGTTTGAAGTTGCTGCAATCAACCCTCTTCGTAGGAAAGCACCTGATTCTGAGAACCAAACTAGCTTATTTCACACAGTACAGTGTTCGGCAATGAAGATATTTGTTTTCTAAACAAACTACTTTAGAAATGAGCCCAATGTAATAAGTTGTACATCTTGTTGGATTACACAAACAAGGAAAGTTTGGATTTGCTCCACTCAATATTCTTCGTAAGAAAGCAACTCATTCCTACAGGAGAACTAGCTTATTTCACACAGTACAGTGTTTGGCAATGAAGATGTTTGTTTTCTAAACAAACTACATTAGAAATGAGGAGAATCTACTAAATTGTACATCTTGTTAGATTACACAAACATATAACGTTTGAACTTGCTGCACTCATCCTTCTTGGTAGGAACAAAACTGATTCATAGAACTGCACTAGCTTATTTCACAGAACAGTGTTCGCCAAAGAAGATGTTTGTTTCCTAAACAAACTACTTTAGAAATGAGTTGAGTCTACTAAGTTGTACATCGTGTTAGATTACACAAACAAGGAAAGTTTCAACTTGTTGGACTCAACCTTCTTAGTAGGAAAGGAACTGGTTCCGAGAACTGAACTAGCTTATTGCACACAGTACAGTGTTCGGCAATGAAGATGTTTGTTTTCTAAAAAATATACTTGAAAAATGAGCCCAATATACTAATCTGTACACCTTGTTGGATTACACAAACAAGGAAAGTTAGAACTTGCTGCACTCACCAGTCTTCGTAGGAACACAACTGATTCCTATAACCTAACTAGCTTATTTCACACAGTATAGTGTTACGCAATGAAGATGGTTGTTTTCTAAACAAACTGCTTGAGAATTGAGGCGAATCTACTAAGTTGTATATTTTGTTAGATTACAAAAACAAGGAAATTATCAACTTGCTGCACTCAATATTCTTTGTAGGAAAGCAACTGATTCTGAGAGCCGAACTAGCTTATTTCACTCAGTACACTGTTCGGCAATGAAGATGTTTGTTTTCTAAAGAAACTACTTTGGAAATGAGGGGAGTCTCCTAAGTTGTACATCTTGTTAGATTACACAAACAGGGAAAGTTTGAACTTGCTGCACTCAACCTTCTTTGTAGGAATGCAACTGATTCCTAGAACCTAATTAGCTTATTTAACAGTTCAGTGTTCGGCAATGAAGATTTTTGTTTTCTAAACAAACTACTTTAGAAATGAGTCGAAGGTACTAAGTTGTATATCTTGTTAGATTACACAAAAAAGGATGGTTTCAACTTGCTGCACTCAATCTTCTTCATAGGAATGCAACTAATTCCGAGAACTGAACTAGCTTATTTCACACAGTACAGTGTTCGGCAATGAAGATGTTTGTTTTCTAAACAAACTACTTTAGAAACGAGGTGAATCTACTAAGATGTACAGCTTGTTAGATTACACAAACTAGGAGAGTTTCAACTTGCTGCACTCAACCTTCTTCGTAGGAAAGCAAATGATACTGAGAACCGAACTAGCTTATTTCACTCAGTACAGTTTTCGGCAATGAAGATGTTTGTTTTCTAAACAAACTACTTTATAAATGAGGTGAATCTACTAAGATGTACATCTTGTTAGATTACACACACAGAGAAAGTTTGAACTTGCTGCACTCAACCTTCTTCGTAGGAACGCAACTGATTCCTAGAACCTTAGTAGCTTATTTCACAGTGCAGTGTTCAGCAATGAAGATTTTTGTTTTCTTAACAAACTACTTTAGAAATGAGGCAAATGTACTAAGTTGTACATCTTGTTAGATTACACAAACAAGGATGGTTTCAACTTGCTGCACTCAATCTTCTTCATAGGAATGCAACTAATTCCTAGAACTGAACTAGCTTATTTCACACAGTACAGGGTTCCGCCATGAAGATGTTTGTTTTCTAAACAAACTACTTTAGAAACGAGGTGAATCTACTAAGATGTACAGCTTGTTAGATTACACAAACTGGGAGAGTTTCAACTTGCTGCACTCAACCTTCTTCGTAGGAAAGGAACTGATTCCGAGAACCCAACTAGCTTATTTCACACAGTACAGTGTTTGGCAATGAAGATATTGTTTTCTAAACAAACTACTTTAGAAATGAGGTGAATCTACTAAGTTGTACATCTTGTTAGATTACACAAACAAGGAAAGTTTCAACTTGCTGGACTCAACCTTCTTCATAGGAAAGGAACTGATTATGAGAACTGAACTAGCTTATTTCACACACTACAGTGTTCGGAAATGAAGATGTTTGTTTTCTTAAAAAACTACTTTAAAAATGAGCCCAATATACTAATTTGTACACCTTGTTGGATTACACAAACAAGGAAAGTTTGAACTTGATACACTCACCAGTCTTCGTAAGAATGCAACTCATTCCGAGACAAGAACTAGCTTATTTCACACAGTACAATTTTGAGCAATGAAAATGTTTGTTTTCTAAACAAATTACTTTAAAATTGAGGTGAATCTGCAAAATTGTATATCTCATTAGCTTTCACAAACAAGGAAAGTTTGAACATGCTGCACTCAACAGTCTTCGTAAGAAAGCAACTCATTCATAGAGGACAAATCGCTTATTTCACAAAGTATAGTGTTCGGCAATGAAGATGTTTGTTTTCTAAACAAACTAGAAATGAGCCAAATTTACTAAGTTGTACATCTTTTTAGATTACACAAACAAGGAAAGATTCAACTTGCTGCACTCAACCTTCTTCGTAGGAACGCAACTGATTCCTAGAACCGAACAAGCTTATTTCACACAGTACAGTGTTCAGCAATGAAGATGTTGTTTTCTAAACAAACTACTTTAGAAATGAGCCAAATCTACTAAGTTGTACATCTTGTTAGACTACACAAACAAAGAAAGTTTCAACTTGCTTCACTCAATCTTCTTCGTTGTACATCTTGAAAACAACTTAACTGCATTTCATTACTGTAAGAAAGCAATTGAAGAACTAGCTTATTTCACACAATACAGTCTTCGGCAATGAAGATTTTTGTTTTCTAAACAAACTACTTTAGAAGTGAGCCAAATCTATTCTGTTATAAATCTTGTTAGATTACAAAAAGAAAGCTTGAACTTGCTGCATTCAAACTTCTTGGTAGGAACATAACTGATTCCTAAAACCGAACCATCTTATTTCACACGGTATAGTTTTCGGCAATAAAGATGTTTGTTTTCCAAACAAACTACTTTATAAATGAGGCAAATCTACTAAATTATACTTCTTTTTAGATTACAAAAACAAGGAAAGTTTGAACCGGCTGCACTCAACGTTCTTTGTAGGAAAGCAAATGATTCTGGGAACCGAACTAGCTTATTTCACACAGTACACTGTTAGGCAATGAAGATGTTTGTTTTCTAAACAAACTACTTTAGAAATGAGGCGAATCTACTATGTTGTACATCTTGTTAGATTACACAAACAAGGAACGTTTCAACTTGCTGCACTCAACCTTCTTCGTAGGAAAGCAAATGATTCTGAGAACCGAACTAGCTTATTTCACACAGTACAGTGTTCGCAAATGAAGATGTTTGTTTTCTAAACAAACTACTTTAGAAATGACCCAAATCCACTAAGTTGTACATCTTGTTAGATTACACAAACAAGGAAAGTTTCAACTTGCTGCAGTCAAACTTCTTCAAAGGAACGCAAATGATTCCCAGAACCGAACTAGCTTATTTCACACAGTACAATGTTCGGCAATGAAGATGTTTGTTTTCTACACAAACTACTTTATAAATGAGGCAAATCTACTAAGTTGTACATCTTGCTAGATTACAGAAACAAGAAAAGTTTGACCTTGCTGCACTCAACATTCTTCGTAGAAAAGGAACTGATTGCTAGAACCGAACTAGCTTATTTCACATAGTACAGTGATTAGCAATGAAGATGTTTGTTTTCTAAGCAAACTACTTTAGAAATGAGGCGAATCTACTAAGTTGTATATCTTGTTAGATTACACAAACAAGGAAAGTTTCAACTTGCTGCACTCAATATTCTTCGTAGGAAAGCAACTGATTCCTGAAAACCGAACTAGCTTATTTCACAAAGTACAGAGTTCGGCAATGAAGATGTTTGTTTTCTAAACAAACTACTTTAGAAATGAGGTGAATCTACTAATATGTACATCTTCTTAGATTACACAAACAGGGATAGTTTCAACTTGTTGCACTCAACCTTCTTCGTAGGAAAGCAACTGATTCCGAGAACTGAACTAGCTTATTTCACTCAGTACAGTGTTCGGCAATGTAGATGTTTGTTTTCTAAACAAAGTACTTTAGAAATGAGGCGAATCTACTAAGTTGTACATCTTGTTAGATTACACAAACAGGGAAAGTTTCAACTTGGTGCTCTTAACCTTCTTCGTAAGATCGCATCTGATTCCTAGAATTGAGGTAGCTTATTTCACACAGTACAGTGTTCGGCAATGAAGATGTTGTTTTCTAAACAAACTACTTTAGAAATGAGTCGAATCTACTAAGTTGTACATCTTGTTATATTACACAAAGTAGAAAATTTAAAACTTAGTGCACTCAACCTTCTTCGTAGGAAAGCAACTGATTCTGAGAACCGAATTAGATTATTTCACACAGTACAGGGTTCGGCAATGAAGATGTTTGTTTTCTAAACAAACTACTTTAGAAATGAGGCGAATCAACTAAGTTGCACATCTTGTTAGATTACACAAACAAGGAAATTTTCAAGTTGCTGCACTCAACCTTCTTCATAGGAACGTATCTGATTCCTAGAACTGAACTAGCTTATTTCACACAGTACAGTGTTCGGCAATGAAGATGTTTGTTTTCTAAACACACTACTTTAGAAATGAGGAGAATCTAGTAGGTTGTACATCCTTTTAGATTACACAAACAAGGAAAGTTTGAACTTGGTGCTCTCAACCTACTTCGTAGGAAAACAACTGATTCTGAGAACCGATCTAGCTTACTTCACACAGTACAGTGTTCAAAAATGAAGATGTTTGTTTTCTAAACAAACTACTTTAGAATTGAGGCGAATCAACTAACATGTACAACTTGTTAGATTGCACAAACAAGGAACTTTTCAACTTGCTGCACTCAACATTCTTCCAAGGAACGCAACTGATTCCTAGAACCTATCTAGCTTATTTCACAGTGCAGTGTCCGCCCATGATGTTTCTTTTGTAAAGAAACTACTTTAGAAATGAGGCAAATCTCCTAATTTGTATATCTTGTTAGATTACAAAAACAAGGAAAGGTTCAACTTGCTGCACTCAACCATCTTCCTAGGAAAGGAACTGATTCCTAGAACCAAACTAGCTTATTACACACAGTACAGTTTTCGGCAATGAAGATGTTTGTTTTCTAAACAAACTAGTTTAGAAATGAGCCCAATCTACTAAGTTGTACATCTTGTTGGATTACACAAACAAGGAATGTTTGAACTTGATGCACTCAGCAGTCTTCGTAAGAAAGCAACTCATTCCTAGAGGAGAACTAGCTTATTTCACACAGTACAATGTTAGGCAATGAAGATGTTTGTTTTCTAAACAAACTACTTTAGAAATGAGGAGAATCTACTAAGTTATACATCTTGTTAGATTACACAAACAAGGAAAGTTTTAACTTGCTGCACTCAACAGTCTTCGTAAGAAAGCAACTCATTCATAGAGAAGAACTAACTTATTTCACACAATACAGTGTTCTGAAATGAAGATGTTTGTTTTCTAAACAAACTATGTTAGAAATGAGCCAAATCTACTAACTTGTACATTTTGTTAGATTACACAAACAACTAAAGTTTCAACTTGCTGAACACAACTTTCTTGGTAGGAAGACATCTGATTCCTAGAACCAAACTAGCTTATTTCACACAGTAAGTGTTCGGCAATGAAGATGTTTGTTTTCTAAACACACTACTTTAGAAATGAGGAGAATCTACTAAGTTGTACATCTTGTTAGATTACACAAACAAGGAAAGTTTGAACTTGCTGCACTCAAAAGTCTTCGTTAGAAAGCAATTCATTCCTAGAGAAAAATAAGCTTATTTCACACAGTACAGTGTTCCGCAATGAAGATGTTTGTTTTCTAAAGAAACTACTTTAGAAATGAGGCGAATATACTAAGTTGTACATCTTGTTAGATTACACAAACAAGGAACGTTTCAACTTGCTGCACTCAACCATCTTGGTAGGAACGCAACTGATTTCTAGAACTGAACTAGCTTATTTAACACAGAACAGTGTTCGGCAAGGAAGATGTTCGTTTTCTAAACAAACTACTTTAGAAACGAGGCGAATCTACTAATTTGTAAATCTTCTTCGATTACACAAACAAAAAAAGTTTGAACTTGCTGCACTCAACAGTCTTCCTACAGGAGAACTAGCTTATTTCACACAGTACAGTGTTCGGCAATGAAGATGTTTGTTTTCTAAACAAACTACTTTCAAAATGAGGCGAATCTACTAAATTGTACATCTTGTTGGATTAACAAACAAGGAAAGTTTGAACTTGCTGCACTCAACATTCTTAGTAAGAAAGCAACTCATTCCTAGAGGAGAACTAGCTTATTTCACACAGTACAATGTTAGGCAATGAAGATGTTTGTTTTCTAAACAAACTACTTTAGAAATGAGGCGAATCTACTAAGTTGTACATCTTGTTAGATTACACAAACAAGGAAAGTTTCAACTTGCTGCACTCAACAGTCTTCGTAAGAAAACAACTCATTCATAGAGAAGAACTAGCTTATTTCACACAGTACAGTTTTCGGCAATGAAGATGTTTGTTTTCTAAACAAACTACTTTAGAAATGAGGCGAATCTACTAAGTTGTACATCTTGTTAGATTACACAAACAAGGAAAGTTTCAACTTGCTGCACTCAACCTTCTTCGTAGGAACGCAACTGATTCCTAGAACCGAACTAGCTTATTTCACACAGGACAGCATTCAGAAATGAAGATGTTTGTTTTCTAAACACACTACTTTAGAAATGAGGCGAACCTACTAAGAAATGAGGCGAATATACTAAGTTGTACATCTTGTTAGATTACACAAACAAGGAAAGTTTCAACTTGCTGCACTCAACTTTCTTCGTCGGACAGCAACTGATTCCGAGAACCAAACTAGCTTATTTCACATAGTACAGTGTTCGGCAATGAAGATGTTTGTTTTCTAAACAAACTACTTTAGAAATGAGCCCAATCTACGAAATTGTACATCTTGTTGGATTACACAAACAAGGAAAGTTTGAACTTGCTGCACTCAACAGTCTTCTAAGAAAGCAACTCATTCCTAGAGAAGAAGTAGCTTATTTCACACAGTACATTGTTCGGCAATGAAGATGTTTGTTTTCTAAGCAAACTATTTTGGAAATGAGGTGAATCTACTAAGTTGTAAATCTTGTTAGATTACACAAACAAGGAACGTTTCAACTTGCTGCACTCAACAGTCTTTGTAGGAACGCAACTGATTCCTAGAACCGAACTACCTTATTACAAACAGTACAGTGTTCGGCAATGAAGATGCTTGTTTTCAAAAGAAACTACTTTAGAAAGGAGGCCAATCTACCACGTTGTACAACTTCTGAGATTACACAAACAAGGAAAGTTTCAACTTGCTGCACTCAACCTTCTTCGTAGAACACAATTGATTCCTAGAACCGAACTAGCTTATTTCACACAGTACAGTGTTCGGCAATGAAGATGTTTGTTTTCTAAACAAACTACTTTAGAAATGAGGCGAATCTACTAAGTTGTACATCTTGTTAGATTACACAAACACAAAAGTTTGAACTTGCTGCAATCAACCTTCTTCGTAAGAAATCAACACATTCCTAGAGAAGAACTAGCTTATTTAACACAGTACAGTGTTAGGCAATGAAGATGTTTTGTTTTCTAAACAAACTACTTTAGAAATGAGGCGAATCTACTAAGTTGTACATCTTGTTAGATTACACAAACAAGGAAAGTTTCAACTGGCTGCACTCAACCTTCTTTTAGAAAAGCAACTGATTCCTAGAAGAACTAGCTTATTTCACACAGTACAGTGTTGGCAATGAAGATGTTTGTTTTCAAAACAAACTACTTTAGAAAGGAGGAATCTACTAACGTTGTACATCTTGTTAGATTACACAAACAAGGAAAGAAATCAGTACAATGTTTCAACTTGTTGCACTCAAACTTCTTTGTAGGAAAAGCAACTGATTCCTAGAATAGGAAAGTTTGAACTAGCTTATTTCAAACAGTACAGTGTTCAGCAATGAAGATGTTTGTTTTCTAAACAAACTACTTTAGAAATGAGGCCAATCTACTAAGTTGTACATCTTGTTAGATTACACAAACAAGGAAAGTTTGAACTTGCTGCCCTCAACAGTCTTTGTAAGAAAGCAACTGATTCCTAGAAGAGAACTAGCTTATTTCACTCAGTACAGTGTTCGACAATGAAGACATTTTTTTTCTAAACACACTACTTTAGAAATCACGCGAATCTCCTAAGTTGTACATCTTGTTAGATTACACAAACAAGGAAAGTTTGAACTTGCTGCACTGAACCTTCTTCGTAGGAAAGCAACTGATTCTGAGAACCGAACTAGCTTATTTCACACAGTACAGTGTTCGGCAATGAAGATGTTTGTTTTCTAAACAAACTACTTTAGAAATGAGGTGAATCTACTAAGTTGTACATCTTGTTAGATTACACAAACAAGGAACGTTTCAACTAGCAGCACTCAACCTTCTTCGTAGGAACGCAACTGATTCCTAAAACTGAACTAGCTTATTTCACACAGTACAGTGTTCGCCAATGAAGATGTTTGTTTTCAAAACAAACTACTTTAGAAAGGAGGGGAATCTACCAAGTTGTACAACTTCTGAGATTACACAAACAAGGAAAGTTTCAACTTGCTGCCCTCAACATTCTTCGTAGGAACGCAACTGATTCCTAGAACCGAACTAGCTTATTTCACACAGTACAGTGTTCGGCAATGCAGATGTTTGTTTTCTAAATAAACTACTTTAGAAATGAGGAGAATCTACTAAGTTGTACAATTTGTTAGATTACAGAACATAGGAAAGCTCGAACTTGCTTCACTCAACAGTCTTCGTAGGAAAGCAACTCATTCCTAGAGAAGAACTAGCTTATTTCACACAGTACAGTCTTCGGGAATGAAGATGTTTGTTTGCTAAACAAACTACTTTAGAAATGTGCCCAATCTACTAAGTTGTACATCTTGTTAGATTACACAAACAAGAAAAGGTTGAACTTGCTGCACTCAACAGTCTTTGTAAGAAAGCAACTCATTCCTAGAGGAGAACTAGCTTATTTCACACAGTACAATGTTAGACAATGAAGATGTTTGTTTTCTAAACAAACTACTTTAGAAGTGAGCCAAATCTACTAAGTTGTACATCTTGTTAGATTACACAAAAAAAGAAAGTTTGAACTTGCTGCACTGAACCTTCTTAGTAGGAAAGCAACTGATTCTGAGAACCGAACTAGCTTATTTCACACAGTACAGTGTTCGGCAATGAAGATGTTTGTTTTCTAAAGAAACTACTTTAGAAATGAGGCGAATCTACTAAGTTGTACATCTTGTTAGATTACACAAACAAGGAAAGTTTCAACTTGCTGCACTCAACCTTCTTCGTAGGAAAGCAACTGATTCCGAGAAGCGAACTAGCTTATTTCACACAGTACAGTGTTCGACAATGAAGATGTTTGTTTTCTAAACAAACTACTTTAGAAATGAGGCGAATCTACTAAGTTGTACATCTTGTTAGATTACACAAACAAGGAAAGTTTGAACTTGCTGCACTCAACAGTCTTCGTAAGAAAGCAACTGATTCCTAGAACAGAACTAGCTTATTTCACACAGTACAGTGTTCGGCAAAGAAGATGTTTGTTTTCTAAACAAACTACTTTAGAAATGAGGCGAATCTACTAAGTTGTACATCTTGTTAGATTACACAAACAAGGAAAGTTTCAACTTGCTGCACTCAAACTTCTTCGTAGGAAAGCAACTGATTCCTAGAACCGAACTAGCTTATTTCACACAGTACAGTGTTCGGCAATGAAGATGTTTGTTTTCTAAACAAACTACTTTAGAAATGAGGCGAATCTACTAAATTGTACATCTTGTTAGATTACACAAACAAGGAAAGTTTGAACTTGCTGCACTCAACAGTCTTCATAAGAAAGCAACTCATTCCTAGAGGAGAACTAGCTTATTTCACACAGTATAATGTTAGGCAATGAAGATGTTTGTTTTCTAAACAAACTACTTTAGAAATGAGGCGAATCTACTAAGTTGTACATCTTGTTAGATTACACAAACAAGGAAAGTTTGAACTTGCTGCACTCAACAGTCTTTGTAAGAAAGCAACTGATTCCTAAAGAAGAACTAGCTTATTTCACACAGTACAGTGTTCAGCAATGAAGATGTTTGTTTTCTAAACAAACTACTTTAGAAATGAGGCGAATCTACTAAGTTGTACATCTTGTTAGATTACACAAACAAGGAAAGTTTCAACTTGCTGCACTCAACCTTCTTCGTAGGAACGCAACTGATTCCTAGAACCAAACTAGCTTATTTCACACAGTACAGTGTTCGGCAATGAAGATGTTTGTTTTCTAAACAAACTACTTTAGAAATGAGGAGAATCTACTAAGTTGTACATCTTGTTAGATTACACAAACAAGGAAAGTTTGAACTTGCTGCACTCAACAGTCTTCGTAAGAAAGCAACTCATTCCTAGAGAAGAACTAGCTTATTTCACACAGTACAGTGTTCGGCAATGAAGATGTTTGTTTTCTAAACAAACTACTTTAGAAATGAGGCGAATCTACTAAGTTGTACATCTTGTTAGATTACACAAACAAGGAACGTTTCAACTTGCTGCACTCAACCTTCTTCGTAGGAATGCAACTGATTCCTAGAACCGAACTAGCTTATTTCACACAGTACAGTGTTCAGCAATGAAGATGTTTGTTTTCTAAAAAACTACTTTAGAAATGAGGCGAATCTACTAAGTTGTACATCTTGTTAGATTACACAAACAAGGAAAGTTTCAACTTGCTGCACTCAACCTTCTTCATAAGAAAGGAACTGATTCCTAGAACCGAACTAGCTTATTTCACACAGTACAGTGTTCTGACAATGAAGATGTTTGTTTTCTAAACAAACTACTTTAGAAATGAGCCCAATCTACTAAGTTGTACATCTTGTTAGATTACACAAACAAGAAAAGTTTCATCTTGCTGCACTCAACCTTCTTCGTAAGAAAGCAACTGATTCTAGAAGAGAACTAGCTTATTTCACACAGTACAGTGTTCGTGCAAGGAAGATGTTTGTTTTCTAAAACACTACTTTAGAAATGAGGCGAATCTACTAAGTTGTACATCTTGTTAGATTACACAAACAAGGAAAGTTTGAACTTGCTGCACTGAACCTTCTTCGTAGGAAAGCAACTGATTCTGAGAACCGAACTAGCTTATTTCACACAGTACAGTGTTCGGCAATGAAGATGTTTGTTTTCTAAACAAACTACTTTAGAAATGAGCCCAATCTACTAAGTTGTACATCTTGTTGGATTACACAAACAAGGAAAGTTTGAACTTGCTGCACTCAACAGTCTTCGTAAGAAAGCAACTCATTCCTAGAGAAGAACCAGCTTATTTCACACAGTACAATGTTAGGCAATGAAGATGTTTGTTTTCTAAACAAACTACTTTAGAAATGAGGCGAATCTACTAAGTTGTACATCTTGTTAGATTACACAAACAAGGAAAGTTTGAACTTGCTGCACTCAACAGTCTTCGTAAGAAAGCAACTCATTCCTAGAGAAGAACTAGCTTATTTCACACAGTACAGTGTTCGGCAATGAAGATGTTTGTTTTCTAAACAAACTACTTTAGAAATAAGGCAAATCTACTAAGTTGTACATCTTGTTAGATTACACAAACAAGGAAAGTTTCAACTTGCTGCACTCAACCTTCTTAGTAAGAAAGCAACTGATTCCTGAAGAACTAGCTTATTTCACACAGTACAGTGTTCGGCAATGAAGATGTTTGTTTTCAAAACAAACTACTTGAGAAATGAGGCGAATCTACTAAGTTGTACATCTTGTTAGATTACACAAACAAGGAAAGTTTCAACTTGCTGCACTCAACCTTCTTCTTAGGAACGCAACTGATTCCTAGAACTGAACTAGCTTATTTCACACAGTACAGTGTTCGGCAATGAAGATGTTTGTTTTCTAAACAAACTACTTTAGAAATGAGGGAATCTACTAAGTTGTACATCTTGTTAGATTACACAAACAAGGAAAGTTTGAACTTGCTGCACTCAACCTTTCTTCGTAGGAAAGCAACTGATTCTGAGAAGTGAACTAGCTTATTTCACACAGTACAGTGTTTGGCAATGAAGATGTTTGTTTTCTAAAGAAACTACTTTAGAAATGAGGCGAATCTACTAAGTTGTACATCTTGTTAGATTACACAAACAAGGAAAGTTTGAACTTGCTGCACTCAACAGTCTTCGTAAGAAAGCAACTCATTCCTAGAGAAGAACTAGCTTATTTCACACAGTACAGTGTTAGGCAATGAAGATGTTTGTTTTCTAAACAAACTACTTTAGAAATGAGCCGAATCTACTAAGTTGTACATCTTGTTAGATTACACAAACAAGGAAAGTTTGAACTTGCTGCACTCAACAGTCTTCGTAAGAAAGCAACTCATTCCTAGAAGAGAACTAGCTTATTTCACACAGTACAATGTTAGGCAATGAAGATGTTTGTTTTCTAAACAAACTACTTTAGAAATGAGGCGAATCTACTAAGTTATACATCTTGTTAGATTACACAAACAAGGAAAGTTTGAACTTGCTGCACTAAACAGTCTTCGTAAGAAATCAACTCATTCCTAGAGAAGAACTAGCTTATTTCACACAGTACAGTGTTCGGCAATGAAGATGTTTGTTTTCTAAACAAACTACTTTAGAAATGAGGCGAATCTACTAAGTTGTACATCTTGTTTGATTACACAAACAAGGAAAGTTTCAACTTGCTGCACTCAACCTTCTTCTTAGGAAAGCAACTGATTCCTAGAGGAGAACCAGCTTATTTCACAGAGTACAATGTTAGGCAATGAAGATGTTTGTTTTCTAAACAAACTACTTTAGAAATGAGGCGAATCTACTAAGTTGTACATCTTGTTAGATTACACAAACAAGGAAAGTTTGAACTTGCTGCACTCAACAGTCTTCGTAAGAAAGCAACTCATTCCTAGAGGAGAACTAGCTTATTTCACACAGTACAGTATTGGGCAATGAAGATGTTTGTTTTCTAAACAAACTACTTTGGAAAAGAGGCGAATCTACAAAGTTGTACATCTTGTTACATTACACAAACAAAGAAAGTTTGAACTTGCTGCACTCAACATTCTTCGTGGGAAAGCAACTCATTCCTAGAGATGAACCAGCTTATTTCACTCAGTACTGTTTTCGCCAATGAAGATGTTTGTTTTCAAAACAAACTACTTTAGAAATGAGGCGAATCTACCAAGTTGTAAAACTTCTTAGATTGCACAAACAAGGAAAGATTCAACTTTCTGCACTCAACCTTCTTCGTAGGAATGCAACTGATTCCTAGAACCGAACTAGCTTATTTCACACAGTACAGTGTTCGGCAATGAAGATGTTTGTTTTCTAAACAAACTACTTTAGAAATGAGGTGAATCTACTAAGTTGTACATCTTGTTAGATTACACAAAGAAGGAAAGTTTGAACTTGCTGCACTCAACATTCTTCGTAAGAAAGCAACTCATTCCTAGAGGTCAACTAGCTTATTTCACACAGTACAGTATTTGACAATGAAAATGTTTTTTTTCTAAGCAAACTACTTTAGAAATGAGCCAAATCTACTAAGTTGTAAATCTTGTTAGATTACACAAACAAGGAAAGTTTCAACTTGCTGCACTCAACATTCTTAGTAAGAAAGCAACAACTGATTCCTAGAGGAGAACTAGCTTATTTCACACAGTACAGTGTTTGGCAATGAAGATGTTTGTTTTCTAAACAAACTACTTTAGAAATGAGGCGAATCTACTAAGTTGTACATCTTGTTAGATTACACAAACAAGGAAAGTTTGAACTTGCTCCACTGAACAGTTTTCGTAAGAAAGCAACTCATTCCTAGAGGAGAACTAGCTTATTTCACACAGTACAGTGTTCGTCAATGAAGATGTTTGTTTTCTAAACAAACTACTTTAGAAATGAGCCCAATCTACTAAATTGTACATCTTGTTGGATTACACAAACAAGGAAAGTTTGAACTTGCTGCACTCAACAGTCTTCGTAAGAAAGCAACTCATTCCTAGAAGGAGAACTAGCTTATTTCACACAGTACAATGTTAGGCAATGAAGATGTTTGTTTTCTAAACAAACTACTTTAGAAATGAGGAGAATCTACTAAGTTATACATCTTGTTAGATTACACAAACAAGGAAAGTTTGAACTTGCTGCACTCAACAGTCTTTGTAAGAAATCAACTCATTTCTAGAGAAGAACTAGCTTATTTCACACAGTACAGTGTTCTCCAATGAAGATCTTTGATTTCAAAACAAACTACTTTAGAAAGGAGGCGAATCTACTAAGTTGTACATCTTGTTAGATTACACAAACAAGGAAAGTTTCAACTTGCTGCACTCAACCTTCTTAGTAAGAAAGCAACTGATTCTGAGAACCGAACTAGCTTATTTCACACAGTACAGTGTTAGGCCAATGAAGATGTTTGTTTTCTAAACAAACTACTTTAGAAATGAGGCGAATCTACTAAGTTGTACATCTTGTTAGATTACACAAACAAGAAAAGTTTCAACTTGCTGCACTCAACCTTCTTCGTAGGAACACAACTGATTCCTAGAACTGAACTAGCTTATTTCACACAGTACAGTGTTCGGCAATGAAGATGTTTGTTTTCTAAACAAACTACTTTAGAAATGAGGCGAATCTACTAAGTTGTACATCTTGTTAGATTACACAAACAAGGAAAGTTTGAACTTGCTGCACTGAACCTTCTTCGTAGGAAAGCAACTGATTCTGAGAACCGAACTAGCTTATTTCACACAGTACAGTGTTCGGCAATGAAGATGATTGTTTTCTAAAGAAACTACTTTAGAAATGAGCCCAATCTACTAAGTTGTACATCTTGTTGGATTACACAAACAAGGAACGTTTGAACTTGCTGCACTCAACAGTCTTCGTAAGAAAGCAACTCATTCCTAGAGGAGAACCAGCTTATTTCACACAGTACAATGTTAGGCAATGAAGATGTTTGTTTTCTAAACAAACTACTTTAGAAATGAGGTGAATCTACTAAGTTATACATCTTGTTAGATTACACAAACAAGGAAAGTTTGAACTTGCTGCACTCAACAGTCTTCGTAAGAAATCAACTCATTCCTAGAGAAGAATTAGCTTATTTCACACAGTACAGTGTTCAGCAATGAAGATGTTTGTTTTCAA
The DNA here is from genome assembly GCA_036365145.1 of Orientallactaga sibirica. Classification (NCBI taxonomy): domain Eukaryota; kingdom Metazoa; phylum Chordata; class Mammalia; order Rodentia; family Dipodidae; genus Orientallactaga; species Orientallactaga sibirica. Next base: position 144,196 of record JAEOAD010001945.1, read on the forward strand.
AACAAACTACTTTAGAAATGAGGCGAATCTACCAAGTTGTACATCTTGTTAGATTACACAAACAAGGAAAGTTTGAACTTGCTACACTCACAGTATTCATAAGAAAGCAACTCATTCCTAGAGAAGAACTAGCTTATTTCACACAGTACAGTGTTCGGCAAAGAAGATGTTTGTTTTCTAAACAAACTACTTTAGAATTGAGGCAAATCTACTAAGTTGTACATCTTGTTAGATGACACAAACAAGGAAAGGTTCAACTTGCTGCACTCAACCTTCTTCATAGGAACGCAACTGATTCCTAGAACCGAACTAGCTTATTTCTAACACAGTACAGTGTTCGGCAATGAAGATGTTTGTTTTCTAAACAAACTACTTTAGAAATGAGGCGAATCTACTAAGTTGTAAATCTTGTTAGATTACACAAAGAAGGAAATTTTGAACTTGCTGCAATCAACAGTCTTCGTAAGAAAGCAACTCATTCCTAGAGAAGAACTAGCTTAGTTCACACAGTACACTGTTCGGCAAAGAAGATGTTTGTTTTCTGAAGAAACTATTTTAGAAATGTGGCGAATCTACTAAGTTGTACATCTTGTTAGATTACACAAATCAGGAACGTTTCAACTTGCTGCACTCAACCTTCTTCGTAGGAATGCAACTGATTCCTAGAACCTAACTAGCTTATTTCACACAGTACAGTGTTCGCCAATGAATATGTTTGTTTCCAAAACAAACTACCTTAGAAAGGAGGCAAATCTACCATGTTGTAAAACTTCTCAGATTACACAAACAAGGAAAGTTTCAACTTTCTGCACTCAACCTTCTGCGTAGGAACCCAACTGATTCAAAGAGCAGAACTAGCTTATTTCACACAGTACAATGTTCGTCAATGAAGATGTTTGTTTTCTAAACACACTACTTTAGAAATGAGGTGAATCTACTGAGTTGTACATCTTGTTAGATTACACGAAGTAGGAAAGTTTCAACTTGCTGCAGTGAACCTTCTTCGTAGGAAAGCAACTTTTTCTGAGAACCAAACTAGGTTATTTCCCACAGTACAGTGTTCGGCAATGAAGATGTTTGTTTTCTAAAGAAACTACTTTAGAAATGATACCAATCTACTAAATTGTACATCTTGTTGGATTACACAAACAAGGAAAGTTTGAACTTGCTGCACTCAACATTCTTAGTAAGAAAGCATCTCATTCCTAGAGGAGAACTAGCTTATTTCACACACTACAGTGTTCAGCAAAGAAGATGTTTGTTTTCTATACAAAATACTTTATAAATGAGGCGAATCTACTAAATTGTAAATATTGTTAGATTACACAACCTAGGAAAGTTTGAAGTTGCTGCACTCAATCATCTTTGAAGAAAAGGAACTGATTCACAGAACCGATGTAGCTTATTTCACACAGTACAGTGTTAGGCAATGAAGCTGTTTGTTTTCTAAATAAACTACTTTAACAATTAAGCGAAACTAGTAAGTTGTACAGATTGTTAGTGTACACTAACTAGGAGTGTTTGGCCTTGCTGCACTCAACAATCTTCGTAGAAAACCAACCGATTCCTAGAACTGAACTAGATTATTTCACACAGTACAGTGTTCTGCAATGAAGATGTTTCTTTTCTAAACAAAGTACTTCAGAAATGAAGTTAAACTAGTAAGTGGTACATCTTGTTAGATTACACTACGTAGGAATGATTGAACATGCTGCACTCAATCATCTTTGTAGAAAAGCAACTGATTCGGAGAACCGAACTAGCTTATTGGACACCGTATAGTGTTCGGCAATGAAGATGTTTGTTTTCTAAACAAACTACTTTAGAAATGAAGGGAAAGTAGTAAGTTGTACATCTTGTTAGATTACACTAACTAGGAATGTTTGAACTTGCTGCACTCAATCATCTTTGAAGAAAAGCAACTGATTCCGAGAACCGAACCAGCTTCTTTCACACAGTACAGTGTTCGGCAATGAAGATGTTTGTTTTCTAAACAAACTACTTTAGAAATGAAGGGAAACTAGTAAGTTGTACATCTTGTTAGATTACACAAACTAGGAATGTTTGAACTTGCTGCACTCAATCATCTTTGAAGAAAAGCAACTGATTCCGAGAGAAAACTAGCTTATTTCACACAGTACAGTGTTCGGCAATGAAGATGTTTTGTTTTCTAAACAAACTACTTTAGAAATGAAGCAAATCTAGTAAGTTGTTTATCTTGTTAGTCTACACGAACTAGGAGTGTTTGAAGTTGCTGCACTCAACCATCTTCGTAGTAAAGCAACTGATTCCTGGAACCAAAATAGCTTATTGCACACAGTACACTGTTTGGCAATGAAGATGTTTGTTTTCTAAAAAACTACTTTAGAAATGAAGCCAATCTACTAAGTTGTATATCTTGTTAGATTACACAAACTAGGAAAGTTTAAGTTGCTGCACTCAACATTGTTCGTAGGAATGCTACTGATTCCTAGAACCAAACTAGCTTATTTCACACAGTTCAGTGTTCGGCAATGATGTTTGTTTTCTAAACAAACTACTTTAGAAATGAAGCGAAACTACTAAGTTGAACATCTTGTTAGATTACACTAACTAGGAATGTTTGAACTTGCTGCACTCAACCATCTTTTAGAAAAGCAACTGATTCCGAGAACAGAACCAGCTTCTTTCACACAGTACAGTGTTCGGCAATGAAGATGTTTGTTTTCTAAACAAACTACTTTAGAAATGAAGGGAAAGTAGTAAGTTGTACATCTTGTTAGATTACACTAACTAGGAATGTTTGAACTTGCTGCACTCAATCATCTTTGAAGAAAAGCAACTGATTCCGAGAAACGAACTAGCTTCTTTCACACAGTACAGTGTTCGGCAATGAAGACGTTTTTTTTCTAAACAAACTACTTTAACAATGAAGCAAAACTAGTAAGTTGTTTACCTTATTAGTCTACACGAACTAGGAGTGTTTGAAGTTGCTGCACTCAACCATCTTCGTAGTAAAGCAACTGATTCCTGGAACCAAAATAGCTTATTGCACACAGTACACTGTTTGGCAATGAAGATGTTTGTTTTCTAAAAAAACAACTTTAGAAATGTGGCCAATCTACTAAGTTGTATATCTTGTTAGATTACACAAACTAGGAAACTTTAAGTTGCTGCACTCAACATTGTTCGTAGGAATGCTACTGATTCCTAGAACCAAACTAGCTTATTTCACACAGTACAGTGTTAGGCAATGAAGATGTTTGTTTTCTAAACAAACTAACAAAGAAGCGAAACTAGTAAGTTGTACATCTTGTTAGTGTACACTAACTAGGAGTGTTTCAACTTGCTGCACTCAACCATCTTCGTAGAAAACCAACTAATTCCTAGAACCGACCTAGCTTATTTCACACAGTACAGTGTTCGCAATGAAGATGTTTGTTTTCTAAACAAACTACTTTAGAAATGAAGCGAAACTACTAAGTTGAACATCTTGTTAGATTACACTAACTAGGAATGTTTGAACTTGCTGCACTCAATCATCTTTGTAGAAAAGCAACTGATTTCTAGAAACGAACTAGCTTATTTCACACAGTACAGTGTTTCGAACAATGAAGATGTTTTTTTCTAAAAAAACTACTTTAGAAATGAAGCAAAACTAGTAAGTTGTACATCTTGTTAGATTACACTAACTAGGAATGTTTGAACTTGCTGCACTGAATCATCTTTAAAGAAAAGCAACTGATTCGAGAACCAGAACTAGCTTATTTCACACAGTACAGTGTTCGGCAATGAAGATGTTTTTTTTCTAAACAAACTACTTTAGAAATGAAGCGAAACTAGTAAGTTGTACATCTTGTTAGTCTACACTAACTAGGAATGTTTGAACTTGCTGCACTCAATCATCTTTACAGAAAAGCAACTGATTCCTAGAAACAAACTAGCTTATTTCACACAGTACAGTGTTCGGCAATGAAGATGTTTGTTTTCTAAACAAACTACTTTAGAAATGAGGCGAATCTACTAAGTTGTACATCTTGTTAGATTACACAAACTAGAGAGTTTGAAGTTGCTGCACTCAATCATCTTTGAAGAAAACCAACTGATTCCTAGAACCAAACTAGCTTATTTCACACAGTACAGTGTTCGGCAATGAAGATGTTTTTTTTCTAAATAAACTACTTTAACAATGAAGCGAAAGTAGTAAGTTGTACATCTTGTTAGTGTACACTTTCTAGGAGTGTTTGAATTTCCTGCACTCAACCATCTTTGTAGAAAACCAACCGATTCCTAGAACCGAACTAGCTTATTTCACACAGTACAGTGTTCGGCAATGAAGATGTTTGTTTTCTAAACAAACTACTTATAAATGCACGAAACTACTAACTTGTACATCTTGTTAGACTACACTATCTAGGAATGTTTGAACTTGTTGCACTCAACCATCTTTAGAGAAAAGCAATTGATTTCTAGAAACGAAGTAGCTTATCTCACACAGTACAGTGTTCAGAACTGAAGATGTTTGTTTTCTAAAAAAACTACTGTAGAAATGAAGCAAAACTAGTAAGTTGTACTTCTTGTTAGATTACACTAACTAGGAATGTTTGAACTTGCTGCACTGAGTCATCTTTAAAGAAAAGCAACTGATTCGGAGAACTGAACTAGCTTCTTTCACACTGGACAGTGTTCGGCAATGAAGACATTTGTTTTGTAAACAAACTACTTTAGAAATGAAGTGAAACTAGTAAGTTTTACATCTTGTTAGATTACACTAAATGGGAAATATTGAAGTTGCTGCACTCAACCGTCTTCATAGTAAAGCAAATGATTCTGGGAACCGAACTAGATTATTTCACACAGTACAGTGTTTGGCAATGAGGTGTTTGTTTTCTAAACAAACTACTTTAGAAATGAGTCGAATCTACTAAGTTGTACATCTTGTTAGATTAAACAAACTAGGAAAGTTTGAAGTTGCTGCCCTCAACCTTGTTTGTAAGAATGCTACTGATTATTAGAACCGAACTAGCTTCTTTCACGCAGTACAGTGTTCGGTAATGAAGATGCTTGTTTTCTAATCAAACTACTTTAGAAATGAAGTGAATCTAGTAAGTTGTACATCTTGTTAGATTACACTAACTAGGAGTGTTTGAACTTGCTGCACTCAACCATCTTTAGTAGAGAAAGCAACTGATTCCTAGAACCGAACTAGTTTATTTCACACATTACAGAGTAAGGGAATGAAGATGTTTGTTTTCTAAACAAACTACTTTAGAAATGACAGTGAAACTACTAAGTTATACATCTTGTTAGATTACACTAACTAGGAATGTTTGAACTTGCTGCACTCAACCATCTTTAGAGAAAAGCAACTGATTCTAGAACCGAACTAGCTTATTTCACACAGTACAGTGTTCGGCAATGAAGATGTTTGTTTTCTAAACAAACTACTTTAGAAATGAAGCGAAACTACTAAGTTGTACATCTTGTTAGATTACACTAACTAGGAAAGTTTGAAGTTGCTGCACTCAACCATCTTTGTAGGAAAGCAACTGATTGCTAGAAACAAAGTAGCTTATTTCACACAGTACAGTGTTCGGCAATGAAGATGTTTGTTTTCTAAAAAAACTACTTTAGAAATAAAGCGAAACTAGTAAGTTGTACATCTTGTTAGATTACACTAACTAGGAAAGTTTGAAGTTGCTGCACTCAACAATCTTCGTAGTAAACCAACTGATTCCTAGAACTGAACTATCTTATTTCACACAGTACAGTGTTCAGAAATGAAGATGTTTCTTTTTCTAAAAAACTACTTTAGAAATGAAGCCAATCTACTAAGTTGTACATCTTGTTAGATTACACTAAACTAGGAAACTTTGAACTTGCTGCACTCAACCATCTTTAGAGAAAAGCAACTGATTCCTAGAACAGAACTAGCTTATTTGACACAGTACAGTGTTCGGCAATGAAGATGTTTGTTTTTAAACAAACTACTTTAGAAATGAAGCGAAAGTAGTAAGTTGTACATCTTGTTAGATTACACTAACTAGGAATGTTTGAACTTGCTGCACTCAATCATCTTTGAAGAAAAGCAACTGATTCCGAGAACCGAACTAGCTTCTTTCACACAGTACAGTGTTCGGCAATGAAGATGTTTTCTTTCTAAACAAACTACTTTAACAATGAAGCAAAACTAGTAAGTTGTTTACCTTATTAGTCTACACGAACTAGGAGTGTTTGAAGTTGCTGTACTCAACCATCTTCATAGTAAAGCAACTGACTCTTGTCACCAAACTAGCTTATTGCACACAGTACAGTGTTCGGCAATGAAGATGTTTGTTTTCTAAAAAAACAACTTTAGAAATGTGGCCAATCTACTAAGTTGTATGTCTTGTTAGATTACACAAACTAGGAAACTTTAAGCTGCTGCACTCAACCTTGTTAGTAGGAATGCTACTGATTCCTAAAACCAAACTAGCTTCTTTCACACAGTACAGTGTTAGGCAATGAAGATGTTTGTTTTCTAAACAAACTACTTTAGAAATGAATCGAAACTAGTAAGTTTTACATCTTGTTAGATTACACTAACTAGGAGTCTTTGAACTTGCTGCAATCAACGATCTTCGTAGAAAACCAACTCATTCCTAGAACCGAACTAGCTTATTTCACACAGTTCAGTTTTCAGCAATGAAGATGTTTGTTTTCTAAACAAACTACTTTAGAAATGAAGCGAAACTACTAAGTTGAACATCTTGTTAGATTACACTAACTAGGAAAGTTTGAACTTGCTGCACTCAACCATCTTTATAGAAAAGCAACTGATTCCTAGAAACCAAAGTAGCTTATTTCACACAGTACAGTGTTCGAAATGAAGATGTTTGTTTTCTAAAAAAACTACTTTAGAAATGAAGCAAAACTAGTAAGTTGTACATCTTGTTAGATTACACTAACTAGGAATGTTTGAACTTGCTGCACTGAGTCATCTTTAAAGAAAAGCAACTGATTCGGAGAACTGAACTAGCTTATTTTCACAGTGTACAGTGTTCGGCAATGAAGATGTTTGTTTTCTAAACAAACTACTTTAGAAATGCAGCGAAACTACTAAGTTGTACATCTTGTTAGATTACACTAACTAGGAATTTTTGAACTTGCTGCACTCAATCATCTTTACAGAAAAGCAACTGATTCCTAGAAATGAAGTAGCTTATTTCACACAGTACAGTGTTCGGCAATGAAGATGTTTGTTTTCTAAACAAACTACTTTAGAAATAAGGCGAATCTACTAAGTTGTACATCTTGTTCAATTACACAAACTAGGAGAGTTTGAAGTTGCTGCACTCAATCATCTTTGAAGAAAAGGAACTGATTCACAGAACCGAACTAGCTTATTTCACACAGTACAGTGTTCGGCAATGAAGGTGTTTGTTTTCTATATAAACTACTTTAACAATTAAGCGAAACTAGTAAGTTGTACATCTTGTTAGTGTACACTAACTAGGAGTGTTTGGCCTTGCTGCACTCAAGCATCTTCGTAGAAAACCGACCAATTCCTAGAAACGAACTAGCTTATTTCACACAGTACATTGTTCGGCAATGAAGATGTTTGTTTTCTAGACAAACTACTTTAGAAATAAGGCGAATCTACTAAGTTGTACATCTTGTTCAATTACACAAACTAGGAGAGTTTGAAGTTGCTGCACTCAATCATCTTTGAAGAAAAGGAACTGATTCACAGAACCGAACTAGCTTATTCCACACAGTACAGTGTTTGGCAATGAAGGTGTTTGTTTTCTATATAAACTACTTTAACAATTAAGCGAAACTAGTAAGTTGTACATCTTGTTAGTGTACACTAACTAGGAGTGTTTGGCCTTGCTTCACTCAAGCATCTTCGTAGAAAACCGACCGATTCCTAGAAACGAACTAGCTTATTTCACACAGTACAGTGTTCGGCAATGAAGATGTTTTCTTTCTAAACAAACTACTTTAACAATGAAGCGAAACTAGTAAGTTGTTTATCTTATTAGTCTACACTGTCTGTGAGTGTTTGAAGTTGCTGCACTCAAGCATATTCGTAGTAAAGCAACTGATTCCTAGAACCGAACTAGCTTATTTCACACAGTACAGTGTTCGGCAATGAAGGTGTTTGTTTTCTAAACAAACTACTTCAGAAATGAGGCGAATCTACTAAGTTGTACATCCTGTTCGATTACACAAACTAAGAGAGGTTGAAGTTGTTGCACTCAATCATCTTTGAAGAAAACCAACTGATTCCTGGAACCAAACTAGCTTATTGCACACAATACAGTGTTCGGCAATGAAGGTGATTTTTTTCTAAATAAACTACTTTATAAATAAGCGAAACTAGTAAGTTGGACATCTTGTTAGTGTACACTAACTAGGAGTATTTGACCTTGCTGCCCTCAACAATCTTCGTAGAAAACCAACCGATTCCTAGAATCGAACTAGCTTCTTTCACACAGTACAGTGTTCGGCAATCAAGATGTTTGTTTTCTAAACAAACTATTTATAAATGCAGCGAAACTACTAACTTGTGCACCTTGTTAGACTACACTAACTAGGAATGTTTGAACTTGCTGCACTCAACCATCTTTATAGAAAAGGAACTGATTCCTAGAAACGAAGTAGCTTATTTCACACAGTACAGTGTTCAGCAATGAACATGTTTGTTTTCTAAACAAACTACTTTAGAAATGAAGCAAAATTAGTAAGTTGTACATCTTGTTAGATGACACTAACTAGGAATATTTGAACTTGCTGCACTCAATCATCTTTGAATAAAAGCAACTGATTCCGAGAACCGAACTAGCTTCTTTCACACAGTACAGTGTTCAGCAATGAAGATGTTTGTTTTTTAAACAAACTACTTATAAATGCAGCGAAACTACTAACTTGTACGTCTTGTTAGACTACACTAACTAGGAATATTTGAAGTTGCTGCACTCAACCATCTTCGTAGTAAAGCAAATGATTCCTCGAACCAAACTAGCTTATTGCACATAGTACAGTGTTAGGCAATGAAGTTGTACATCTTGTTAGATTACACTAACTCGGAATATTTGAACGTGCTGCACTCAATCATCTATGAAGAAAAGCAACTGTTTCAGAGAACCAAACTAGCTTCTTTCACACAGTACACTGTCAGGCAATAAAGATGTTTTTTTTTTATAAACAAACTACTTTAACAATGAAGTGAAACTAGTATTTTGTTCATCTTGTTAGTCTACACGAACTAGGAGTGTTTGAAGTTGCTGCACTCAACCATCTTCATAGTAAAGCAAGTGATTCCCAGAACCGAACTAGCTTATTTCACACATTTCAGAGTTTGGGAATGAAGGTGTTTGTTTTCTAAACAAACTACTTTAGAAATGAGGACAATCTACTAAGTTGTACATCTTGTTAGATTACACAAACTAGGAAAGTTTGAAGTTTCTGCACTCAGCCATCTTCGTAGTAAAGCAACTGATTGCTAGAAACAAAGTAGTTTCGTTCACACAGTACAGTGTTCGGCAATGACGACGTTTGTTCTCTAAACAAACTACTTTAATGATGAAGGAAACTAGTAAGTTGTACATCTTGTTAGTCTACACTAACTAGGAGTGTTTGAAATTGCTGCATTCAACCATCTTCCTCGAAAACCAACCGATTCCTAGAACCGAACTAGATTATTTCACACAGTACAGTGTCCGGCAATGAAGATGTTTGTTTTCTAAACAAACTACATTTAAAATCAAGCGAAACTAGCAAGTTGTACATGTTGTTAGGCTACACAAACAAGGAAATTTGAGGTTACTGCACTGAAGATTGTTTTTAGGAAAGCAACTGATTCTTAGAAAAGAACTACCTTATTTAACACAGTACAGTATTCGGGAATGAAGATGTTCATTTTCTAAACAAACTATTTTAGAAATGAGACGAATCTACTAAGTTGTACATCTTGTTAGATTGCACGAACTAGGAGTATTTAAATTTGCTTCACTCAACCATCTATGTAGAAAATCAAGTGATTACTAGAACCAATGTAGCTTATTTCACACAGTACAGTGTTTGGCAATGAACATGTTTGTTCTGTAAACAAACTACTTTCCAAATGAAGTGAAACTAGTGCTCGCTTCGGCAGCACATATACTAAAATTGGAAAGATACAGAGAAGATTAGCATGGCCCTTGCGCAAGAATGAAATGAAGTGAAACTAGTAAGTTGTACCTGTTGTTCGATTACACTAACTAGGAATGTTTGAACTTGCTGCACTCAATCATCTTTGAAGAAAAGCAACTAATTCGGAGAACCGAACTAGCTTCTTTCACACAGTACAGTGTTCGGCAATGAAGGTGTTTGTTTTCTAAACAAACTACTTTAGAAATGAAGCGAAATTAGTAAGTTGTACATCTTGTTAGTCTACACTGACTAGGAGTTTTTAAAATTGCTGCACTGAACCATCTTTATAGAAAAACAACTGATTCCTAGAAATGAACTAGATTATTTCACACATCACAGAGTTCAGCAATGAAGATGTTTGTTTTCTACCCAAACTACTTTAGAAATGAAGCGAATCGAATAAGTTGGACATCTTGTTAGATTACACAAACCAGGAAAGTTTGAAGTTGCTGCACTCAACCTTGTTAGTAGGAATGCTACTGATTCCTGGAACTGAACTAGCTTCTTTCACACAGTACAGTGTTCGGCAATGAAGATGTTTGTTTTCTAAAAAAACTACTTTAGAAATGAAGCGAAACTACTAAGTTGTACATCTTCTTAGATTACACTAACGAGGAATGTTTGAACTTGCTGCACTCAATCATCTTTGTAGAAACGCAACTGATTTGTAGAACAAAGTACGGCAATGAGATGTTTGTTTTGAAACAAACTAGTAAGTTGTACCTCTTGTTAGATTACACTAACTGGGAAAGATTGAAGTTGCTGCACTCAACCATCTTCGTAGTAAAGCAACTGATTGCTGGAAACGAACTAGCTTATTTCACACAGTACAGTGTTCGGCAATGAAGATGTTTGTTCTCTAAAAAAACAACTTTAGAAATGAGGCCAATCTACTAAGTTGTATATCTTGTTAGATTACACAAACTAGGCAAGTTTGAAGTTGCTGCACTCAACCTTGTTCGTAGGAATGCTACTGATTCCTAGAATCGAACTAGCTTCTTTCACACAATACAGTGTTCGGCAATGAAGACGTTTGTTTTCTAAACAAACTACTTTAGAAATGAAGCAAAATTAGTAAGTTGTACATCTTGTTAGATAACTCTAACTAGGAAATATTGACGTTGCTGCACTCAACCATCTTTGTAGTAAAGGAACTGCTTCCTAGAACCGAATTCTCTTCTTTCTCACAGTACAGTGTAAGGCAATGAAGATGTTTGTTTTGTAAACAAACTACTTTAACAATGAAGCAAAACTAGTAAGTTGTACATCTTGTTAGTCTACACAAACTAGGAGTTTTTGAACTTACTGCACTCAACCATCTTCGTAGAAAACCAACTGAGTTCTAGAACCGAACTAGCTTATTTCACACAGTACAGTGTTCGGCAATGAAGATGTTTGTTTTATAATAAAACTACTTTAGAAATGAAGCGAAACTAGTAAGTTTTACATCTTGTTAGATTACACTAACTAGGAAATATTGAAGTTGCTGCACTCAACAATCTTCGTAGTAAAGCAAATGATTCCTGGAACCGAACTAGCTTATTTCACACAGTACAGTGTTTGGCAATGAGGTGTTTGTTTTCTAAACAAACTACTTTAGAAATGAGTCTAATCTACTAAGTTGTACATCATGTTAGATTAAACAAACTAGGAAAGTTTGAAGTTGCTGCACTCAACCTTGTTCGTAGGAATGCTACTGATTACTAGAACCGAACTAGCTTCTTTCACGCAGTACAGTGTTCAGCAATGAAGATGCTTGTTTTCTAATCAAACTACTTCAGAATTGAAGCGAATCTAGTAAGTTTTACATCTTGTTAGATTACACTAACTAGGAATGTTTGAACTTGCCGCACTCAATCATCTTTGAAGAAAAGCAACTGATTCCGAGAACCGAACTAGTTTATTTCACACATTACAGAGTTGGGGAATGAAGATGTTTGTTTTCTAAACAAACTTCGTTAGAAATACAGTGAAACTACTAAGTTATACATCTTGTTAGATTATGCTAACTAGGAATGATTGAACTTGCTGCACTCAACCATCTTTAGAGAAAAGCAACTGATTCGTAGAACCGAACTAGCTTATTTGACACAGTACTGTGTTCGGCAATGAAGATGTTTGTTTTCTAAACAAACTACTTTAGAATTGAGGCCAATATACTAAGTTGTACATCTTGTTAGATTAAACAACCTAGGAAAGTTTGAAGGTGCTGCACTCAACCATCTTTGTAGTAAAGCAACTGATTGCTAGAAACAAAGTAGCTTATTTCACACAGTATAGTGTTCGCAAATGAAGACGTTTGTTTTCTAAAAAACTACTTCAGAAATAAAGCGAAACTAGTAAGTTGTACCTCTTGTTAGATTACATTAACTAGGAAAGATTGAAGTTGCTGCACTCAACAATCTTCGTAGTAAACCAACTGATTCCTGGCACCCAACTATCTTATTTCACACAGTACAGTGTTCAGCAATGAAAATGTTTGTTTTCTGAAAAACAACTTTAGAAATGAGGCCAATCTACTAAGTTGTATATCTTGTTAGATTACACTAAATAGGAAACTTTGAAGTTGCTGCATCAACCATCTTCATAGAAAACCAACTGATTCCTAGAACCGACCTAGCTTATTTCGCACAGTACAGTGTTTGGTAATGAAGATGTTTGTTTTCTAAACAAACTACGTTAGAATAGAAGCGAAATTAATAATTTGTACATCTTGTTAGATTACACTAAATACGAAACAGTGAAGTTGCTGCACTCAACCATCTTCATAGTAAAGCAACTGATTCCTAGAACTGAACTAGCTTATTTCACACAGTACAGTGTTTGGCAATGAAGGTGTTTGTTTTCTAAACAAACTCCTTTAGAAATCAACTAAGTTGTACATCCTTTTAGATTACACAAACTAGGATAGTTTGAAGTTGCTGCACTCAACCTTGTTTGTAGGAATGCTACTGATTCCTAAAACCAAACTAGCTTCTTTCACACAGTACAGTGTTCGGCAATGAAGATGTTTGTTTTTAAACAAACTACATTAAAAATGAAGTGAAACTAGGAAGTTGTACATCTTGTTAGACTACACTATCTAGTAATGTTTGAACTTGCTGCACTCAATCATCTTTAAAGAAAAGCAACTGATTCGGAGAACCGAACTAGCTTCTTTCACACTGTACAGTATTTGGCAATGAAGACCTTTGTTTTCTAAACAATCTACTTTAGAAATGCAGCGAAAGTACTAAGTTGTACATCTTGTTAGACTACACTAACTAGGAATGTTTGAACTTGCTGCACTCAACCATCTTTATAGATAAGCAACTGATTCCTAGAACCAAACAACCTTATTTTACCCAGTACAGTGTTTGGCAATGAAGATATTTGTTTCCTAAACAAACTACTTTAACAATGAAGGGAAACTAGTAAGTTGTACATCTTGTTTGTCTACACTAACTAGGAGTGTTTGAACTTGCTGCACTCAACCATCTTTGTAGAAAAGCAACCGATTACTAGAACCGAGTTAGCTTATTTCACAGAGTACAGTGTTCGGCAATGAAGATGTTTGTTTTCTAAATTAACTAGGTTTTTTTCTAAATAAACTACTTTTAAAATCAAGCGAAGCTAGTAAGATGTACATGTTGTTAGATTACACAGACAAGGAAAGTTTGAGGTTGCTGCCCTGAAGCTTCTTTTTAGGAAAGCAACTGATTCCGAGAAACGAACTAGCTTATTTCACACAGTAAAGTTTTTGGGAACGAAGATGTTTGTTTTCTAAACAAACTACTTTAGAAATGTGGCGAATCTACTAAGTTGTACATCTTGTTAGATTACACTAACTAGGAATATTTGAATTTGGTGCACTCAACCATCTTTGTAGTAAAGAAGCTGATTTCTAGAAACGACGTAGCTTATTTTACACAGTACAGTGTTCGGAAATGAAGATGTTTGTTTTCTAAAAAACAACTTCAGAAGTGAAGTGAAACTAGTAAGTTGTACCTCTTGTTAGATTACATAACTAGGAAAGATTGAAGTTGCTGCACTGAATCATCTTCGTACTAAAGCAACTGATTCCTGGAACCAAACTAGCTTATTTCACACAGTACAGTGTTCAGAAATGAAAATGTTTGTTTTCCAAAAATACAACGTTAGAAATGAGGCCAATCTACTAAGTTGTATATCTTGTTATATTACACTAAATAGGAAAATTTGAAGTTGTTGCACTCAACCTTTTTCGTAGGAATGCTACTGATTCCTAGAAACGAACTAGCTTATTTCACACAGTACAGTGTTTGGCAATGAAGATGTTTGTTTTCTAAACAAACTATGTTAGAAATGAAGCGAAACTACTAAGTTGTACATCTTGTTAGATTACACTAAATAGGAAACTTTGAAGTTGCTGCACTCAACCATCTTTGTAGTAAAGCAACTGATTCCTAGAACCAAAGTAGCTTATTTCACAGTGTAAAGTGTTTCTTAATGAAGGTGTTTGTTTTCTAAACAAACTACTTAAGAAATGTGGCGAATCTACTAAGTTGTACATTTTGTTAGATTACACTAACTGGAAAATATTGAAGTTGCTGCACTCAACCATCTTTGTAGAAAAGCAACTGATTCCTAGAATCAATGTACCTTATTTCACACAGTACAGTGTTCGGCAATGAAGATGTTTCTTTTCTAAAGAAACTACTTCAGGAAAGAATTTAAACTAGTAAGTTGTACAGCTTGTTAGAATACACAAAGTAGGAATGATTGAACTTGCTGCACTCAATCATCTTTGTAGAAAAGCAACTGATTCTGAGATCCGAACTAGCTTATTTGACACAGTATAGTGTTCGGCAATGAAGATGTTTGTTTTCTAAACAAACTACTTTAGAAATGAAGCGAAATTAGTAAGTTGTACATCTTGTTATATTACACTAACAAGGAGTGTTTGAACTTGCTGCACTCAATCATCTTTGAAGAAAATCAACTGATTCAGAGTACCAAACTAGCTTCTTTCACACTGTACAGAGTATGGCAATGAAGACCTTTGTTTTCTAAACAAACTACTTTACAAATGCAGCGAAATGACTAAGTTGTAGATCTTGTTAGACTGCACTAACTAAGAATGTTTGAACTTGCTGCACTCAACCATGTTTATAGAATAGCAACTGAATTCTAGAAATGAAGTAGCTTATTTCACATAGTACAGTGTTCGGAAATGAAGATGTTTGTTTTATAAAAAACTACTCTAGAAATGAAGTTAAACTAGTAAGTTGTACAACTTGTTAGATTACACTAACTAGGAATGTTTGAACTTGCTGCTCTCAATCATCTTTGAGGAAAAGCAACTGATTCTGAGAACCGAACTAGCTTCTTTCACACAGCGCAGTCTTCAGCAATGAAGATGTTTTCCTTCTAAACAAACTACTTTAACAATGAAGCCAAACTAGGAAGTTGTTCTTCTTGTTATTCTACACTAACTAGTAGTGTTTGAAGTTGCTGCACTCAACCATCTTCGTAGTAAAGCAACTGATTCCTAGAAACGAAGTAGCTTATTTCACACAGTACAGTGTTCGGAAATGAAGATGTTTGTTTTCTAAACAAACTACTTTAGAAATGAAGTGAATCTAGTAAGTTGTACATCTTGTTAGATTCACAAACTGGGAAAGTTTGTAGTTGCTGCACTCAACCTTGTTAGTAGGAATGCTAATGATTCCTGGAACCGAACTAGCTTCTTTCACACAGTACAGTGTTCGGCAATGAAGATGTTTGTTTTCTACACAAACTACTTTAGAAATGAAGCGAATCTGCTAAGTTGTACATCTTGTTAGATTACACAAACGACGAAAGTTTGAAGTTGCTGCACTCAACCTTGTTAGTAGGAATGCTACTGCTTCCTGGAAACGAACTAGCTTCTTTCACACAGTACATTGTTCGACAATGAAGATGTTTGTTTTCTAAACAAACTACTTTAGAAATGAAGCGAAACTAGTAAGTTGTACATGTTGTTAGGATACACTAACTAGGAATGTTTGAACTTGCTGCACTCAACCATCTTTAGAGAAAAGCAACTGAATAGTAGAACCATCCTAGCCTATTTAACACAGTACAGTGTTCGGCAATGAAGATGTTTGTTTTCTAAACAAACTACTTTAGAAATGAGGCCAATCTACTAAGTTGTACATCTTCTTAGATTAAACAAACTAGGAAAGTTTGAAGTTGCTGCACTCAACCATCGTCGTAGTAAAGCAACTGATTCCTAGAAACGAAGTAGGTTATTTCACACAGTACAGTGTTCAGAAATGAAGATGATTGTTTACTACACAAACTACTTTAGAAATGAAGCGAATCTACTAAGTTGTACATCTTCTTAGATATCACAAACTGGGAAAGTTTGTAGTTGCTGCACTCACCCTTGTTAGTAGAAATGCTAATGATTCCTGGAACCGAACTAGCTTCTTTCACACAGTACAGTGTTTGGCAATGAAGATATTTGTTTTCTAAACAAACTACTTTAGAAATGAAGAGAAACTAGTAATTTGTACATCTTGTTATATTACACTAACTAGGAATGTTTGAACTTGCTGCACTGAATCAACTTTGTAGAAAAGCAACTGATTCGTAGAACTAAACAAGCTTATTTCACACAGTACAATGTTCAACAAAGAAGTTGTTTGTTTTCTAAACAAACTACTTTAGAAATGAAGTGAAACTAGTAAGTTTTACATCTTGTTAGACTACACTAACTAGGAATGTTTGAACTTGCTGCACTCAACCATCTTTATAGAAAAGCAACTGATTCCTAGAACCGAACTAGCTTATTTCACACAGTACAATGATTGACAATGAAGATGTTTTCTTTCTAAACAAACTACTTTAGAAATGAAGCGATATTAGTAAGTTGTACACCTTGTTAGATTACTCTAACTAGGAATGTCTGAACTTGCTGCACTCAATCATCTTTGAAGAAAAGCAACTGATTGCGAGAACCAAAGTAGCTTCTTTCACACAGCACAGTCTTTGGCAATGAAGATGTTTTCCTCCTAAACAAACTACTTTAACAATGAAGCGAAACTAGTAAGTTGTTCATCTTGTTAGTCTACATTAACTAGGAGTGTTTGAAGTTGCTGCACTCAACCATCTTCGTAGTAAAGCAACTGATTCCTAGAACCGAACTAGCTTATTTCACACATTGCAGAGTTCGGGAATGAAGATGTTTGTTTTCTAAACAAACTACTTTAGAAATGAGGCCAATCTACTAAGTTGTATATCTTGTTTGATTACACAAACTAGGAAAGTTTGAAGTTGCTGCACTCAACCATCTTCGTATTAAAGCTTCTTTCACACACTACAGTGTTCGGCAATGAAGATGTTTGTTTTCTAAACAAACGAATTTAGCAATGAAGGAAACTAGTAAGTTGTACATATTTTTAGTCTACATTAACTAGCAGTGTTTGAAGTTGCTGCACTCAACCATCTTCGTAGTAAAGCAACTGATTCCAAAACCGAACTAGCTTATTTCACAAATCGCAGAGTTCGGGAATGAAGGTGTTTGTTTTCTAAACAAACAACTTTAGAAATGAGGCCAATCTACTAAGTTGTATATCTTGTTTGATTACACAAACTAGGAAAGTTTGAAGTTGCTGCACTCAACCATCTTCGTAGTAAAGCAACTGATTCCTAGAACCAATGTAGTTTATTTCACACAGTACAGAGTTCGGCAATGAAGATGTTTGTTTTCTAAACAAACTACTTTAGAAATTCAGCAAAACTACTAAGTTGTACATCTTGTTAGATTACAGTAACTAAGAAAGTTTGAAGTTGCTGCACTCAACCATCTTCATAGTAAAGCAACTGATTCCTAGAACCAATGTAGTTTATTTCACACAGTACAGAGTTCGGCAATGAAGATGTTTGTTTTCTAAACAAACTACTTTAGAAATTCGGAAAAACTACTAAGTTGTACATCTTGTTAGATTACACTAACTAGGAAAGTTTGAAGTTGCTGCACTCAACCTTGTTAGTAGGAATGCTACTGCTTTCTGGAAACGAACTAGCTTCTTTCACACAGTACATTGTTCGGCAATGAAGATGTTTGTTTTCTAAACAAACTACTTTAGAAATGAAGTGAAACTAGTAAGTTGTACATCTTGTTAGAGTACACTAACTAGGAATGTTTGAACCTGCTGCACTCAACCATCTTTAGAGAAAAGCAACTGATTCGTAGAACCGAAATAGCTTATTTCACACAGTACAGTGTTCGGCAATGAAGATGTTTGTTTTCTAAACAAACTACTTTAGAAATGAGGCCAATCTACTAAGTTGTACATCTTGTTAGATTAAACAAACTAGGAAAGTTTGAAGTTGCTGCACTCAACCATTTTCGTAGTAAAGCAACTGATTCCGAGAAACGAAGTAGCTTACTTCACACAGTACAGTGTTCGGAAATGAAGATGTTTGTTTTCTAAAAAACTACTTTAGAAATGAAGTTAAACTAGTAAGTTTTACAACTTGTTAGATTACACTAACTAGGAATGTTTGAACTTGCTGCTCTCAATCATCTTTGAGGAAAAGCAACTGATTCGGAGAACCGAACTAGCTTATTTGACACAGTACAGTGTTTGGCAATGAAGCTGTTTCTTTTCTAAACATACTGCTTTAGAATTGAAGCGAAATTAGTAAGTTGTACATCTTGTTAGATTACATTAACTAGGAATGTTTGAACTTGCTGCACTCAATCATCTTTGAAGAAAAGCAACTGCTTCCTAGAAACGAAGTAGCTTATTTCACACTCTACAGTGTTCGGCAATGAAGACGTTTGTTTCCTTAACGAACTACTTTAGAAATGCAGCGAAACTATTAAGTGGTACATCTTGTTAGACTACACTAACTAGGAATGTTTGAACTTGCTGGACTCAACCATCTTTATAGAAAAGCAACTGATTCCTATAACTGAACTAGCTTCTTTTACACTGTAGAGTGTTCAGCAATGAAGATGTTTGTTTTCTAAACAAACCACTTTAGAAATGAAGCAAAACTAGTAAGTTGTACATCATGTTATATTACCCTAAGTAGGAATGATTGGACTTGCTGCACTCAATCGTCTTTGTAGAAAATCAAATGATTCGGAGAACCGAACTAGCTTATTTGACACAGTATAGTGTTCGGCAATGAAGATGTTTGTTTTCTCAAAAAAACTACTTTAGAAATGAAGCGAAACTAGTAAGTTGTACATCTTGTTAGATAACACTATGTAGGAATGATTGAAGTTGCCGCACTCAACCATCTTCATAGTAAAGCAAATGATTCCTAGAACCAAACTAGCTTATTTCAGACTGTACAGGGTTCCGGAATGAAGGTGTTTGTTTTCTAAACAAACTACTTTAAAAATGAAGTGAAACTAGTAAGTGGTACATCTTGTTAGATTACAGTAACTAGGAATGGTTAAACTTGCTGCACTCAATAAGCTCTGTAGAAAAGCAAATGATTCGTAGAACCGAACCAGCTTTTTTCACACACTACAGTGTTCGGCAAAGAAGATGTTTGTTTTCTAAACAAACTACTTTAGAAATGAAGTGAAACTAGTAAGTTTTACATCTTGTTAGATTACACTAACTAGGAAAAATTGAAGTTGCTGCATTCAACCATCTTCGTAGTAAAGCAACTGATTCCTAGAACCAATGTAGTTTATTTCAAACAGTACAGAGTTCGGCAATGAAGATGTTTATTTTCTAAACAAACTACTTTAGAAATGCATCGAAACTACTAGGTTTTACATCTTGTTAGTTTACACTAACTACGAAAGTTTGAAGTTGCTGCACTCAACCATCTTTGTAGTAAAGCAACTCATTCCTAGAAACGAAGTAGCTTATTTCACAAAGTACAATGTTCGGAAATGAAGATGTTTGTTTTCTAAAAAACTACTTCAGAAATGAAGCGAAACTAATAAGTTGTACCTCTTGTTAGATTACACTAACTAGGAATATTAGAACTTGCTGCACTCAATCATCTTTGAAGAAAAGCAACATATTCGTAGAACGGAACTAGCTTCTTTCACACAGTACAGTGTTAGGCAATGAAGATATTTGTTTTCTAAATGAACTACTTTAGAAATGAAGCGAAATTAGTAAGTTGTACATCTTGTAGGATTACACTGACTAGAAATGTTTGAACTTGCTATACTCAATCATCTTTGAAAGAAAACAACTGATTCCTAGATCCGAATTAGCTTCTTTCACACAGTACAGTGTTGGGCAATGAAGATGTTTGTTTTCTAAACAAACTCCTTTAACAATGAAGCAAAACTAGTAAGTTGTACATCTTGTTAGTCTACACTAACTAGGAGTGTTTGAGGTTGCTGCACTCCACCATCTTTATAGAAAAGCAACTGATTCCTAGAACCGAACTAACTTATTTCATACAGTACCGTGTTCGGCAATGAAGATGTTTGTTTTCTACACAAACTACTTTAGAAATGACGCGAATGTACTAAGTTGTACATCTTGTTAGATTACAGAAACTGGGAAAGTTTGAATTTGCTACACTCAACCTTCTTAGTATGAATGCTACTGATTCCTGTTACCGAACTAGCTTCTTTCTCACAGTACAGTGTCTGCAGTGAAGATGTTTGTTTTCTAAACAAACTACTTTACAAATGAAGCGAAACTAGTAACTTGTACATCTTGTTAGACTACACTAACTAGGAATGTTTGAATTTGCTGTACTCAATCATCTTTTTAAAAAAACTGGTTTCTAGAACGGAACTAGCTTATTTCACACAGTACAGTGTTCGGCAATAGAGATGTTTTCTTTCTAAACAAACTAACAATGAAGGGAAACTACTAAGTTGTTCATCTTGTTAGTCTACACTGACTAGGAGTGTTTGAAGTTGCTGCACTCAACATTGTTCATAGGAATGCTACTGATTCCTAGAACTGAACTAGCTTATTTCACACAGTACAGTGTTCGGCAATGAAGATATTTGTTTTCTACACAAACTACTTAAGAAATGAAGCGAATATACTAAGTTGTATATCTTGTTAGATTACACAAACTAGGAAAGTTTGAAGTTGCTCCACTCAACCTTGTTAGTAGGAATGCTACTGCTTCCTGGAACCGAACCAGCTTCTTTCACGCAGTACAGTGTTCGGCAAAGAAGATGTTTGTTTTCTACACAAACTACTTTAGAAATGAAGCGAAACTAGTAAGTTGTACATCTTGTTAGATTACAGTAACTCGGAATGTTTGAACTTGCTGCACGCGACCATCTTTAGAGAAAAGGAACTGATTCCTAGAACCGAACTAGCTTATTTCAAACAGTACAGTGTTCAGCAATGAAGATCTTTTTTTCTAATCAAACTGCTTTAGAAATGAGGCCAATATACTAAGTTGTACATCTTGTTAGATTAAACAAACTAGGAAAGTTTGAAGTTGCTGCACTCAACCATCTTAGTAGTAAAGGAATTTATTCATAGATACGAAGTAGCTTATTTCACACAGTACAGTGTTTGAAAATGAAGATGTTTGTTTTCTAAAAAACTACTTTAGAAATGAAGTTAAACTAGTACGTTGTACATCTTGTTAGATTACACTAAATCGGAATGATTGAACTTGCTGCACTCAATCATCTTTGCAAAAAAGCAAATGATTCGTAGAACTGAACAAGGTTATTTCACACAGTACAGTGTTCCGCAAATAAGATGTTTGTTTTCTAAAAAACTACTTTAGAAATGAAGCAAAACTAGTAGGTTTTACATCTTGTTAGATTACACTAACTAGGAAAGATTGAAGTTGCTGCACTCAACCATCTTTGTAGTAAATCAACTGATTCATAGAACCAATGTAGTTTATTGCACACAGTACAGAGTTTGGCAATGAAGATGTTTGTTTTCTAAAGAAACTACTTTAGAAATGCAGCAAAACTACTAAGTTGTACATGTTGTTAGATTACACTAACTAGGAAAGTTTGAAGTTGCTGCACTCAACCATCTTCGTAGTAAAGCAACTCATTCCTAGAAACGAAGTAGCTTATTTCACACAGTACAGTGATTGGAAATGAAGAGGTTTGTTTTCTAAAAAACTACTTTAGAAATGAAGCGAAACTAGAAAGTTGTACCTCTTGTTAGATTACACTAACTAGGAATGTTTGAACTTGCTGCACTCAACCTTGTTCGTAGGAATGCTACTGATTCCTAGAACGGAACTAGCTTCTTTCATACAGTACAGTGTTCAGCAATGAAGATATTTGATTTCTACACAAACTACTTTAGAAATGAAGCGAATCTACTAAGTTGTACATCTTGTTAGATTACACAAACTAGGAAAGTTTGAAGTTGCTGCACTCAACCTTGTTAGTAGGAATGCTACTGCTTCCTGGAACCGAACCAGCTTCTTTCACACAGTACAGTGTTTGGCAAAGAAGATGTTTGTTTTCTACACAAACTACTTTAGAAATGAAGTGAAACTAGTAAGTTGTACATCTTGTTAGATTACACTAACTTGGAATGTTGGAACTTGCTGCACTCAACCATCCTTATAGAAAAGCAACTGATTTGTAGAACCGAACTAGCTTGTTTCACACACTACAGTGTTCGGCAATGAAGATGTTTGTTTTCTAATCAAACTACTTTAGAAATGAGGCCAATCTACTAAATTGTACATCTTGTTAGATTAAACAAACTAGGAAAGTTTGAAGTTGCTGCACTCAACCATCTTCATAGTAAAGCAACTGATTCCGAGAACCGAACTAGCTTCTTTCACACAGTACAGTGTTCGGCAATGAAGTTGTTTGTTTTCTAAAGAACCTACTTTACAAATGAAGCGAAATTAGTAAGTTGTACATCTTGTAGGATTACACTAACTAGGAATGATTGCACTTGCTCTACTCAATCATCTTTGGAAAAAACAACTGATTCCTAGAACCGAACTACCTTCTTTCACACAGTACAGTGTTCGGCAATGAAGATGTTTTCTTTCCAAACAAACTCCTTTAACAGTGAAGCAAAACTAGTAAGTTGTACATTTTGTTAGTCTGCACTAACTAGGAGTGTTTGAAGTTGCTGCACTCCACCATCTTTATAGAAAAGCAACTGATTCCTAGAACCGAAGTAACTTATTTCATACAATACATTGTTCGGCAATGAAGATGTTTGTTTTCTACACAAACTACTTTAGAAATGAAGCGATTCTACTAAGTTGTACATCTTGTTAGATTACACAAACTGGGAAATTTTGAAGTTGCTGCACTCAACCTTGTTAGTAGGAATGCTACTGATTCCTGGAACCGAACTAGCTTCTTTCACACAGTACAGTATTCTGCAATGAAAATGTTTGTTTTCTAAACAAAATACTTTAGAAATGAAGCAAAACTAGTAAGTTGTACATCTTGTTAGATTACACTAACTAGGAATGTTTGAACTTGCTGTACTCAATCATCTTTGAAAAAAAAAACAACTGATTCCTCGAACCAAAGTAGCTTATTTCACAGAATACAGTGTTCAGAAATGAAGATGTTTGTTTTCTAAAAAACTACTTCAGAAATGAAGCAAAACTAGTAAGTTGAACGTCTTGTTAGATTACACTAACTAGGAATATTTGAACTTGCTGCACTCTACCATCTTTGAAGAAAAGGAACAGATTCCGAAAACTGAACTAGCTTCTTTCACACAGTACAGTGTTCGACAATGAAGATGTTTTCTTTCTAAACAAACTACTTTAACAATGAAGCGAAACTAGTAAGTTGTTCATCTTGTTAGTCTATACGGACTAGGAGTATTTGAAGTTCCTGCAATCAACCATCTTCATAGTAAAGCAACTGATTCCTAGAACCGAACGAGCTTATTTCAGAGTTCAGGAACGAAGATGTTTGTTTTCTAAACAAACTACTTTAGAAATGAGGCCAATCTACTAAGTTGTACATCTTGTTAGATTACACAAACGTAGGAAAGTTTGAAGCTGCTGCACTCAACCATCTTCGTAGTAAAGCAACTGATTCCTAGAAATGAAGTAGCTTCTTTCACACAATACAGTGTTCGGCAATGAAGACGTTTGTTTTCTAAACAAACTACTTTAACGATGAAGGAAACTAGTAAGTTGTACATCTTGTTAGTCTACACAAACTACCAGTGCTTGATCTTCCTGCACTCATCCATCTTCAGCGAAAACAAACCAAATTCTACAACCGAACTAGCTTATTTCACACAGTACAGTGTCCGCCAATGAAGATGTTTGTTTTCTAAACAAACTACTTTTAAAATCAAGCGTAACTAGCAAGTTGTACATGTTGTTAGATTACACAGACAAGGAAAGTTTGAGGTTGCTGCACTGAAGCTTCTTTTTAGGAAAGCAACTGATTCTTAGACCCGGAATAGCTTATTTCACACAGTACACTATTCCAGAATGAAGATGTTTGTTTTCTAAACAAACTACTTTAGAAATGTGGCAAATCTACTAAGTTGTACATCTTGTTAGATTACACTAACTAGGAATATTTGAATTTGCTGCACTCAACCATCATTGTATAAAATCAACTGATTCCTAGAACCAATGTAGCTTATTTCACACAGTACAGTGTTCAGAAGTGAAGATGTTTGTTTTCTAAAAAACTACTTTAGAAATGAAGCGAAACTACTAAGTTGTACCTCTTGTTAGATTATACTAAGTAGGAATGTTTGAACTTGCTGCACTCAATCATCTTTAAAGAAAAGCAACTGATTCGGAGAACCAAACTAGCTTCTTTCACACTGTACAGTGTTCGGCAATGAAGACGTTTGTTTTCTAAACAAACTACTTTAGAAATGCAGGAAACTACTAAGTTGTACATCTTGTTAGACTACACTAACTAGGAACGTTTGAACTTGCTGCACTCAACCATCTTTACAGAACAGCAACTGATTCCTCGAAACGAAGTAGCTTATTTCACACAGTTCAGTGTTCGGCAATGAAGATGTTTGTTTTCCAAACAAACTACTTTAGAAATGAAGTGAAATTAGTAAGTTGTACATGTTGTTAGTCTACACTAAGTAGGAGTGTTTGAACTTGCTGCACTCAACCATCTTCGTAGAAGGGCAACCGATTCCTAGAACAGAACTAGCTTTTTTAACACAGTACAGTGTTCAGCAATGAAGATGTTTGTCTTCTAAACAAACTACTTTCAAAATCAAGCGAAATTAGCAAGTTATACATGTTGTTAGATTACACAAACAAGGAAAGTTTGAGGTTGCTGCACTGAATCTTCTTTCCAGGAAAGCAACTGATTCCTAGAATCGAACTAGCTTACTTCACACAGTACCGTGTTCGGCAATGAAGATGTTTGTTTTCTAAACAAACTACTTTAGAAATGTGGCGAATCTACTAAGTTAGATTACACAAACTAGGAAAGTTTGAAATTGCTGCATTCAACATTGTTGAAAGGAATGCTACTGATTCCTAGAACCGAACGAGCTTCTTTCACACAGTACAGTGTTCGGCAATGAAGATGTTTGTTTTCTAAACAAACTACTTTAGCAATGCAGTGAAACTAATAACTTGTACATCTTTTTAGACGACACTAACTAGGAATGTTTGAACTTGCTGGACTCAACCATCATTAGGGAAAAGCAACTGATCCCTAGAAACGAAGTAGCTTATTTCACACAGGACAGTGGTCAGATGTGAAGATATTTGTTTTCTAAAAAAGTACTTTAGAAATGAAGCGAAACTAGTAATTTCTATCTCTTGTTAGATTACAGTAACTAGGAATGTTTGAACTTGCTGCACTCAATCATATTTAAAGAAAAGCAACTGATTCGGAGAACCGAACTAGCTTCCTTCACACTGTACAGTGTTCGGCAATGAAGACGTTAGAAATGTAGCGAATCTAGTAAGTTCTACATCTTGTTAGATTACACTAACTAGGAATATTTGAATTTGCTGCACTAAATCATGTTTGAAGAAAAGCAACTGATTCCGAGAACTGAACTAGCTTCTTTAACACAGTACAGTGTTCGGCAATAAAGATGTTTTCGTTCTAAACAAACTACTTTAACAATGAAGTGAAACTAGTAAGTTGTTCATCTTGTTAGTCTACACGAACTAGGAGTGTTTGAAGTTGCTGCACTCAACCATCTTCGTAGTAAAGCAACTGATTCCTAGAACCGAACTAGCTTATTTCACACATTGCAGAGTTCGGGAATGAAGATGTTTGTTTTCTAAACAAATTACCGTAGAAATGAGGCAAATCTACTAAGTTGTACATCTTGTTAGATTACACAAACTAGGAAAGTTTGAAATTGCTGCACTCAACATTGTTGAAAGGAATGCTACTGATTCCTAGAACTGAACGAGCTACTTTCACACAGTACAGTGTTCAGCAACGAACATGTTTGTTTTCTAAACAAACTACTTTAAAAATGAAATGAAACTAGGAAGTTATACATCTTGTTAGACTACACTAACTAGGAATGTTTGAAGTTGCTGCACTCAACCATCTTTATGGAAAAGCAACTAATTCCTAGAAACGAAGTAGCTTATTTCACACAGTACAGTGTACGGAAGTGAAGATTTTTGTTTTCTAAAAAACTACTTTAGAAATGAAGCGAAACTAGTAAGTTCTACCTCTTGTTAGATTACAGTAACTAGAAATGTTTGAACGTGCTGCACTCAATCATCTTTGAAGAGAAGCACGTGATTCCGAGAACTGAACTAGCTTCTTTCACACAGTACAGTGTTCGGCAATGAAGATGTTTGCTTTATACACAAATTACTTTAAAAATGAAGCGAAACTAGTAAGTTGTTCATCGTGTTAGTCTACATGAACTAGGAGTGTTTGAAGTTGCTGCACTCAACCATCTTCGTAGTCAAGCAACTGATTCCCAGAACGGAACCAGCTTATTTCACACAATACAGTGTTCCAGAATGAAGATGTTCATTTTCTAAACAAACTATTTTAGAAATGAGACGAATCTACTAAGTTGTACATCTTGTTAGGTTACACTAACTAGGAATATTTGAATTTGATGCACTCAACCATCTTTGTAGAAAAGCAACTGATTCGAGAACCGAACTAGCTTATTTCACACAGTACAGTGTTCGGCAATGAAGATGTTTGTTTTCTAAACAAACTACTTTAGAAATGAAGTGAAACTAGTAACTTGTACCTCTTGTTAGATTACACTAACTAGGAATGTTTGAACTTGCTGCACTCAATCATCTTCTTAGAAAAGCAACTGATTCATAGAACTGAACTAGCTTATTTCACACAGTACAGTGTTCGGCAATGAAGATGTTTGTTTTCTAAACAAACTACTTTAGAAATGAAGCGAAACTAGTAAGTTGTACATCTTGTTAGTCTACACTAACTAGGAGTGTTTGAACTTGCTGCACTCAACGATCTTCGTAAAAAACCAACTGATTCTTAGAACTGAACTACCTTATTTCACACAGTACAGTGTTCGGCAATGAAGATGTTTGTTTTCTAAACAAACTATTTTAAAAATGAATGAAACTAGCAAGTTGTACATGTTGTTAGATTACACAAACAAGGAAAGTTTGAGGTTGCTGCACTCAACCATCTTTTCAGAAAAGCAACTGATTCCTAGAACCGAACTAGCTTATTTCACACAGTACAGTGTTCAGCAATGAAGATGTTTGTTTTCTAAACAAACTACTTTAGAAATGTTGAAAATCTAGTAAGTTGTACATCTTGTTAGATTACACTAACTAGGAATATTTGAATTGCTGCACTCAACCATCTTTGTAGAAAATCAACTGATTCCTAGAACCAAACTAGCTTTATTTCACACAGTACAGTGTTTGGCAATGAAGATGTTTGTTTTCTAAACAAACTACTTTAGAAATGAAGCGAAACTAGTAAGTTGTACATCTTGTTAGATTACACTAACTAGGAATGTTTGAACTTGCTGCACTCAATCATCTTTTAGAAAAGCAACTGATTCCTAGAACAGAACTAGCTTATTTCACACATTACAGTGTTCAGCAATGAAGATGTTTGTTTTTGTAAACAAACTACTTTAGAAATGAGGCGAATCTACTAAGTTGTACATCTTGTTAGATTACACTAACTAGGAAAGTTTGAATTTGCTGCACTCAATCATCTTTGTAGAAAAGCAACTGATTCCTAGAACCAAACTAGCTTATTTCACACAGTACAGTGTTCAGCAATGAAGATGTTTGTTTTCTAAACAAACTACTTTAGAAATGAAGCGAAACTAGTAAGTTGTACATCTTGTTAGATTACACTAACTAGGAATGTTTGAACTTGCTGCATTCCATCATCTTTATAGAAAGGCAACTGTATCCTAGAACCGGTATAGCTTATTTCACACAGTACAGTGTTCGGAAATGAAGATGTTTGTTTTCTAAACAAACTACTTTAAAAATGAAGTGAAACTAGTAAGTTGTACATCTTGTTAGATTACACTAACTAGGGAATGTTTGAAGTTGCTGCACTCAACCATCTTTTAGAAAAGCAACTGATTCCTAGAACCGAACTAGCTTATTTCACACAGTACAGTGTTCGGAAATGAAGATGTTTGTTTTCTAAACAAACTACTTTAGAAATGAAGTGAAACTAGTAAGTTGTACATCTTGTTAGATTACACTAACTAGGAATGTTTGAACTTGCTGCACTCAACCATCTTTGTAGAAAAGCAACTGATTCCTAGAACCGAACTAGCTTATTTCACACAGTACAGTGTTCAGCAATGAAGATGTTTGTTTTCTAAACAAACTACTTTAGAAATGAAGTGAAACTAGTAAGTTGTACATCTTGTTAGATTACACTAACTAGGAATGTTTGAACTTGCTGCACTCAACCATCTTTATAGAAAAGCAACTGATTCCTAGAAACCGATGTAGCTTATTTCACACAGTACAGTGTTCAGCAATGAAGATGTTTGTTTTCAAAACAAACTACTTTAGGAATGAAGCGAAACTAGTAAATTGTACATCTTGGTAGATTACACTAACTAGGAAAGTTTGACTTTGCTGCACTCAACCATCTTTGAAGTAAAGCAACTGATTCCTAGAACCGAACTAGCTTATTTCACACAGTACAGTGTTCGGCAATGAAGATGTTTGTTTTCTAAACAAACTACTTTAGAAATGCAGCGAAACTACTAAGTTGTACATCTTGTTAGATTACACTAACTAGAAATGTTTGAACTTGCTGCACTCAACCATCTTTATAGAAAAGCAACTGATTCCCTAGAAACGAACTAGCTTATTTCACACAGTACAGTGTTTGGCAATGAAGATGTTTGTTTTGTAAACAAACTACTTTAGAAATGAGGCAAATCTACTAAGTTGTACATCTTGTTAGATTACACTAACTAGGAATGTTTGAACTTGCTGCACTCAACCATCTTCGTAGAAATGCAACTGATTCCTAGAACCGAACTAGCTTATTTCACACAGTACAGTGTTCGGCAATGAAGATGTTTGTTTTCTAAACAAACTACCATAGAAATGAAGCGAAACTAGTAAGTTGTACATCTTGTTAGATTACACTAACTAGGAATGTTTGAACTTGCTGCACTCAATCATCTTTGAAGAAAAGCTACTGATTCCTAGAACTGAACTAGCTTATTTCACACAGTACAGTGTTCGGCAATGAAGATGTTTGTTTTCTAAACAAACTACTTTAGAAATGAAGCGAAACTACTAAGTTGTACATCTTGTTAGATTACACTAACTAGGAAAGTTTGAAGTTGCTGCACTCAACCATCTTTGTAGAAAAGGAACTGATTCCTAGAACCAACTAGCTTATTTCACACAGTACAGTGTTTGGCAATGAAGATGTTTGTTTTCTAAACAAACTACTTTAAAAATGAAGGGAAACTAGTAAGTTGTACATCTTGTTAGATTACACTAACTAGGAATGTTTGAACTTGCTGCACTCAACCATCTTTGAAGAAAAGCAACTGATTCCTAGAACTGAACTAGCTTATTTCACACAGTACAGTGTTCGGCAATGAAGATGTTTGTTTTCTAAACAAACTACTTTAGAAATGCAGCAAAACTACTAAGTTGTACATCTTGTTAGATTACACTAACTAGGAATGTTTGAACTTGCTGCACTCAACCATCTTTATAGAAAAGCAACTGATTCCTAGAACCAAACTAGCTTATTTCACACAGTACAGTGTTCGGCAATGAAGATGTTTGTTTTCTAAACAAACTACTTTAGAAATGAAGAGAAACTAGTAAGTTGTACATCTTGTTAGATTACACTAACTAGGAATGTTTGAGTTGCTGCACTCAACCATCTTTGTAGAAAAGCAACTGATTCCTAGAAGTGAACTAGCTTATTTCACACAGTACAGTGTTTGGCAATGAAGATGTTTGTTTTCTAAACAAACTACTTTAAAATGAAGCGAAACTACTAAGTTGTACATCTTGTTAGATTACACTAACTAGGAATGTTTGAACTTGCTGCACTCAACCATCTTTTAGAAAAGCAACTGATTCCTAGAACAGAACTAGCTTATTTCACACAGTACAGTGTTTGGGAATGAAGATGTTTGTTTTCTAAACAAACTACTTTAGAAATGCAGTGAAACTACTAAGTTGTACATCTTGTTAGATTACACAAACTAGGAAAGTTTGAACTTGCTGCACTCAACCATCTTCGTAGAAAAGCAACTGATTCCTAGAAATGAAGTAGCTTATTTCACACAGTACAGTGTTGGGCAATGAAGATGTTTGTTTTCTAAAAAACTACTTTAGAAATGAAGTTAAACTAGTAAGTTGTACATCTTGTTAGATTACACTAACTAGGAATGTTTGAACTTGCTGCACTCAACCATCTTTTAGAAAAGCAACTGATTCCTAGAACTGAACTAGCTTATTTCACACAGTACAGTGTTTGGCAATGAAGATGTTTGTTTTCTAAACAAACTACTTTAAAATGAAGTGAAACTAGTAAGTTGTACATCTTGTTAGATTACACTAACTAGGAGTGTTTGAAGTTGCTGCACTCAACCATCTTTGTAGAAAAGCAACTGATTCCTAGAACCGAACTAGCTTATTTCACACAGTACAGTGTTCGGCAATGAAGATGTTTGTTTTCTAAACAAACTACTTTAGAAATGAGGCGAATCTACTAAGTTGTACATCTTGTTAGATTACACTAACTAGGAAAGTTTGAAGTTGCTGCACTCAACCATCTTTGTAGTAAAGCAACTGATTCCTAGAACCAAATTAGCTTATTTCACACAGTACAGTGTTTGGCAATGAAGATGTTTGTTTTCTAAACAAACTAGTTTAGAAATGAAGTGAAACTAGTAAGTGGTACATCTTGTTAGATTACACTAACTAGGAATGTTTGAACTTGCTGCACTCAATCATCTTGAAGAAAAGCAACTGATTCCTAGAACCAAACTAGCTTCTTTCACACAGTACAGTGTTCGGCAATGAAGATGTTTGTTTTCTAAACAAACTACTTTAGAAATGAAGCGAAACTAGTAAGTTGTACATCTTGTTAGTCTACACTAACTAGGAGTGTTTGAACTTGCTGCACTCAACCATCTTCATAGAAAAGCAACTGATTCCTAGAACCAAACTAGCTTATTTCACACAGTACAGTGTTCGGCAATGAAGATGTTTGTTTTCTAAACAAACTACTTTAGAAATGTAGCGAAACTACTAAGTTTTACATCTTGTTAGATTACACTAACTAGGAATGTTTGAAGTTGCTGCACTCAACCATCTTCATAGAAAAGCAACTGATTCCTAGAACCGAACTAGCTTATTTCACACAGTACAGTGTTCGGCAATGAAGATGTTTGTTTTCTAAACAAACTACTTTAGAAATGAAGCGAAACTACTAAGTTGTACATCTTGTTAGATTACACTAACTAGGAATGTTTGAACTTGCTGCACTCAACCATCTTTGTAGAAAAGCAACTGATTCCTAGAACCGAACTAGCTTATTTCACACAGTACAGTGTTCGGCAATGAAGATGTTTGTTTTCTAAACAAACTACTTTAGAAATGAAGCGAAACTACTAAGTTGTACATCTTGTTAGATTACACTAACTAGGAATGTTTGAACTTGCTGCACTCAACCATCTTTAGTAGAAAACCAACTTAATCCTAGAACCGAACTAGCTTCTTTCACACAGTACAGTGTTCAGCAATGAAGATGTTTGTTTTCTAAACAAACTACTTTAGAAATGCAGCGAAACTAGTAACTTGTACATCTTGTTAGAGTACACTAACTAGGAATGTTTGAACTTGCTGCACTCAATCATCTTTAAAGAAAAGCAACTGATTCCTAGAACCGAACTAGCTTATTTCACACAGTACAGTGTTCCGCAATGAAGATGTTTGTTTTCTAAACAAACTACTTTAGAAATGCAGTGAAACTACTAAGTTGTACATCTTGTTAGACTACACTAACTAGGAATGTTTGAACTTGCTGCACTCAACCATCTTTATAGAAAAGCAACTGATTCCTAGAAACGAAGTAGCTTATTTCACACAGTACAGTGTTCGGCAATGAAGATGTTTGTTTTCTAAACAAACTACTTTAAAAATGAAGCGAAAATATTAAGCTGTACATCTTGTTAGATTACAGTAACTAGGAATGTTTGAACTTGCTGCACTCAACCATCTTTGTAGAAAAGCAACTGATTCCTAGAACCAAACTAGCTTATTTCACACAGTACAGTGTTCGGCAATGAAGATGTTTGTTTTCTAAACAAACTACTTTAGAAATGAAGTGAAACTACTAAGTTGTACATCTTGTTAGATTACACTAAAAGGAATGTTTGAAGTTGCTGCACTCAACCATCTTTATAGTAAAGCAACTGATTCCTAGAACCAAACTAGCTTATTTCACACAGTACAGTGTTTGGTAATGAAGACGTTTGTTTTCTAAACAAACTAATTTCCTATTCAGGCCAGTCTACTATGTTGTACATCTTGTTAGATTACACAAAGTAGGAAAGTTTGAAATTGCTGCACTCAACAATCTTCGTAGAAAAGCACCTGATTCCTAGAACCGAACTAGCTTATTTCACTCAGTACAGTGTTCGGCAATGAAGGTGTTTGGTTTCTAAACAAACGACTTTAAAAATGAAGCTAAACTAGGAACTTGTACATCTTCTTAGATTTCACTAACTAGGAATGTTTGAACTTGCTGCACTCAATCATATTTGTTGAAAAGCAACTGATTCCTAGAACCAAACTAGCTTCTTTCACACAGTACAGTGTTTGGCAATGAAGATGTTTGTTTTCTAAACAAACTACTTTAGAAATGATGCAAAACTACTAAGTTATACATCTTGTTAGATTACACTAACTTTGAAAGTTTGAACTTGCTGCACTCAACCATCTTTATAGAAAAGCAACTGATTCCTAGAACCGAACTAGCTTATTTCACACAGTACAGTGTTTGGCAATGAGGATGTTTGTTTTCTAAACAAACTACTTTAGAAATGAAGCAAAACTAGTAAGTTGTACATCTTGTTAGATTACACTAACTAGGAATGTTTGAACTTGCTGCACTCAACCATCTTTGTAGAAAAGCAACTGATTGCTAGAACTGAACTAGCTTATTTCACACAGTACAGTGATTGGCAATGAAGATGTTTGTTTTCCAAATAAACTACTTTTTTTCTGAATAAACTACTTTTAAAATCAAACGAACCAAGCAAGTTGTACATGCTGTTAGATTACACAAACAAGGAAAGTTTGTGGTGGCTGCACTGAAGCTTCTTTTTAGGAAAGCAACTGATTCCTAGAACACAACTAGCTTATTTCACACAGTACAGTGTTTGGGAATGAAGATGTTTGTTTACTAAACAAACTAATTTAGAAATGAGGCCAATCTACTAAGTTGTACATCTTGTTACATTAAACAAACTAGGAAAGTTTAAAGTTGCTGCACTCAACCATCTCCGTAGTAAAGCAGCTGATTCCAAGAAATGAAGTGGCTTATTTCACACAGTACAGTGTTCAGAAATGAAGATGTTTGTTTTCTAAAAAACTACTTCAGAAATGAAGTTAAACTAATAAGTTGTTCATCTTGTTAGTCTACACTAACTAGGAGTGTTTGAAGTTGCTGCACTCAATGATCTTCTTAGTAAAGCAACTGATTCCTAGAACTGAACTAGCTTATTTCACACATTGCAGTGTTCTGGAATGAAGATGTTTGTTTTCTAAACAAACTACTTTAGAAATGAGGCCAATATACTAAATTATACATCTTGTTACATTACACAAACTACGAAAGTTTGAAGTTGCTGCACTCAACCGTCTCCATAGTAAAGCAACTGATTCCTAGAAACGATGTAGCTTCTTTCACACAGTACAGTGTTGGGCAATGAAGACGTTTGTTTTCGAAACAAACTACTTTAATGATGAAGGAATCTAGAAAGTTGTACATGTTGTTAGTCTATACTAACTAAGAGTGTTTGAACTTGCTGCTCTCAACCATCTTTAGAAAGAAACCAACTGATTCCTAGAACCAAACCAGCTTATTTCACACAGTACAGTGTTTGGCAATGAAGATGTTTGTTTTCTAAACAAACTACTTTAAAACCAAGTGAAATTAAGTTGTACATGTTGTTAGATTAAACAAACAAGGAAAGTTAGAGGTTGCTGCACTCAAGCTTCTTTTTAGAAAGCAACTGATTCTTGTTAGAACTGAACTAGCTTATTTCACACAGTACAGTGTTCTGCAATGAAGATGTTTGTTTTCTAAACAAACTACTTTAGAAATGTGGCAATGAAATCTACTAAGTTGTACATCTTGTTAGATTACACTAACTAGGAATATTTGAATTTGCTGCACTCAACCATCTTTTAGAAAATCAACTGATTCCTAGAACCAAACTAGCTTATTTCACACAGTACAGTGTTTGGCAATGAAGATGTTTGTTTTCTAAACAAAACTACTTTAGAAATGAAGTGAAACTAGTAAGTTGTACATCTTGTTAGATTACACTAACTAGGAATGTTTGAACTTGCTGCACTCAAATCATCTTAGTAAAAAAGCAACTGATTCCTAGAACCGAACTAGCTTATTTCACACAGTACAGTGTTTGGCAATGAAGATGTTTGTTTTCTAAACAAACTACTTTAGAAATGAAGTGAAACTAGTAAGTTGTACATCTTGTTAGATTACACTAACTAGGAATGTTTGAAGTTGCTGCACTCAACCATCTTTTAGAAAAGCAACTGATTTGTAGAACTGAACTAGCTTATTTCACACATTACAGAGTTCAGCAATGAAGATGTTTGTTTTCTAAACAAACTACTTTAGAAATGAAGCGAATCTACTAAGTTGTACATCTTGTTAGATTACAAAACTAGGAAAGTTTGAACTTGCTGCACTCAACCATCTTAGTAGAAAAGCAACTGATTCCTAGAACTGAACTAGCTTATTTCACACAGTACAGTGTTCAGCAATGAAGATGTTTGTTTTCTAAACAAACTACTTTAGAAATGAAGCGAAATCTACTAAGTTGTACATCTTGTTAGATTATACTAACTAGGAATGTTTGAACTTGCTGCACTCAACCATCTTGGTAGAAAAGCAACTGATTCTGAGAACCGAACTAGCTTCTTTCACACAGTACAGTGTTTGGAAATGAAGATGTTTGTTTTCAAAACAAACTACTTTTAAAATCAAGTGAAACTAGTAAGTTGTACATCTTGTTAGATTATACAAACAAGGAAAGTTTGAGGTTGCTGCACTCATTCATTTTTAGGAAAGCAACTTATTCCTAGGACCGAACTAGCTTATTTCACACAGGACAGTGTTCTGCAATTAAGACGTTTGTTTTCTAAAGAAACTACTTTAGAAATGTGGCGAATCTACTAAGTTGTACATCTTGTTAGATTACACTAACTAGGAATATTTGAATTTGCTGCACTCAACCATCTTTGTAGAAAATCAACTGATTCCTAGAACCAATGTAGCTTATTTCACACAGTACAGTGTTCAGCAATGAAGATGTTTGTTTTCAAAACAAACTACTCTAGAAATGAAATGAAACTAGTAAGTTTTACATCTTGTTAGATTACACTAACTAGGAAATATTGAAGTTGCTGCACTCAACCATCTTCGTAGTAAAGCAACTGATTCCTAGAACCGAACTAGCTTATTTCACACATTACAGAGTTCAGGAATGAAGATGTTTGTTTTCTAAACAAAGAACTTTAGAAATACAGCGAAACTACTAAGTTATACATCTTGTTATATTACACTCACTAGGAGTGTTTGAACTTGCTGCACTCAACCATCTTTACAGAAAAGCAACTGATTCGTAGAACCGCACTAGCTTATTTCACACAGTACAGTTTTTGGCAATGAAGATGTTTGTTTTCTAAACAAACTACTTCTAAAATCAAGTGAAACAAGCAAGTTGTACATGTGTTAGATTACACAAATAAGGAATGTTTGAGGTTCCTGCACTGAAGCTTCTTTGTAGGAAAGCAACTGATTCCTAGAACCAAACTAGCTTATTTCAAACAGTACAGTGTTTGGCAATGAAGATGTTTGTTTTCTAAACAAACTACTTTAGAAATGAAGTTAAATCTACTAAGTTTTACATCTTGTTAGATTACACTAACTAGGAATGTTTGAATTTGCTGCACTCAACCATCTTTGTAGAAAAGCAACTGATTCCTGGAACCGAACTAGCTTCTTTCACACAGTACAGTGTTCGGCAATGAAGATGTTTGTTTTCTAAACAAACTACTTTAGAAATGAAGTAAAACTAGTAAGTTGTACATCTTGTTAGATTACACTAACTAGGAATGTTTGAACTTGCTGCACTCAATCATCTTTGTAGAAAAGCAACTGATTCTAGAACTGAACTAGCTTATTTCACACAGTACAGTGTTCAGCAATGAAGATGTTTTTTTCTAAACAAACTACTTTAAGAAATGAAGGAAAATTTACTAAGTTGTACATCTTGTTAGATTACACTAACTACGAATGTTTCAATTTGCTGCACTCAACCATCTTTATAGAAAAGCAACTGATTCCTAGAACCAAACTAGCTTATTTCACACAGTACAGTGTTCGGCAATGAAGATGTTTGTTTTCTAAACAAACTACTTTAGAAATGAAGCGAATCTACTAAGTTGTACATCTTGTTAGATTACACAAACTAGGAAAGTTTGAAGTTGCTGCACTCAACCTTGTTAGTATGAATGCTAGTGATTCCTAGAACTGAACTAGCTTCTTTCACACATTACAGTGTTCGGCAATGAAGATGTTTGTTTTCTAAACAAACTACTTTAGAAATGAAGCAAAACTAGTAAGTTGTACCTCTTGTTAGATTACACTAACTAGGAAAGATTGAAGTTGCTGCACTCAACCATCTTCGTAGTAAAGCAACTGATTCCTGGAACCGAACTAGCTTATTTCACACAGTACAGTGTTCGGTAATGAAAATGTTTGTTTTCTAAAAAAACAACTTTAGAAGTGAGGCCAATCTACTAAGTTGTATATCTTGTTATATTACACAAACTAGGAAACTTTGAAGTTGCTGCACTCAACTTGGTTAGTAGGAATGCTACTGATGCCTAGACCCGAACTAGCTTCTTTCACACAGCACAGTGTTCTGCAATGAAGATGGTTTCTTTCTAAACAAACTCCTTTAACAATGAAGGAAAACTAGCAAGTTGTACATCTTGTTAGTCTACACTAACTAGGAGTGTTTGAAGTTGCTGCACTCAACCATCTTTACAGAAAAGTAACTGATTCCTAGAACCAAACTAGCTTATTTCGCACAGTACAGTGTTCGGAAATGAAGATGTTTGTTTAGTACACAAACTACTTTAGAAATGAAGCGAATCTACTAAGTTGTACATCTTGTTAGATTACACAAACTAGGAAAGTGTGAAGTTGCTTCACACAACCTTGTTAGTAGGAATGCTACTGATTTCTGGAACCGAACTAGCTTCTTTCACACAGTACAGTATTCGCCAATGAAGACGTTTGTTTTCTAAACAAACTACTTTAGATGTGCAGGAAAAGCAATGAGTTGTACATCTTGTTAGACTACACTAACTAGGAATGTGTGAACTTGCTGCACTCAACCATCTTTAGAGAACAGCAACTGATTCCTAGAACCGAACTAGCTTACGTCAGACCGTACAGGGTTCGGCAATGAAGATGTTTGTTTTATAAACAAACTAATTTAGAAATGAAGCAAAACTAGTAAGTGGTACATCTTGTTAGATTACAGTAACTAGGAATGTTTTAACTTGCTGCACTCAATCATCTTTGTAGAAAACCAACTGATTCGTAGAACCGAACTAGATTATTTCACACAGTACAGTGTTCAGCAAAGAAGATGTTTGTTTTCTAAACAAACTCGTTTAGAAATGAAGCGAAACTGCTAAGTTGTATATCTTGTTAGATTACACTAACGAGGAACGTTTGGTGTCTGTACTCAACCATCTTCGTAGTAAAGCAACTGATTCCTAGAACCGAACTAGCTTATTTCACACATTACAGAGTTCGGCAATGAAGATATTTGTTTTCCAAACAAACCACTTTAGAAATGCAGCGAATTTACTAAGTTGTAAATCTTGTTAGATTACACTAACTGGGAAAGTTTGAAGTTGCTGCACTCAACCATCTTCGTAGTAAAGGAACTCATTTCTAGAAACGAAGTAGCTTATTTCACACAGTACAGTGTTCGCAAATGAAGATGTTTGTTTTCTAAAAAACTACCTTAGAAAAGAAGCAAAACTAGTAAGTTGTACCTCTTTTTAGATTACACTAACTAGGAATGTTTGAACTTGCTGCACTGAACCTTGTTTGTAGGAATGCTACTGATTCCTAGAACCGAACTAGCTTCTTTCAAATTGTACAGTGTTCAGCAATGAATACGTTTGTTTTCTAAACAAACTACTTTAGAAATGCAGCAAAACTACTAAATTGTTCATATTGTTAGCATACACTAAGTAGGAATGTTTGAACTTCCTACACTCCACAATATTTAAGGAAAAGCAACTGATTCCTAGAACCGAACTAGCTTATTTTACATAGTACAGTGTTTGGCAATGAAGATGTTTGTTTTCTAAACAAACTACTTTAAAAATGAAGCGAAACTAGTAAGTTGTACATCTTTTTAGTCTACACTAACTCGGAGTGTTTGAACTTGCTGCACTCAACCATCTTCGTAGAAAACCAACTGATTCCTAGAACCAAACTAGCTGATTTTACACAGTACATTGTTCGGCAATGAAGATATTTATTGTCTAAACAAACTACTTGAGAAATGAAGAGAAACTACTAAGTTGTAAATCTTGTTAGGTTACAATGAATAAGAAAGTTTGCAGTTGCTGCACTCCACCATCTTCGGAGTTAAGCAACTGATTCCTAGAACCAAACTAGCTTATTTCACACAGTACAGTGTTCAGCACTGAAGGTGTTTGGTTTCTAAACAAACTACTTTAGAAATGAGGCGAATCTACTAAGTTGTACATCTTGTTAGATTACCTAAACTAGGAAAGTTTGAACTTGCTGCACTCAACATTATTTCTAGGAATGCTACTGATTCCTAGAACCGAACTAGCTTCTTACACACAGTACAGTGTTCGGCAATGAAGATGTTTGTTTTCTAAAAAAACAACTTTAGAAATGTTGCGAATCTACTAAGTTGTACATCTTATTAGATTACACTAACAAGGAATATTTGAATTTGCTGCACTCAACCATCTTCGTAGTAAAGCAACTGATTCCTATAACTAAAGTAGCTTATTTCACATAGTACAGTGTTCGGCAATGAAGGTGTTTTTGTTCTAAAGAAACTGCTTTAGAAATGAGGCGAATCTGCTAAGTTGTACATCTTGTTAGATTACACAAACTAGGAACGTTTGAAGTTGCTGCACTCCACCTTGTTCGTAGGAATGCTTCTGATTCCTAGAACCGAACTAGCTTCTTTCACACAGTACAGTGTTCGGCAATGAAGATGTTTGTTTTATCAACAAACTACTTTAAAAATGAAACGAAACTAGGAAGTTGTACATCTTGTTAGACTACACTAACTAGGAATGTTTGAGGTTGCTGCACTCAACCATCTTCGTAGTAAACCAAATGATTCCTAGAACCGAACTTGCTTATTTCACAAAATACAGTGTTCAGCAATAAGATGTTTGTTTTCTCAATAAACTACTTTTAAAATCAAGTGAAACTAGAAAGTTGTACATGTTGTTAGATTACACAAACAAAGAAAGTTTGAGGTTGCTGCACTGAAGCTTCTTTTTAGGAAAGCAACTGATTTCTAGAACCAAACTATCTTATTTCACACAGTACAGTATTTGGGAATGAAGATGTTTGTTTTCTAAACAAACTACTATAGAAATGAGGCAAATCTACTAAGTTGTACATCTTGTTAGACTACACTAACTAGGAATGTTTGAACTTGCTGCACTCAATCATCTTTGAATAAAAGCAACTGATTCCGAGATCCGATCTAGCTTCTTTCACACTGTACAGTGTTCGGGAATGAAGACGTTTGTTTTCTAAACAAACTACTTTAGAAATGCAGCGAAACTACTAAGTTGTACATCTTGGCAGACTATGCTAACTAGGAATGTTTGAACTTGCTGCACTCAACCATCTTTATAGAAAAGCAACTGATTCCTGGAACCAAACAAGCTTATTTCACACAGTACAGTGTTCGGCAATGAAGATGCTTGTTTTCTAAATACACTACATTAGAAATGAGCCAAAGCTACTAAGTTGAACATCTTGTTAGAATACACAAAGGAAAGTTTCAACTTGCTGCACTCAACAGTCTTCATAAGAAAGCAACTCATTCTTAGAAAAAAAGTAGCTTATTTCACACAGTACAGTGTTTGGCAATGAAGATGTTTGTTTTCTAAACAAACTGCTTTAGAAATGAGGCGAATCTACTAAGTTGTACACCTTGTTAGATTACACAAACACGGGAAGTTTCAACTTGCTGCACTCAACCTTCTTCGTAGTAAAGTAACTGATTCCGAGAACTGAACTAGGTTATTTTAAACAGTACAGTGTTTGGCAATGAAGATGTTTGTTTTCTAGACAAAGAACTTTAGAAATGAGCCCAATCTCCTTACTTGTATATCTTGTTGGATTACACAAACATGGAAAGTTTGAACTTGCTGCACTCAGCAGTCTTCGTAAGAAAGCAACTCATTCCTAGAGGAGAACTAGCTTATTTCACACAGTACAATGTTCAGCAATGAAGAGGTTCGTTTTCTAAACAAACTACTTTAGAAACGGGGCAAATCTACTAATTTATACATCTTGTTAGATTACACAAACAAGAAAATTTAAAACTTACTGCACTCAACCTTCTTCATAGGAAATCAACTGATTCTGAGAACCGAACTAGCTTATTTCACTCAGTACAGTGTTCGGCAATGAAGATGTTTGTTTTCTAAACACACTACTTTAGAAATGAGGTG
The DNA here is from genome assembly GCA_036365145.1 of Orientallactaga sibirica. Taxonomy (NCBI): domain Eukaryota; kingdom Metazoa; phylum Chordata; class Mammalia; order Rodentia; family Dipodidae; genus Orientallactaga; species Orientallactaga sibirica. The sequence goes on from JAEOAD010001945.1 coordinate 185,746, forward strand.
AATCTAGTAGGTGGTACATCTTTTAGATTACACAAACAAGGAAAGGTTGAACTTGCTGCACTCAACCTACTTCGTAGGAAAGCAACTATTTCTAAAAACTGGTGTAGCTTACTTCACACAGTACAGTGTTCGGCAATGAAGATGATTGTTTTCTAAACAAACTACTTTAGAAATGAGGCGAATCTACTAACTTGTACATCTTGTTAGATTACACAAACAAGGAAAGTTTCAACTTGCTGCACTCAACCTTCTTCCTAGGAGCGCAACTGATTCCTAGAACCAATCTAGCTTATTTTACAATACAGTGTTCGTGCATGAAGATGTTTGTTTTCTAAATGAACTACTTTAGAAATGAGGCAAATCTCCTAATTTGTATATCTTGTTAGATTACACAAAGAAAGTTTCAACTTACTGCACTCAACCATCTTCGTAGGAAAGGAACTGCTTCCGAGAGCTGAACTAACTTACTTCACACAGTATAGTGTTCGGCAATGAAGATGTTTGTTTTCTAAATAAACTACTTTAGAAATGAGCCCAATCTACTAAGTTGTACATCTTGTTTGATTACACAAACAAGGAAAGTTTGAACTTGCTGCACTCAACAGTCTTAGTAAGAAAGCAACTCATTCCTAGAGGAGAACTAGCTTATTTTACACAGTACAGTGTTAGGCAATGAAGATGTTTGTTTTCTAAAGAAACTACTTTAGAAATGAGGAGAATCTACTAAGTTATACATTTTGTTAGATTACACAAACAAGGAAAGTTTGAACTTGCTGCACTCAACAGTCTTCGTAAGAAAGGAACTCAATCCTAGAGAAGAACTAGCTTATTTCACACAGTACAGTGTTCGGCAATGAAGATGTTTGTTTTCTTAACAAACTACTTTAGAAATGACCTGAATCTACTAAGTTGTATATCTTGTTAGATTACACAAACAAGAAAAGTTTCAACTTGCTGCACTCAACCTTCTTTGTAGGAACACAACTGATTCCTCGAACCGATCTATCTTATTTCACACAGTACAGTGTTCGGCAATGAAGATGTTTGTTTTCTAAACACACTAATTTAGAAATGAGGCGAATCTGCTAAGTTGTACATCGTGTTAGATTACACAAACATGGAAAGTTTGAACTTGCAGTACTCAACATTCTTCGTAATAAATCAATTCATTCCTAGAGGAGAACTAGCGTATTTCACACAGTACAATGTTCGGCAATGAAGATGTTTGTTTTCTAAACAAACTACTGTAGAAATGAGGCTGATCTACTAAGTTGTATATCTTGTTAGATTTCACAAACAAGGAATGTTTGAACTTGATGCACTCAACCTTCTTCCTAGGAATGCAACTGATTCCTAGAACCGAACTAGCTTATTTCACACAGCACAGGGTTCGGCAATGAAGATGTTTGTTTTCTAAACAAACTACATTAGAAATGAGGCGAATCTGGTAAGTTGTACATCCTGTTAGATTACACAATCAAGGAGAGTTTGAACTTGTTGCACTCAACCTTCTTCGTATAAAAGTAACTCATTCCAAGAACTGAACTACCTTATTATACACAGTACAGTGTTAGGCAATGAAGATATTTGTTTTTAAACAAACTACTTTAGAAATGAGCCCCATCTACTAAGTTGTACATCTTGTAAGATTACACAAACAAGGAATATTTGAACTTGCTGCACTCAACCTTCTTTGTAGGAAAGCAACTGATTCTGAGAACCGATCTAGCTTATTTCACACACTACAGTGTTTGGCAATGAAGATGTTTGTTTTCTAAACAAACTGCTTTAGAAATGAGGCGACTCTACTAACTTGTACATCTTTTTAGTTTACACAAACAAGGAAAGTTTGAACTTGCTGCACTCAACCTTCTTCGTAGGAAAACAACTGATTCCAAGAACAGATTTGGCTTATTTCACACAGTACAATGTGCGGAACTGAAGATGTTTGTTTTCTAAACAAACTGCGTCAGAAATGACGGGAATCTACTAAGTGGTACAACTTGTTAAATGACACTTACTAGGAATGTTTGAACGTGCTGCACTCAACCATCTTCGTAGTAAAGCAACTGATTCCTAGAACTGAACTACCTTATTTCACACTGTACAGTGTTCGGCAATGAAGATGTTTGTGTTCTAAAGAAACTACTTTAGAGATGAGGTGAATCTTATAAGTTGTACATCTTATTAGATTACAGAAACAAGGAAAATTTGAGATTGCTGCACTTGACCTTCTTTGTAGGAAATCAACTGATTCCGACAACCGAACTAGCTTATTTCACACAATACAGTGTTCGGCAATGAAGATATTTGTTTTCTAAACAAACTGCTTTAGAAATGAGGCAAATATACTAAGTGGTTCATCTTTTTAAATTACACAAACAAGGAAAGTTTAAACTTGCTGCACTTGAACTTCTTCGTAATAAAGCAACTGATTCCTAGAACTGAACTACCTTATTTCACACAGTACAGTGTTCTGTAATGAAGATCTTTGTTTTCCAAACACACTACTTTAGAAATGAGGCTAATCTACTGAGTTATACACCTTGTTAGTTTGCATAAAAAGGAAAGTTTGAACTTCTTGCACTCAACCTTGTTCGTAGAAAAGTAACTCATTCCCAGAACCGAACTAGCTTATTACACACATTACAGTGCTAGGCAATGAAGACGTTTGTTTTTTAAACAAAGTACTTTAGAAGTGAGCCGAATCTACTAAGTTGTACATCTTGTCAGATTACACAAACAAGGAAAGTTTGAACTTGCAGCACTCAACCTTCTTCTTAGGAACACAACTAATATGGAGAACCGAAATACCTTCTTTCACACAGTACAGTGTTCGGTAATGAAGATGTTTGTTTTCTAAACAAACTACTTCAGAGATGAGGTGAATCTACTAAGTTGTAAATCTTGTTAGATTACACAAAAAAGGAAAGTTTGAACTTCCTGCAGTCAACAGTCTTCATAATAATTCAACTAATTCCTAGAGGAGAACGAGATAATTCCACACAGTACAATGTTCAGCAATGAAGATGATTATCTTCTAAAAAAACTACTGTAGAAATGAGTCTAATCTACTAAGTTGTACATCTTGTTAGATTACACAAACAAGGAAAGGTTGAACTTTGCTGTACTCAACCTTCTTCATAGGAAAGCAACTGATTCCGACAACCGAACTAGCTTATTTCACACAGTAAGGTATTCGGCAATGAAGATGTTTGTTTTCTAAACAAACTACTTTAGAAATGATATGAATCTACTAAGTTGTACATCTTGTTAGGTTACACAAACAAGGAAAGTTTTGAACTTGCTGCACTCCACCTTCTTTGTAGGAAATCAACTGATTCTGAGAACCGAACTAGCTTATTTCACACAGTACAGTGTTTGGCAATGAAGATGTTTGTTTTCTAAACAAACTGCTTTAGAAATGGTCAATATACTAAGTTGTACATCTTTTTAAATTACACAAACAAGGAAAGTTTGAACTTGCTGCACTCAACTTTCTTCGTAGTAAAGCAACTGATTCCCAGATGTGAACTAGCTTATTTCACACAGTACAGTGTTCAGCAATGAAGATGTTTGTTTTCTAAACAAACTTTTTAGAAATGAGGTGAATCTAAAGTTGTACATCTTGTTAGATTACACAAACAAGAAACGTTTGAACTTGCTGCACTCAACATTCTTCCTAAGAAAGCAATTCATTTCTATAGGATAACTAGCTTATTTCATAAGTACAATGTTCGGCAATGTAGATGTTTGTTTTCTAAACAAACTAATGTAGAAATGAGGCTAATATAATAAGTTGTATATCTTGTTAGATTTCACAAACAAGGAAAGTTTGAACTTGATTCATTCAACATTCTTCGTAGAAAAGTAACTCATTCCCAGAACTGAACTAGCTTATTACACAGCGTACAGTGCTAGGCAATGAAGATGTTCGTTTTCTAAAGAAACTACTTTAGAAATGACCTGAATCTACCAAGTTGTACATATTTTTAGATTATACAAACAAGGGAAGTTTGAACTTGCTGCACTCAACATTCCTCGTAGGAAAACAACTGATTCCGAGAACAGATATGGCTTATTTCACACAGTACAATGTTCGGAAATGATGTTTGTTTTGTAAACAAACTGCTTTAGAAATGAGGGGAATCTACTAAGTTGTACATCTTGTTAGATGACACAAACAAGGAATGTTTGAACTTGCTGCACTCAACCATCTTCGTAGTAAAGCAACTGATTCCTAGAACCGAACTAGCTTTTTTCACACAGTACAGTGTTCGGTAATGAAGATATTTGTTTTCTAAACAAACTACTTTAGAGATGCGGTGAATCTCATAAGTTGTACATCTTGTTAGATTACAAAAACAAGGAAAGTTTTAACTTGTTACACTCAACATCGTAAGAAAGCAATTCATTTCCAGAGGAGAAATAGCTTATTTCACACAGTACAATGTTCAGCAATGAAGATGATTGTTTTCTAAACAAACTAATGTAGAAATGAGGCTAATGTACTAAGCTGTATATCTTGTTAGGATTGACAAACAAAACAAGTGTGAACTTGATGCATTCAACCATCTTTGTAGGAACACAACTGATTCCTAGAACCGATCTAGCTTATTTCTCACAGTACAGTACTCGGCAATGAAGATGTTTGTTTTCTAAACATACTGCTTTAGAAATAAGGCGACTCTACTAAGTTGTACATCTTTTTATATTCCACAAATGACGAAAGTTTGAACTTGCTGCACTCAACCTTCTTCGTAGGAAAGCAACTGATTCCGAGAACCGAACTAGCTTATTTCACACAGTACAGTGTTCGGCAATGAAGATGTTTGTTTTCTAAACAAACTACTTTAGAAATGAGGCGAATCTACTAAGTTGTACATCTTGTTAGATTACACAAACAAGGAAAGTTTGAACTTGCTGCACTCAACCTTCTTAGTAGTAAAGCTATTGATACCTAGAATCAAACTAGCTTATTTCACACAGTACAGTGTTCGGCAATGAAGATGTTTGTTTTCTAAACAAACTACTTTAGAGATGAGGTGAATCTACTAAGTTGTATATCTTGTTAGATTACACAAAAAAGGAAAGTTTCAACTTGCTGCACTCAACGGTCTTCGTAAGAAAGCAACTCATTCCTAGAGGAGAACTAGCTTATTCCACACAGTACAAGGTTAGGAAATGAAGATGTTTGTTTTCTAAACAAACTACTTTAGAAATGAGGCGAATCTACTAAGTTATACATCTTGTTAGAGTACACAAACAAGGAATGTTGAACTTGCTGCACTCAACAGTCTTTGTAAGAAAGCAACTCATTCCTAGAGGAGAACTTGCTTATTTCACACAGTACAATGTTCAGCAATGAAGATGTTTGTTTTCTAAACAAACTACTGTAGAAATGAGGGTAATCTGGTAAGTTGTACATCTTTTTAGATTACACAAACAAGGAAAGTTTGAACTTGCTGCACTCAAACTTCTTCGTAGGAAACAACTGATTCCTAGAGAAGAACTAGCTTATTTCACACAGTACAGTGTTCGGCAATGAAGATGTTTGTTTTCTAAACAAACTACTTTAGAAATGAGGCGAATCTACTAAGTTGTACATCTTGTTAGATTACACAAACAAGGAAAGTTTGAACTTGCTGCACTCAACCTTCTTCGTAAGAAAGCAACTCATTCCGAGAAGAGAACTAGCTTATTTCACACAGTACAGTGTTCGGCAATGAAGATGTTTGTTTTCTAAACAAACTACTTTAGAAATGAGGCAAATCTACTAAGTTGTACATCTTGTTAGATTACACAAACAAGGAAAGTTTGAACTTGCTGCACTGAACCTTCTTCGTAGGAAAGCAACTGATTCTGAGAACTGAACTAGCTTATTTCACACAGTACACTGTTCGGCAATGAAGATGTTTGTTTTCTACACAAATGACTTTAGAAAGGAGGTGAATCTACCACGTAGAACAACTTCTTAGATTACACAAACAAGGAAAGTTTCAAGTTGCTGCACTCAACCTTCTTCGTTAGAAAGCATCTGATTCATAGAACTGAACTAGCTTATTTCCATAGTACAGTGTTCGGCAATGAAGATGTTGTTTTCTAAACAAACTACTTTAGAAATGAGCCAAATCTACTAACTTGTACATCTTGTTAGATTACACAAACAAAGAAAGTTTCAACTTGCTGCACTCAACCTTCTTCGTAGGATAGCAACTGATTCCGAGAACCGAACTAGCTTATTACACTGAGTACTGTGTTCCGCAATGAAGATGCTTGTTTTCTAAACAAACTACTATAGAAATGAGCCCAATCTACTATATTGTACAACTCTTTGGATTACACAAACAAGGAAAGTTTGACCTTGCTGAACTCAACAGTCTTCGTAAGAAAGCAAATAATTCCTAGAGGATAACTAGCTTATTTCACACAGTACAATGTTAGACAATGAAGATGTTTGTTTTCTAAACAAACTACTTTAGAAATGAGGTGAATCTACTAAGTTATACATCTTGTTACATTACATAAACAAAGAAAGTTTGATCTTGCTGCACTCAACAGTCTTCGTAAGAAAACAACTCATTGCTAGAGAAGAACTAGCTTATTACACACAGTACAGTGTTCAGCAATGAAGATGTTTGTTTTCTAAAGAAACTACTTTAGAAATGAGCGAAATCTACTAAGTTGCACATCTTGTTAGATTACAGAAACAAGAAAAGTTTGAACTTGCTGCACTCAACTTTCTTCGTAGGAAAGAACTGATTCCGAGAACTGAACTAGCTTATTTCACCCAGTAGAGTTTTCAGCAATAAAGATGTTTGTTTTCTAAACAAAATACTTTAGAAATGAGACCCATCTAATAAGTTGTACATCTTCTTAGATTACACGAAGAATGAAAGTTTAAACTTGCTACACACAACAGTCTTCGTAAGAAAGCAACTCATTCCTAGAGGAGAACTAGCTTATTTCACACAGTACAGTGTTCTCAAATGAGAAAGTTTGTTTTCTAAACAAACTACTTTATAAATGAGGTGAATCTACTAAGTTGTATATCTTGTTAGATTACACAAACAAGGAACGTTTCAACTTGCTGCACTCAACCTTCTTTGTAAGAAAGCAACGGATTCTGAGAACCGAACTAGCTTATTTCACACAGTATAGTGTTCGGCAATGCAGATGTTTGTTTTTTAAACAAACTACTTTAGAAATGAGCCGAATCTACTAAGTTATACATCTTGTTAGAATACACAAACAATGAAAGTTTGAACTTGCTGCACTCAACAGTCTTCGTAAGAAATCAACTCATTACTACAAAAGAACTAGCTTATTTCACACAGTACAGTGTTCGGGAAAGATATTTGTTTTCCAAACTACTTTAGAAATCAGGCGAATCTACTAAGTGGTACACATTGTTGGATTACACAAACAAGGAACGTTTCAGCTTGCTGGACTCAACCTTCTTTGTAGGAATGCAACTGATTCCTAGAACTGAACTAGCTTATTTCACACAGTACAGTGTTGAGAAATGAAGATGTTTGTTTTCAAAATAAACTACTTTAGAAATGAGGAAATCTACTAAGTTGTACATCTTGTTAGATTACACAAACAAGGAAAGTTTCAACTTGCTGCACTCAATCTTCTTCGTAGGAACACAACTGATTCCTAGAAAGAACTAGCTCATTTCACACAGTAGAGTGTTCGGCAATAAAGATGTTTGTTTTCTAAACAAAGTACTTTAGAAATGAGGCGAATCTACTAAGTTGTACATCTTGTTAGATTACACTAAAAAGGAACGTTGCAACTTGCTGGATTCAACTTTCTTTGTAGGAACGCAACTGATTCCTAGAACGGAACTAGCTTATTTCACACAGTACAGTGTTCGGCAATGAAGATGTTTGTTTTCTAAACAAACTACTTTAGAAATGAGGCGAATCTACTAAGTTGTACATCTTGTTAGATTACACAAACAAGAAAAGTTTGAACTTGCTGCACTCAACCTTCTTCGTAGGAAAGCAACTGATTTCTAGAGAAAAAACTAGCTTATTTCACACAGTACAGTGTTCGGCAATGAAGATGTTTGTTTTCTAAACAAACTACTTTAGAAATGAGCCCAATCTACTAAATTGTACATCTTGTTGGATTACACAAACAAGGAAAGTTTGAACTTGCTGCACTCAACAGTCTTCGTAAGAAAGCAACTTATTCCTACAGGTGAACTAGCTTATTTCACACAGTACAGTGTTGGGCAATGAAGATGTTTGTTTTCTAAACAAACTACTTTAGAAATGAGGCTAATCTACTAAGTTGTACATCTTGTTAGATTACACAAACAGCGAAAGTTTGAACTTGCTGCACTGAACGTTCTATATAGGAATGCAAATGATTCTGAGAACTGAACTAGCTTATTTCACACAGTACAGTGTTCAGCAATGAAGATGTTTGTTTTCTAAACAAACTACTTTAGAAATGAGGCCAATCTACTAAGTTGTACATCTTGTTAGATTACACAAACAAGGAAAGTTTGAACTTGCTGCACTCAACCTTCTTCGTAGGAAAGCAAATGATTCTGAGAACCGAACTAGCTTATTTCACACAGTACAGTGTTCAGCAATGAAGATGTTTGTTTTCTAAACAAACTACTTTAGAAATGAGCGAATCTACTAAGTTGTACATCTTGTTAGATTACACAAACAAGGAAATTTTGAACTTGTTGCACTCAACTTCTCGGAAGAAAGCAACTGATTCTTAGAGGTGAACTAGCTTATTTAACACAGTACAGTGTTAGGCAATGAAGATGTTTGTTTTCTAAACAAACTACTTTAGAAATGAGGCGAATCTACTAAGTTGTACATCTTGTTAGATTACACAAACAATGAAAGTTTGAACTTACTGCACTCATCTTCTTCGTAAGAAAGCAAATCATTACTAGAAAAGAACTAGCTTATTTCACACAGTACACAGTGCTCAGCAAAGAAGATGTTCGTTTGCCAAACAAACTACTTTAGAAATGAGTCGAATCTACTAAGTTGTATATCTTGTTAGATTTCACAACCAAGGAAAGTTTCAACTTGCTGCACTGAATCTTCTTCGTAGGAAACAACTGGTTCCTAGAACCGAACTAGCTTATTTCACACAGTACAGTGTTCACAAATGAAGATGTTTGTTTTCAAAAGAAACTACTATAGAAAGGAGGTGAATCTACCATGTTGAACAACTTGTTAGATTACACAAACAAGGAAAGTTTCAACTTGCTGCACTCAACCTTCTTTGTAGGAACAGAACTGATTCCTAGAACCTAACATGGTTATTTCACACAGTACAGTGTTCAGAAATGAAGATGTTTGTTTTCTAAACACACTACTTTAGAAATGAGTCGAATCTACTAAGTTGTATATCTTGTTAGATTACACAAACAAGGAAAGTTTGAACTTGCTGCACTAAACCTTCTTCGTAGGAAAGCAACTGATTCTGTGAAAAAAACTAGCTTATTTCACACAGTACAGTTTTCGGCAATGAAGATGTTTGTTTTCTAAACAAACTACTTTAGAAATGAGCCCAGTCTACTAAATTGTACATCTTGCTGGATTAAACAGACAAGGAAAGTTTGCACTTGCTGCACTCAACAGTCTTCGAAAGAAAGCAACTCATTCCTAGACGTGAACAAGCTTGTTTAACACAGTACAATGTTAGGCAATGAAGATGTGTGTTTTCTAAACAAACTACTTTAGAAATGAGGCTAATCTACTAAGTTGTACATCTTGTTAGATTACACAAACAGCGAAAGTTTGAACTTGCTGCACTGAACGTTCTTCGTAGTAAAGCAACTGATTCTGAGAACCCAACTAGCTTATTTCACAAAGTACAGTGTTCAGCAATGAAGATGTGTGTTTTCTAAAAAAACTACTTTAGAAATGAGGCTAATCTACTAAGTTGTACATCTTGTTAGATTACACAAACAGCGAAAGTTTGAACTTGCTGCACTGAACCTTCTTCGTAGGAAAGCAACTGATTCTGAGAACCGAACTAGCTTATTTCACACAGTACACTGTTCAGCAATGAAGATGTTTGTTTTCTATACAAACTACTTTAGAAATGAGCCCAATCTACTAAACTGTACGTTTTGTTGGGTTACCAAACAAGGAAATTTTGAACTTGTTGCACTCAACAGTCGACGGAAGAAAGCAACTCATTCTTAGAGGTGAACTAGCTTATTTAACACAGTACAATGTTAGGCAACGAAGATGTTTGTTTTCTAAACAAACTACTTTAGAAATGAGGCGAATCTACTAAGTTGTACATCTTGTTAGATTACACAAACAATGAAAGTTTGAACTTACTGCACTCAACAGTCTTCGTAAGAAAGCAAATCATTACTAGAAAAGAACTAGCTTATTTCACACAGTACACAGTGCTCAGCAAAGAAGATGTTCGTTTGCCAAACAAACTACTTTAGAAATGAGGCGAATCTACTAAGTTGTACATCTTGTTAGATTACACAAACCAGGAAAGTTTCAACTTGCTAAACTGAACCTTATTCGTAGGAAAGCAACTGATTCTGAGAACCGAACTAGCTAATTTCACACAGTATAGTGTTCAGAAATGAAGATGTTTGTTTTCTAAAGAAACTACTTTATAAAGGAGGTGAATCTACCACGTTGAACAACTTCTTAGATTACACAAACAAGGAAAGTTTCAACTTGCTGCACTCAATCTTCTTCCTAGGAACACAACTGATTCTGAGAACCGAACAAGCTTATTTCAAACAGTACAGTGTTCACAAATGAAGATGTTTGTTTTCAAAACAAACTACTATAGAAAGGAGGCGAAACTACCATGCTGAATAACTTCTTAGATTACACAAACAAGGAAAGTTTCAACTTGCTGCACTCAACAGCCTGCGTAAGAAAACAACTCATTTCTAGAGGAGAACCAGCTTATTTCACACAGTTCAGTGTTAGGCAATGAAAATGTTTGTTTTCTAAACAAACTACTTTAGAAATGAGGCGAATCTACTAAGTTATACATCTTGTTAGATTACACAAACAATGAAAGTTTCAACTTGCTGCACTCAACAGTCTTCGTAAGAAAACAACTAATTCCCAGAAAAGAACTAGCTTATTTCACACAGTATAGTGTTCGGGAAAGAAGATGTTTGTTTTCCAAACTACTTACGAAATGAGGCGAATCTACCTTTAAGTTGTACATATTGTTAGATTACACAAACAAGGAAAATTTCAACTTGCTGCACTCAACCTTCTTCGTAGGAACAGAACTGATTCCTAGAACCTAACTTGGTTATTTCACACAGTACAGTGTTCAGAAATGAAGATGTTTGTTTTCTAAACACACTACTTTAGACTAAGTTGTACATCTTGTTAGATTACGCAAACAAGGAAAGTTTGAACTTGCTGCACTAAACCTTTGTAGGAAAGCAACTGATTCTGTGACAAGAACGAGCTTATTTCACACAGTGCTGTGTTTGGCAATGAAGATGTTTGTTTTCTAAACAAACTCCTTTAGAAATGAGCCCAATCTACTAAATTGTACATCTTGCTGGATTACGCAGACAAGGAAAGTTTGCACTTGCTGCACTCAACAGTCTTCGTAAGAAAGCAACTCATTCCTAGAAGTGAACTAGCTTTTTTCACACAGTACAGTGTTAGGCAATGAAGATGTTTGTTTTCTAAACAAACTTTTAGAAATGAGGCCAATGTACTAAGTTGTACATCTTGTTAGATTACACAAACAAGGAAAGTTTGAACTTGCTGCACTAAACCTTCTGCGTAGGAAAGCAACTGATTCTGTGAAAAGAACTAGCTTATTTCACACAGTACAGTTTTTGGCAATGAAGATGTTTGTTTTCTATACAAACTACTTTAGAAATGAGCCCAATCAACTAAATTGTACGTCTTTTTGGATTACCAAACAAGGAAATTTTGACCTTGTTTCACTCAACAGTGGACGGAAGAAACCAACTCATTCCTACAGGTGAACTAGCTTATTTAACACAGTACAATGTTAGGCAAGGAAGATGTTTGTTTTCTAAACAAACTACTTTAGAAATGAGGCCAATCTACTAAGTTGTACATCTTGTTAGATTACACAAACAATGAAAGTTTGAGCTTGCTGCACTCAACAGTCTTCGTAAGAAAGCAACTCATTACTAGAAAAGAACTAGCTTATTTCACACAGTACAGTGTTCAGCAAAGAAGATGTTCGTTTTCCAAACAAACTACTTTAGAAATGAGGCGAATCTACCAAATTGTACATCTTGTTACATTACATAAACCAGGAAAGTTTGAACTTGCTAAACTGAACAGTATTCGTAGGAAAGCAACTCATTCTGAGAACTGAACTAGCTTATTTCACACAGTACAGTGTTCAGAAATGAAGATGTTTCTTTTCTAAAGAAACTACTTCATAAAGGAGGCGAATCTACCACGTTGAACAACTTCTTAGATTACACAAACAAGGAAAGTTTCAACTTGCTGCACTCAACTTTCTTCATAGGAACAGAACTGATTCCTGGAACCTAACTTGGTTATTTCACTCAGTACAGTGTTTGGAAATGAAGACGTTTGTTTTCTAAACACACTATTTTAGAAATGAGTCGAATCTACTATGTTCTACATCTTGTTAGACTACACAAAGAAGGAAAGTTTTAACTTGCTTCACTAAACCTCCTTCGTAGGAAAGCAACTGATTCTGTGAAAAGAACTAGCTTATTTCACACAGTACAGTGTTTGGCAATGAAGATGTTTGTTTTCTAAACAAACTACTTTAGAAATGAGCCCAATCTACTAAATTGCACATCTTGCTGGATTACGCAAAGAAGGAAAGTTTGCACTGGCTGTACTCCACAGTCTTCGTAAGAAAGCAACTCATTCCTAGAGGTGAACTAGCTTATTTCACAATGTTCAGTGTTCGGCAAGGAAGATGTTTGTTTTCTAAACAAACTTTTAGAAATGAGGCCAATGTACTAAGTTGTACATCTTGTTAGATTACACAAACAATGAAAGATTGCACTTGCTCCACTCAACAGTCTTCGTAATAAAACAACTCATTCCTAGAGGTGAAATAGCTTATTTCACTCAGTACAGTGTTCGGCAAAGAAGATGTTCGTTTTCCAAACAAACTACTTTAGAAATGAGGTGAATCTACTACGTTGTACATCTATTTGATTACACAAACAAGGAAAGTTTCAACTTGCTGGACTCAACCTTCTTCGTAGGAATGCAACTGATTCCTAGAACCGAACTAGCTTATTTCACACAGTACAGTGTTGAGATATGAAGATGTTTGTTTTCAAAACAAACTACTATAGAAAGGAGGCGAATCTACCACGTTGAACAACTTGTTAGATTACACAAACAAGGAAAGTTTCAACTTGCTGCACTCAACCACTTCGTAGGAACACAACTGATTCCTAGAAGCGAACTAGCTTATTTCACACAGTACAGTGTTCACAAATGAAGATGTTTGTTTTCAAAACAAACTACTATAGAAAGGAGGGGCATCTACCACGTAGAACAACTTCTTAGATTACACAAACAAGGAAAGGTTCAACTTGCTGCACTCAACCTTCTTCGTAGGAACACAACTGATTCCTAGAACCTAACTAGGTTGTTTCACACAGTACAGTGTTCGGCAATGAAGATGTTTGTTTTCTAAACAAACTACTATAGAAAGGAGGGGCATCTACCACGTAGAACAACTTCTTAGATTACACAAACAAGGAAAGGTTCAACTTGCTGCACTCAACCTTCTTCGTAGGAACACAACTGATTCCTAGAACCTAACTAGGTTGTTTCACACAGTACAGTGTTCGGCAATGAAGATGTTTGTTTTCTAAACAAACTACTATCGAAAGGAGACGAATCTATCACGTTGAACAACTTCTTAGATTACACAAACAAGGAAAGGTTCAACTTGCGGCACTCAACCTTCTAAGTAGGAACACAACTGATTCCAACAACCTAACTTGGTTATTTCACATAGTACAGTGTTCGGAAATGAAGATGTTTGTTTTCTAAAACTCTACTTTAGAAATGAGTCGAACCTCCTAAGTCGTACATCTTGTTAGATTACACAGACAAGGAAAGTTTGAACTTGCTGCACTAAACCTTCTTCGTAGGAAAGCAACTGATTCTGTGAAAAGAACTAGCTTATTTCACACAGTGCAGTGTTCAGCAATGAAGATGTTTGTTTTCTAAACAAACGACTTTAGAAATGAGCTTAATCTACTAAATTGTACATCTTGCTGGATTACGCAAACAAGGAAAGTTTGAACTTGCTGCAATCAACAGTCTTGTAAGAAAGCAACTCATTCCTAGAGGTGAACTAGCTTATTTCACACAGTTCAGTGTTCGGCAATGAATATGTTAGTTTTCTAAACAAACAATTTTAGAAATGAGGCCAATCTAGTAAATTGTACATCTTGTTAGATTACACAAACAGCGAAAGTTTGAACTTGCTACTCTGAACCTTCTTCGTAGGAAAGCAACTGATTCTGAGAACCAAACTAGCTTATTTCACACAGTACAGTGTTCAGAAATAAAGATGTTTGTTTTGTAAAGAAACTACTTTATAAAGGAGGCGAATCTACCACATTGAACAACTTCTTAGATACACAAACAAGGAAAGTTTCGACTTGCTGCACTCAACCTTCTTCGTAGGGACACAACTGATTCCTAGAACCGAACTAGGTTATTTCACACAGTAAAGTGTTCAGAAATAAAGATGTTTGTTTTCAAAAGAAACTACTATAGAAAAGAGGCCAATCTACCACGTTGAACAACTTCCTAGATTACACAAACAAAGAAAGCTTCAACTTGCTGCACTCAACAGCCTGCGTAAGAAAACAACTCATTCCTAGAGAAGAACCAGCTTATTTCACACTGTTCAGCGTGAGGCAATGAAGATGTTTCTTTTCCAAACAAACTACTTTAGAAATGAGGTGAATCTACTAAGTTGTACATCTTGTTAGATTACACAAACAAGGAACGTTTCAACTTGCTGGACTCAACCTTCTTCGTAGGAATGCAACTGATTCCTAGAACTGAACTAGCTTATTTCACACAGTACAGTGATGAGATATGAAGTTGTTTGTTTTCAAAACAAACTACTATAGAAACGAGGTGAATCTACCACGTTGAACAACTTGTTAGATTACACAAACAAGGAATGTTTCAACTTGCTGCACTCAACCTTCTACGTAGGAACACAACTGATTCCTAGAAGCGAACTAGCTTATTTCACACAGTACAGTGTTCACAAATGAAGATGTTTGTTTTCAATACGAACTGCTATAGAAAGGAGGGGAGTCTACCACGTTGAACAACTTCTTAGATTACACAAAAAAGGAAAGGTTCAACTTGCTGCACTCAACCTTCTTCGTAGGAACACAACTGATTCCTAGACCCTAACTAGGTTATTTCACACAGTACAGTGTTCGGCAATGAAGATGTTTGTTTTCTAAACAAACTACTTTAGAAATGAACCCAATCTACTAAATTGTACATCGTGTTGGATTACCAAACAAAGAAAGTTTGAACTTGCTGCAGTCAACAGTGGTCGTAAGAAAGCAACCCATTCCTAGTGGTGAACTAGCTTATTTAACACAGTTCAATGTTAGGCAATGAAGATGTTTATTTTCTAAACAAACTACTTTAGAAATGAGGCCAATCTACTAAGTTGTACATCTTGTCAGATTACACAAACAATGAAATTTTCAACTTGTTGCACTCAACAGTCTTCGTAAGAAAGCCACTCATTACTAGAAAAGAATTAGCTTATTAAACACAGTACAGCGTTCGGCAAAGAAGATGTTCTTTTTCCAAACAAACTGCTTTAGAAATGAGGCGAATCTACTAAGTTGTATATCTTGTTAGATTACAGAAACCAGGAAGGTTTGAACTTGCTGCACTCAACCTTCTTCGTAGGAACAAAACTGATTCTGAGAACCGAACTAGCTTATTTCAAACAGTACAGTGTTCACAAATGAAGATGTTTGTTTTCAAAACAAACTACTACAGAAAGGAAGCGAATCTACCACATTGAACAACTTCTTAGATTACACAAACAAGGAAAGTTTCAACTTGCTGCACTCAACATTCTTCGTAAGAAAACAACTTATTCTTAGAGGAGGACCAGCTTATTTCATGCAGTTCAGTGTTAGGCAATGAAGATGTTTGTTTTCCAAAGAAACTGCTTTAGAAATGAGGCGAATCTACTAAGTTGTACATATTGTTAGATTACACAAACAAGGAACGTTGAAACTTGCTGGACTCAACTTTCTTCGTAGGAATACAACTGATTCCTAGACACGAACTAGCTTATTTCACACAGTACAGTGTTGAGAAATGATGTTTTTTTCAAAACAAACTACTTTAGCAAGGAGGTGAATCTACCACGTTGAACAACTTCTTAGATTACACAAACAAGGAAAGTTTCAACTTGCTGTACTCCACCTTCTTCATAGGAACACAACTGATTCCTAGAACCGAAGAAGCTTCTTTCACAAATTACAGTGTTCACAAATGAACATGTTTGTTTTCAAAACAAACTACTATAGAATGAGGCGAATCTACCACGTTGAAAAACTTCTTAGATTACACAAACAAGGAAAGTTTCAACTTGCTGCACTTAACCTTCTTCGTAGGAACACAACTGATTCCTAGAACCTAACTAATTTATTTCACACAGTACAGTGTTCGTAAATGAAGATTTTTTTTTGTAAACATATTACTTTAGAAATTAGTCGAATCTACTCAGTTGTACATCTTGTTAGATTACACAAACAAGGAAAGTTTGAACTTACTGCACTGAACCTTCTTCATAGGAAAGCAACTGATTCTGAGAACCGAACTAGCTTATTTCACACAGTACAGTGTTCGGCAATGAAGATGTTTGTTTTCTAAACAAACTACTTTAGAAATGAGCCCAATCTACTAAATTATACATCTTGTTATTTTACACAAACAAGGAAAGTTTGATCTTGCTGCACTGAACAGTCTTCGTAAGAAAGCAACTCATTCCTAGAGGTGAACTAGCATATTTCACACAGTTCAGTGTTCGGCAATGAAGATGTTTGTTTTCTAAACAAACTACTTTAGAAATGAGGCAAATCTACTAAGTTGTACATCTTGTTAGATTACACAAATAGGGAAAGTTTGAACTTGCTGCACTGAACCTTCTTCGTAGGAAAGCAACTGAATCTTAGAACCAGACTAGCTTATTTGACAAAGTACAGTGTTCGGCAATGAAGGTGTTTGTTTTCTAAACAAAGTACTTTAGAAATGAGGCGAATCTACTAAGTTATACATCTTGTTAGATTACACAAACAAGGAAAGATTGAACTTGCTGCACTCAACAGTCTTCGTGAGAAAACAACTCATTCCTAGAGAAGATCCAGCTTATTTCACACAGTACAATGTTAGGCAATGAAGATGATTGTTTTCTAAAAAAACTACATTAGAAATGAGCCAAATATACTAAGTTGTACATCTGTTACATTCCACAGACAAAGAAAGTTTGAACTTGCTGCATTCAACCTTCTTCGTAGAAACGCAACTGATTCCTAGAAGCGAACTAGCTTATTTCACACACTACAGTTTTCAGGGATGAAGATGTTTGTTTTCTAAACAAACTACTTTACAAATGAGGCGAATCTACTAAGTTGTACTTGTTGTTAGATTACGCTAACAAGGAAAGTTTGAACTTGCTGCACTCAACCTTCTTCATAGGACAGCAAATGATTCTGAGAACGGAACTAGCTTATTTCACACAGTACATTGTTCGGCAATGAAGATGTTTGTTTTCTAAACAAACTACTTTAGAAATAAGGTGAATCTACTAAGATGTACATTTTGTTCGATTACACAGACAAGGAAAGTTTGAACTTGCTGTACTCAACCTTCTTCGTAGGAAATCAAATGATTCTGAGAACCGAACTAGCTTATTTCACACAGTACAGTGTTCCGAAATGAAGATGTTTGTTTTCTAAATAAACTACTTTAGAAATGAGCCAAATTCACTAAGTTATACATCTTGTTAGATTACACAAACAAAGAAAGTTTCAACTTGCTGCACTCAACCTTCTTCGTAGTTAAGCAAATGATTCTGAGAACCGAACTAATTTATTTCATATAGCACAGTTTTTGGCAATTAAAGGTTTGTTTTCTAAACAAACTACTTTAGAAATGAGGCGAATCTACTGAGTTTTACATCTTGTTACATTACACAAACAAGGGACTTTTCAACTTGCTGCACTCAAACTTCTTCGTAGTAACGCAAATGATTCCTAGAACCGAACTAGCTTATTTCACACAGTACAGTGTTCAGCAATGAAGATGTTTGTTTTCTAAACAAACTACTTTGAAATGAGGCAAATCTACGAAGTTGCACATCTTGCTAGATTACAGAAACAAGAAAAGTTTGAACTTGCTGCACTCAACTTTCTTCGTAGGAAAGGAACTGATTGCTAGAACCGAACTAGCTCATTTCATATAGTACAGTGTTCGGCAATGAGGATGTTTGTATTCTAAACAAACTACTTTAGAAATGAGGTTAATCTACTAAGATTTACATCTTGTTAGATTACACAAACAGGGATAGTTTCAACTTGCTGCACTCAACCTTCCTCGTAGGAAATCAACTGATTCCGAGAACCGAAGTAGCTTATTTCACTCAGTACAGTGTTCCGCAATGTAGATGTTTGTTTTCTAAACAAAGTACTTTATAAGTGAGACGAATCTACTAAGTTGTACATCTTGTTAGATTACAGAAACTGGGAAAGTTTCAACTTGCTGCACTCAACCTTTTTCATAAGAACGCATCTGATTCCCAGAACTGAGCTAGCTTATTTCACCCAGTACAGTGTTTGTCAATGAAGATGTGGTTTTCTAAACAAATTACTTTAGAAATGAGATGAATCTACTAAGTTGTACATCTTGTTCCACAAACAAGGAAAGTTTCAACTTACTGGACTCAACCTTCTTCGTAGGAAAGGAACTGATTATGAGAACTGAACTAGCTTATTTCACACACTACAGTGTTCGGCAATGAAGATGTTTGTTTTCTAAAAAAAACTACTTTAAAAATGAGCCCAATATACTAATTTGTACACTTGTTGGATAACACAAACAAGGAAAGTTTGAACTTGCTGCACTCACCAGTCTTCGTAAGAAAGTAACTCATTAACTAGAGAAGAACTGGCTTGTTTCACACAGTACAGTGTTCGGCAATGAAGATGTTTGTTTTCTAAACTACTACTTTAGAAATGAACCAAATCTACTAAGTTGTACATCTTGTTAGATTACACACACAAAGAAAGTTTGAACTTGCTGCTTTAAACCTTCTTCATAGGAACTCCACTGATTCCTAGAACTGAACTAGCTTATTTCATACAGTACAGTTTTTGGCAATGAAGATGTTTGTTTTCTAAACAAACTACTTTAGAAATGAGGCGAATCTTCTAAGTTGTACATCTTGTTAGATTACAGAAACAAGAAAAGTTTGAACTTGCTGAATTCAACATTCCTCTTAGGAAATGAACTGATTCCGAGAACCGAACTAGCTTATTTCACCCAGTACAGTGTTTGGCAATAAAGATTTTTGTTTACTAAACATACAACGTTAGAAATTAGCCCCATCTACTAAGTTGTACATCTTCTTGGATTACACAAACAAGGAAAGTTTGAACTTGCTGCACTCAACAGTCTTCGTAAGAAAGCAACTCATTCCGAGAGGAAAACTAGCTTATTTCACACAGTACAGTGTTCGCAAATGAGGATGTTTGTTTTCTAAACAAACGACTTTAGAAATGAAGTAAATCTACTAAGTTATACATCATGTTAGATTACACAAACAAGGAAAATTTGAACTTGTTGCATTCAACAGTCTTCGTAAGAAAGCAACTCATTCCTACATAAGAACTCGCTTATTTCACACAGTACAGTGTTCAGCAAATGTTTGTTTTCTAAACAAACTACTTTAAAATTGAGGCGAATCTGTGAAATTTTATATCTTGTTACATTACACAAACAAAGAAAGTTTGAACTTGCTGCACTAAACAGTCTTCGTAAGATAGCAACTCATTCCTAGAGAAGAAATAGCTTCTTTCACACAGTACAGTGTTCGGCAATGAAGATGTTTTCTTTGTAAACAAACTAACAATGAAGCGAAACTACTAAGTTGTTCATCTTGTTAGTCTACACTAACTGGGAGTGTTTGAAGTTGCTGCACTCAACCATCTTCGTAGTAAAGCAACTGATTCCTAGAACTGAACTAGCTTATTTAACACATTGCAGAGTTCAGGAATGAAGATGTTTGTTTTCTAAACAAACTACTTTAGAAATGAGGGCAATCCACTACTACAAACTAGGAAAAGTTAAAGTTGCTGCAGTCAACCATCTTCGTAGTAAAGAAACTGATTCCTAGAAATGAAGAAGCTTACTGCACACAGTACAGTGTTCAGAAATGAAGATATTTGCTTTCTAAAAAACTTCTTTAGAAATGAAGTGAAAATAGTAAGTTGTACCTCTTGTTAGATTACAATAACAAGAAATGTTTGAACATAATGAACTCATCTTTAAAAAAAAAGCAACTGATTCGGAGAACTGAACTAGCTTCTTTCACACTGTACAGTGTTTGGCAATAAAGACGTTTGTTTTCTAAACAAACTGCTTTAGAAATAAAGCGAACCGAGTAAGTTGTACATCTTGTTAGATTACACTAAGTAGGAATGATTGAAGTTGCCACACTCAACCATCTTCGTAGTAAAGCAACTGATTAGAGAACCAAACTAGCTATTTTCAGACTATACAGGGTTCGGCAATGAAGATGTTTGTTTTCTAAACAAACTACTTTAGAAATGAGGCGAATCTACTAAGTTGTACATCTTGTTAGATTACACAAACAAGAAAAGTTTCAACTTGCTGCACTCAAACTTCTTTGTAGCAAAGCAAATGATTCTGAGAGCCGAACTAGGTTATTTCACACCATACAGTGTTTGGAAATGAAGATGTTTGTTTTGTAAACAAACTACTTTAGAAATGAGGCGAATCTACTAAGATGTTCATCTCGTTAGATTACAAAAACAAGGAATGTTTCAACTTGCTGCACTCAACCTTCTTCATAGGAACGCAACTGATTCCTAGAACCGAACTAACTTATTTCACACAGTACAGTGTTTGGCAATGATGATGTTTCTTTTCTAAACAAACTACTTGAGAATTAGGTGAATCTACTAAGTTGTATATCTTGTTGGATTACACTAACAAGGAAAGTTTGAACTTGCTGCACTCAACATTCTTTGCAGGAACACAACTGAGTCCTAGAACCAAACTACCTTATTTCACACAGTACAGTGTTCAGCAATGAAGATGTTTGTTTTCTAAAGAAACTACTTTAGAAATGAGGCGAATCTACTAAGTTGTACATCTTTGTAGATTACACAAACAAGGAACGTTTCAACTTGCTGCACTCAACATTCTTCGTAGGAACGAAACTGATTCCTAGAACCGAACTAGATTATTTCACAGTACAGTTTTCAGCAATGAAGATATTTGTTTTCTAAAGAAACTACTTTGGAAATGAGGCGAATCTACTAAGTTGTACATCTTGTTAGATTACACAAACAAGGAAGGTTTGAACTTGCTGAACTCAACCTTCTCCATAGGAAAGCAACTGATTCTGAGAACCGAACTAGCTTATTTGACACAGTACAGTGTTCGGCAATGAAGATGTTTGATTTCTAAACAAACTACTATAGAAATGAGCCCAATCTACTAAGTTGTATATCTTGTTGGATTACAAAAAGAAGGAAAGTTTGAACTTGCTTCACTCAATGGTCATCGTAAGAAAGCAACTCATTCCGAGAGAAGAAGTAGCTTATTTCACACAGTACAGTCTTCGGCAATGAAGATGTTTGTTTTCTAAACGAACTACGTTAGAAATTAGCCAAATCTACTAAGTTATACATCTTGTTAGATTACAAAAACAAACAAAGTTTGAACTTGCTGCACTCAACCTTCTTTGTAGGAACGCAACTGATTCCTAGAACTTAAGTAGCTTATTTCACACAGTACAGTGTTCGACAATGAAGATGTTTGTTTTCTAAAGAAACTACATTAAAAATGAGTCGAATCTACTAAGTTGTATATCTTGTTACATTACACAAACAAGGAAAGTTTCAACTTGTTAGACTCAATTATCTTCGTAGGAAAGCAAATGGTTCTGAGACCCGAACTAGCTTATTTCACACTGTACAGTGTTCGGCAATGAAGATGTTTGTTTTCTAAACAAACTACTTTAAAAATGAGGTGAATCTACTAAGTCATACATCTTGTTAGATAACACAAACAAGGAACGTTTCAACTTGCTGCACTCAGCCTTCTTCGTAACTGATTCCTAGAACGGAACTAGCTTATTTCACACAGTACAGTGTTCAGCAATGAAGATGTTTGTGTTCTAAACAAATTACTTTAGAAATGAGCTCAATCTACTAAGTTGTACATCTTGTTGGATTACACAAACAAGGAAAGATTGAACTTGCTGCACTCCACCTTCTTCGTAGGAACGCAACTGATTCCTAAAACCGAACTACCTTATTTCACACAGTACAGTTTTCAGCAACGAAGATGTTTGTTTTCTAAACAAACTACATTACAAATGAGACCAATCTACTAAGTTGTAAATCTTGTTAGATTACACAAACAAGGAAAGTTTCAACTTGCTGCACTCAACCGTCTTCATAGGAAAGCAACAGTATCTGAGAACCGAACTAGCTTATTTCACACCGTATAGTATTCGGCAATGAAGATGTTTCTTTTCTAAACAAACGACTTCAGAAATTAGGAAAATCTCCTAAGTTGTACATCTTGTTAGATTACACAAACAAGGAATATTCCAACTTGCTGCACTCAACCTTCTTCGTAGGAACGCAACTGATTCCTAGCAGCGACTAGCTTATTTCACAGAACAGTGTTTGGCAAAGAAGATGTTTGTTTTCTAAACAAACTACTTTAGAATTGAGGCGAATCTACTAAGTTGTACATCTTGTTAGATTGCACAAACAAGGAAAGTTTGAACTTGCTGCACTCAACCATATTCGTAGGAAAGCAAATGATTCTCAGAACCGAACAAGGTTATTTCACACCGTACAGTGTTTGGCACTGAAGATGTTTATTTTCTAAACAAACTACTTTATAAATGAGACGAATCTACTAAGTTGTACATCTTGTTAGATTACACAAACAAGGAACCTTTCAACTTGGTGCACTCAACCTGGTTCGTAGGAAAGCAACTGATTACTAGAACAGAACTAGCTTATTTCACACAGTACAGTGTACGTCAATGAAGATGTTTCCATTCTAAACGAACTACTTTAGAAATGAGACCAATCTACTAAGTTGTACATCTTGTTAGATTACACAAACGAGGAAAGTTTGAACTTGCTGCACTCAACGGACTTCGTAAGAAAGCAACTTATTCCGAGAGAAGAACTAGCTTAATTCACACAGTACAGTCTTCGGCAATGAAGATGTTTGATTTCTATACAAACTACGTTAGAAATTAGCCAAATCTATTAATTTGTACATTTTGTTAGATTACACAAACAAAGAATGTTTGAACTTGCTGCACTCAACCATCTTCATAGGAACGCAACAGAATCCTAGAACCGAACTAGCTTATTTCACACAGTACAGTGTTTGGCAATGAAGATGTTTGTTTTATAAACAAACTACTTTAGAAATGAGGCGAATCTACTAAGTTGCACATCTTGTTAGATTACACAAACAAGGAACGTTGCAACTTGCTGCACTCAACCATCTTGGTAGGAACGCAACTAATTCCTAGAACCAAACTACCTTATTTCACACAAAACAGTGTTCAGCAATGAAGATGTTTGTTTTCTAAACAAACTAATTTAGAAATTTGGTGAATCTACTAATTTGCATATCTTGTTAGATTACACAAACAAGGAAAGTTTCAACTTGCTCCACTCAACCTTCTTCGTAGGAACGCAACTGATTCCTAGAATGGAACTAGCTTATTTCACAGTACAGTGTTTGGCAAAAAAGATATTTGTTTTGTAAACCACCTCCTTCAGAAATGAGGCGAATCTATTAAATTGTATATCTTGTTAGATTACACAAAGAAGGAAAGTTTCAACTTACTGCACTGAACCCTCATCATAGGAATGCAACTGATTCCAAGAACCGAACTAGCTTGTTTCACACAGTACAGGGTTCGGCAATGAAGAGGTTTGTTTTCTAAACACAGTAATTTAGAAATGAGGCTAATCTACTATGTTGTACATCTTGTTAGATTAAACACACAAGGAAAGTTTGAAGTTGCTGCAATCAACCCTCTTCGTAGGAAAGCACCTGATTCTGAGAACAAACTAGCTTATTTAACACAATACAGTGTTCGGCAATGAAGATATTTGTTTTCTAAACAAACTACTTTAGAAATGAGCCCAATGTACTGAGTTGTACATCTTGTTGGATTGCACAAACAAGGAAAGTTTGGACTTGCTGCACTCAATAGTCTTCGTAAGAAAGCAACTCATTCCTACAGGAGAACTAGCTTATTTCACACAGTACAGTGTTTGGCAATGAAGATGTTTGTTTTCTAAACAAACTACATTAGAAATGAGGAGAATCTACTAAATTGTACATCTTGTTAGATTACACAAACATATAACATTTGAACTTGCTGCACTCAACCTTCTTGGTAGGAACAAAACTGATTCATAGAACCGCACTAGCTTATTTCACAGAACAGTGTTCGCCAAAGAAGATGTTTGTTTCCTAAACAAACTACTTTAGAAATGAGGTGAGTCTACTAAATTGTACATCGTGTTAGATTACACAAACAAGGAAAGTTTCAACTTGTTGGACTCAACCTTCTTTGCAGGAAAGGAACTGGTTCCGAGAACTGAACTAGCTTATTTCACACAGTAGAGTGTTCGGCAACGAAGACGTTTGTTTTCTAAAAAAAATACTTGAAAAATGAGCCCAGCATACTAATCTGTACACCTTGTTGGATTACACAAACAAGGAAAGTTAGAACTTGCTGCACTCACCAGTCTTCGCAGGAACACAACTGATTCCTATAACCTAACTAGCTTATTTCACACAGTATAGTGTTACGCAATGAAGATGGTTGTTTTCTAAACAAACTCGTTGAGAATTGAGGCGAATCTACTAAGTTGTATATTTTGTTAGATTACAAAAACAAGGAAATTATCAACTTGCTGCACTCAATATTCTTCGTAGGAAAGCAACTGATTCTGACAGCCGAACTAGCTTATTTCCCTCAGTACACTGTTCGGCAATGAAGATGTTTGTTTTCTAAAGAAACTACTTTGGAAATGAGGGGAGTCTCCTAAGTTGTATATCTTGTTAGATCACACAAACAGGGAAAGTTTGAACTTGCTGCACTCAACCTTCTTTGTAGGAACGCAACTGATTCCTAGAACCTAATTAGCTTATTTAACAGTGCAGTGTTCGGCAATGAAGATTTTTGTTTTCTAAACAAACTACTTTAGAAATGAAGCGAAGGTACTAAGTTGTATATCTTGTTAGATTACACAAAAAAGGATGGTTTCAACTTGCTGCACTCAATCTTCTCCATAGGAATGCAACTAATTCTGAGAACCGAACTAGCTTATTTCACACAGTACAGACTTCGGCAATGAAGATGTTTGTTTTCTAAACAAACTACTTTAGAAACGAAGTGAATCTACTAAGATGTACAGCTTGTTAGATTACACAAACTGGGAGAGTTTCAACTTGCTGCACTCAACCTTCTTCGTAGGAAAGCAAATGATTCCGAGAACCGAACTAGCTTATTTCACTCAGTACAGTTATCGGCAATGAAGATGTTTGTTTTCTAAACAAACTACTTTATAAATGAGGTGAATCTACTAAGATGTATATCTTGTTAGATTACACACACAGGGAAAGTTTGAACTTGCTGCACTCAACCTTCTTCGTAGGAACGCAACTGATTCCTAGAACCTAACTAGCTTATTTCACAGTGCAGTGTTCAGCAATGAAGATTTTTGTTTTCTTAACAAACTACTTTAGAAATGATGCGAATGTACTAAGTTGTATATCTTGTTAGATTACACAAACAAGGATGGTTTCAACTTGTTGCACTCAATCTTCTTCCTAGGAATGCAACTAATTCCGAGAACCGAACTAGCTTATTTCACACAGTACAGGGTTCGGCAATGAAGATGTTTGTTTTCTAAACAAACTACTTTAGAAACAGGTGAATCTACTAAGATGTACAAGATTACACAAACTGGGAGAGTTTTTGCTGCACTTTCTAAAAAAACTCATTCCTAGAGAAGAACTAGCTTATTTCACACAGTACAGTGTTCAGCAATGAAGATGTTTGTTTTCTAAACAAACTACTTTAGAAATGAGATGAATCTACTAAGTTCTACATCTTGTTAGATTACACAAACAAGGAAAGTTTCAACTTGCTGCACTCAACCTTCTTTGTAGGAAAGGAACTGATTCCTGAGAACTGAACTAGCTTATTTCACACAGTACAGTGTTCAGCAATGAAGATGTTGTTTTCTAAACAAACTACTTTAGAAATGAGCCCAATATATTAATTTTTACACCTTGTTGGAATCTACAAGGAAATTTTGAACTTGATGCACTCAAGTTGTACATCTTCATTAGATTATTTCAAACAAGGAAAATGTTTTTTTAAACAAAACTTTAAAATTGTACTCAAATTGTATATCTTCTTACACAAACAAGGAAAGCAACTGATTCCTAGAACAACTGATTCCTAGAACCGAACTAGCTTATTTCACATCAGTACAGAGTTTAGCAATGAAGATGTGTGTTTTCAAAACAAACTACTTTAGAAATGAGGCGAATCTACCAAGTTGTTAACCTTCTTAGATTACACAAAGAAGGAAAGTTTCAACTTGCTGCACTCAATCTTCTTCGTAGGAATGCAACTGATTCCGAGACCCAAACTAGCTTATATCACTCAGTACAGTGTTCGGCAATGAAGATGTTTGTTTTCTAAAGAAACTAATTTGGAAATGAGGTGAATCTACTAAGTTGTATATCTTGTTAGATTACACAAACAAGGAAAGTTTCAACTTGCTGCACTTAATCTTCTTCGTAGGAAAGCAACTGATTCCAAGAATCGAACTAGCTTATTTCACTCAGTACAGTGTTCGGTAATGAAGATGTTTGTTTTCTAAACAAACTACTTTAGAAATGAGACGAATCTACTAAGTTATACATCTTGTAAGATTACACAAACAAGGAAAGTTTGAACTTGCTGCACTCAACAGTCTTCGTAAGAAAGCAACTCATTCCTAGAGGATAACTAGCTTATTTCACACAGTATAGTGTTCAGCAATGAAGATGTTTTTTTCTAAACAAACTACTTTAGAAATGAGGCCAATCTACTATGTCATACATCTTGTTACATTACATAAACAAAGAAAGTTTGAACTTGCTGCACTCAACAGTCTTCATAAGAAAGCAACTCATTCCTAGAGAAGAACTAGCTTATTACACACAGTACAGTGTTCAGCAATGAGATGTTTGTTTTCTAAACAAACTACTTTACAAATGAGCCAAATGTACTGAGTTGTACATCTTGTTATATTACACAAACAAAGACAGTTTGAACTTGCTGCATTCAACCTTCTTTGTAGGAACACCACTGATTCCTAGAACCGAACGAGTTTATTTCATACAGTACAGTTTTTGGCAATGAAGATGTTTGTTTTCTAAACAAACTACTTTAGAAATGAGGTGAATCTTCTAAGTTGTACGTCTTGTTATATTACAGAAACAAGAAATGTTTGAACTTGCTGCACTCAACTTTCTTCGTAGGAAAGGAACTGATTCTGAGAACCGAACTAGCTTATTTCACCCAGTACTGTGTTTGGCAATAAAGATGTTTGTTTTCTAAACAAACTACTTTAGAAATGAGCCCCATCTAATAAGTTGTACATCTTCTTGGATTACACAAACAAGGAAAATTTGTACTTGCTGCACGCAACAGTCTTTGTAAGAAAGCAACTCATTTCTAGAGGAGAACTAGCTAATTTCACACAGTACAGTGTTCACAAATGAGGATGTTTGTTTTCTAAACAAACTACTTTAGAAATGAGGCGAATCTAATAAGTTGCACATCGTATTTGATTACACAAAAAGGAAAATTTGAACTTGCTGCATTCAACAGTCTTCATAAGAAAGCAACTCATTCCTACAGAAGAATGAGCTTATTTCACACAGTACAGTGTTCATCAATGAAAATGTTTGTTTTCTAAACAAACTACTTTAAAATTGAGGCGAATCTACGAAATTGTATATCTTGTTAGCTTTCACAAACAAGGAAAGTTTGAACTTGCTGCACTCAATAGTCTTCGTAAGAAAGCAACTCATTCATAGAGGACAACTAGCTTATTAAACAAAGTATAGTGTTTGGCAATGAAGATGTTTGTTTTCTAAACAAACTAGAAATGAGCCAAATTTACTAAGTTGTACATCTTTTTAGATTACACAAACAAGGAAAGATTCAACTTGCTGCACTCAACCTTCTTCGTAGGAACGCAAATGATTCCTAGAACCGACCTAGCTTATTTCACACAGTACAGTGTTCGGCAATGAAGATGTTGTTTTCTAAACAAACTACTTTAGAAATGAGCCAAATCTACTAAGTTGTACATCTTGTTAGATTACACAAACAAAGAAAGTTTCAACTTGCTTCACTCAGTCTTCTTTGTAGGAAAGCAACTGATTCCGAGAACCTAACTAGCCTATTTCACTCAGTACTGTGTTCGGCAATGAAGATGTTTGTTTTCTAAACAAACTACTTTAGAAATGAGCCCAATCTACTATGTTGGACATCTTGTTGGATTACACAAACAAGGAAAGGCTGAACTTGCTGCACTCAACCGTCTTCGTAAGAAAGCAAATCATTCCTAGAGGATTCCTAGATTCCTAGCTTATTTCACACAGTACAATGTTAGCCATTGAAGATATTTATTTTCTAAACAAACTACTTTAGAAATGAG
Source organism: Orientallactaga sibirica (assembly GCA_036365145.1). NCBI lineage: Eukaryota > Metazoa > Chordata > Mammalia > Rodentia > Dipodidae > Orientallactaga > Orientallactaga sibirica. The sequence continues at coordinate 214,820 of JAEOAD010001945.1, forward strand.
GCGAATCTACTAAGTTATATATCTTCTTTGATTACACAAACAAGGAAAGTTTGAACTTGCTGCACTCAAAAGACTTCGTAAGAAACCAACTCACTCCTAGAGAAGAACTAGCTTATTTCACACAAAACAGTCTTCAGCAATGAAGATTTTTGTTTTCTAAACAAACTACTTTAGAAGTGAGACAAATCTATTGTGTTATAAATCTTGTTAGATTACACAAACAAAGAAAGCTTGAACTTGCTGCATTCAAACTTCTTTGTAGGAACATAACTGATTCCTAAAACCAAACCATCTTATTTCACATGGTATAGTTTTCGGCAATAAAGATGTTTGTTTTCCAAACAAACTACTTTAGAAATGAGGCGAATCTACTAAATTATACTTCTTTTTATATTACAAAAACAAGGAAAGTTTGAACCGGCTGCACTCAACGTTCTTCGTAGGAAAGCAAATGATTCTGGGAACCGAACTAGCTTATTTCAGACAGTACACTGTTACGCAATGAAGATGTTTGTTTTCTAAACAAACTATTTTAGAAATGAGGCGAATTTACTAAGTTGTATATCTTGTTAGATTACACAAACAAGGAAGGTTTCAACTTGCTACACTCAACCTTCTTCGTAGGAAAGCAAATGATTCTGAGAACCGAACTAGCTTCTTTCACACAGTACAGTGTTCGCTAATGAAGATGTTTGTTTTCTAAACAAAGTACTTTAGAAATTAGCCAAATCCACTAAGTTGTACATCTTTTGAGATTACACAAACAAGGAAAGTTTCAACTGGCTGCAGTCAAACTTCTTCGAAGGAACGCAAACGATTCCCAGAACCGATCTAGCTTATTTAACACAATACAATGTTCGGCAATGAAGATGTTTGTTTTCTACACAAACTACATTAGCAATGAGGTGAATCTC
>JAEOAD010000038.1:3597500-3757500 GCA_036365145.1 Orientallactaga sibirica
TGCCACAGCTAGGTATTTCCCAGAACCTACAACAGAAACATATTTGTTTAGTATGTTCTACCTGAAGAAATACTTTTTACACTCTGCAACAAGAGCTAATTGTCTTAATATCATTTTGGAGCAATCTTAGGTGTTTCATAAGTTATCACCAAGAGGATGTATCAGCTATCAAATGACAATTTTTAAAATTATTAAATACTTTACAAGTTTGCAGGTTATCCTTGTACAGGGGCCATACTAATATTCTCTGTATTGTTCCAGTTATAGTATATGTGCTGCCAAAGTGAGCATAACATATTTTTCAAGTGATATTAATAATTAGCAAAATGAAGTAAATTTTCTTAGTTTAACAAATTAGTTCATCAGAGAACAAATTATTGAAAACCAATAATGCAGTCTCCTCTAAATTAAAAAAATTAAACCAACATAAAATTTTGCCTAACATTAATAATGTACACTATTGCAGTATGTTCTGTAGGACAGATAAGGAATCAAAGAAATTGTTGACATAAAATTCACTCAATTTCAAAAGCATTAAGTATATAATGACAACAGTCACCTGACCCCTTTTATGTTACAAACATAAAAGTTTAGAGAAGTGTCCTGGCCAAAGTTGTTTGGAAACCAACATAAGCAACCCTAAACAAGATTATCTGCACTTGTCATATTCAGAGTATATACACCTCACCATTCTGCTCCAGTCAAAAAGTAACATTCTGGGCTGGAGGGATGGCTTAGCAGTAAAAGGGCTCACTGGCAAAGCCAAAGGAACCAGGTTCAATTCCCCAGGAACCATGTAAGCCAGATGCACAAGGTAGTGCATATGCTGGGGTTCTTTGCAGTGGCTGAAGGTCCTGGAGTGCCCATTCTCTTTCTTTCTCTCTATCTGCTGCCCCCTCAAATAAAAATTAAATTTTATAAAGGTGAAATTCTGAGATAACAATAAGTTAGTAAAATTATACACTAATACATTTATTCACTGTCAATGTGAAGTTAATCAAATGCAATTTCCATGTAATCTTACCAGGTGAAAATCGGATATCTGAAATAATGTCTTTTCTGTGGTGAAAAGACACAAGATCCTCTAGGGTATCTGCATTTGCCATTAAGAAGCTTCCATCATTGAGACCTACAGCTAGTGCCTTTCCATCAGGAGAAAAACAGCAACACCTTCCACCTGAAAGGGAAAAGGCATGTGCTAGATGACTTTCTCTTACATTTCTTGGAAAGTGTAAGCTTAAAGCACCTTTCTTTTTAAAGAAGATGCTTGTATCATGGCCTCAAATCAACACGAAAAGATGCCAAGACTCACTGATGAAACAAACTCACTTCTAAACTGGACAAAAATGTGTACTCATATTTACCTTCAAAGAAAATTAACTTGATGAAAAAGAATGAGAGGGTTTTTTTTTTGTTTGTTTGTTTGTTTTGGTTTTTGAGGTAGGGTCTCCCTTTAGCCCAGGATGACCTAGGATTCACTCTGTAGTCTCAGGTTGGCTTCAAACTCACAGTGATCCTTCTACCTCTGCCTCCTAAATTCTGGTATTAAAGGTGTGCCCAGCCATTCCTCACATTTTATATGCTGTCCTTGTCAAGGACCTTCTAGAAACCTGGGGAAATCACCACAAATTAATTACTTTTGCAACTCAAAGTACTGTGCTTTTCGAGGCTTAAAAGAAATAACAACCATTTTTTTCAATATCTCATGCTGAAACTTTTATATTTCTTAAGTATTTATTTTTGGTAATTTATTAATAATTTAAAAGTGCACAACTATATTTATATTTAATACTGGATCTTTTACCAATCCTTTGTACTTAGACATTTTGTACATAAATGTAATAAGTAGCCTCACTAATTTTACTTTAAACTGTTTTATTTATACACATCACATCTTAAGTAGTAAAACACAAATATTAAATTGAGCACTTTGGCAAGGAAGGAAGGACTCCAAATACTTTATCACCAGCCATTCATCATTTTGTTCCAGCATTATAATCAGATCAAAAAGGAAGAAAAGATGTTAGAGGACTTCCAGGTAAGATGGCTGCATAGGAGCCATGCCAAACCAGCCTAGGGAGGGACTTAAGCAAAAACACAGCAAAATACACTCTTCTTCTGAAAAGTGAAGGAGTATAGCTTATTCTTAGACACAGCTGAAAAGCAGGAGACCAAGATACATCAGAAAGGAGGAAAACAGCCAGAATCCCACTGAGGCGCTTCCAGCCCAATCCACGCCCAGCACCACTCTCCAGGCGCCCTGAACGCAGCAGCAGAGACCAAACAAGGGGAATTTCCAACCTCATCAGCCTCCTTGCAAAGTCAAGAAATCTAAAGGAAAGATAGCTGAGATCAATTAATGAGCTACTGAAAGCGATGCAGGTGGGACTCTGTGAGCAACTCCAGGCTTCCTGCACTCTCCCACCCTCCAACCATCAGAACCACGAACCTCCAAGATTCAGGCCCCAGCTGCAGGGCATCCAGCACAGCTGAACAGAGCTCCAGCTCCACAGCACAACACGGAGGGACTGAGGTGGGCACTCAGCACTGGTGAGATTGGAAGCCACACCAAAAGGTAGCAAGGCCGACTGACAAAAACAAACAAACAAACAAACAAACAAACAAACAAACAAACAAAACAGGTACATAAACCTGTATTGGAAGTACTAATCTCTCTTTCCATGTCAGAGCAGGTATGGGTTACATATTTTTGGTTGGCTTTAACATTTTCAAATAAGCCGTATTTGGGGGTTGAATATTGTTGCCTTTAATGCTTTCAGATTTATAGGGCCTTTGTCTTTTGCTCCCGTCATTATTGGGGGCAGGGTCTGATTCAGATCCAGGCCGACCTGGAACCCAGTTCAGAACAGAATTCTCTACCTCCCAGCTGACAGGATTAAGGGTGTAGAGCAACACACACCCTTAGGGATTTTGGCTTTATAAGAGTATCTGTTTGTTTTAATCCCCACACTTGTATACTCTGTGCTGGTTTTTATTGAATGTATATATTGCTCAGTTGAAGTTTAGAATTTACCAGTAAATTGTTCCACCCAGTCCACTAGAACACCTGCTTAGCAAGCAAACTCAACACCTAGGATTACTTCTGTGGTTGGATTGGGGTACACTTGCCACCTTAAATTCATATCCTGAAAGTATATAAAGGTGGATCGCCACATCTAAGAACACCGCAGATAAGTAGAAAACCCAAGCATCAAATCAATTCAGGATGCAAAAGTCGCTACATTATAATACAAGAAACACAAAGAATCAAGAAAATACAATTCCACCAAAAATTATAAATCCATCAGAAATGATCACCAATGTTTTAGGTGAAATGCCTGACAAGGATTTCAAACGAATGATTTTACCTTTTGAAGAACACAGTCAAAAAACAAACAAACAAACAAACAAACAAACAAACAAAAAAAAACTCTGTGGAAAGTCTCACCAGTAGAAAGGATGAAGGAGAGAACAGAATATCTAAACTAGAAGACCAGGTAGCAGACCTAATACAGTCTAACAAAGAGAAAGACAAGCTAATAGGAAGGTATGAATGAGAATTTCAAGATATCTGGGACTCTATAAAAAGATCAAACATAAGAATACAGGGTATAGTAGAAGGCAGATTTCAATCCAGAGGCTTAGTAGGCATTTTCAACAAAATCACAGAGGAAAAATTTCCCCAAATTGGGAAAGAAATGCCAATGCAGATATAAGAAGCTTTTAGAACACCAAACAGACAAAACTTGGAAAGAACCTCTCCTTGCCATATTATAATTAAACTAGTAAACATGCAAACCAAAGAAAATATATTGAAAGCAGTTAGAGAGAAAAGGCAAGTCACCTACAAAGACAAGCCCATCAGAATAACAGCAGATTACTCAATAAAAACTTAAAAAGCCAGAAGGGCTTGAAATGATGTATTACAAATTCTGAAAGAGAACAACTGTCAACCAAGATTACTTTATCCTGCAAAGAGATGAAAAAGGCACCATTACAACAGATACCAAAGAAATTCAGAAAATCATAAGAATATACTTTGAAAATCTGAAAGAAATGGATGATTTCCTTGATTCATATGACCTACCAAAAATAAATCACAATGAGATAAACCATTTAAATAGAGCTATAACATGTATGAAGATCCAAGCAGTTATAAAAAGTCTCCCAACTAAAAAAAGTGCAGGCACAGATGGATTCACTGGTGAATTTTACCAGAATTTCATGGAAGAACTAACACCACTGCTTCTCAAACTTTTCCATAAAATAGAAACGGGCTGGACCTGTGAGAAGGCTGACCTAACTATTGGACATGGCCAGGGACCCTGGGCTGTGGGGTTACAGCTGGCCCTATTGTCAGGAAGTCCCTGGTGATGGTGACTGGCCTTCCCTACATTGTAGGTTGTAGTGAGCTGTCATTGCCCAGAGTGGGCAGAACTGGCGAGGTGCTCCCCCTCAGACCCCAAAAGGCTCTGACCATTCCATAAGTCAGACTTTGCCCCCCACAGTTCCTGACCTTGTGGCTAGCTGCTCAAGAGACCCTCATGTGGCTGAAGTCATGTAGCCTTCTCACCCCCCACAGTAACAGAAGTCACAGCTTTCTGTTAATCTCCTCTTCCGCCCTTCCCCCTACCTTCCCTTATCCTTCCCCCATAGCTTTGAAGTTACTAATCCTTCCACCACCTAGATAACAGCCCATAAACTATGCATCCAATCGCCATATAGTCTGTAAGTGCCATCTCAACCTTCCCCAAGTGTTTATAAACCCACTTTCCTTTTGAATAAATAAGTGCTGTCCATCAGACGGTCTCCTGGGTGCTCATTGCCTGTCATGTTCCTCACACTCACCCACTGCTCCAGGAAGGACCCTGCTGCTTTCCTCCCAATTCCTCTCTCCCTCGCCTGGGACCTTGGTGGCTAATGACCCCGGGAAACTGGAACGGAAGGCTGGGGAGATGTTCAGCTGTTAAAGGTTCTTGCCTGCAAAGCCTGCCTGCCTGGGTTCAGTTCTCCAGTATCCATGTAAAGCCAAATGCATAAAATGATGCATGCATTTAGAGTTTGTTTGCAACTTCAAGAAGCCCTGGTGTAACCATCTTTCTCTCTCTCTTCTACAAATAATTTTTAAAGATTTTATGTGTTTACATTCCCCAGGCTCTGCAAGCCAGGGAAGCTAAGAAAAAGCTTCTTTTCTTTTTTTAAAAAAAATTTATTATTATTATTTTTTATTTATTTTTGGAGAGAGAGACAGAGAGACACAGAGAGATAGACAGAGAGGGAGAGGGAGATAGAAATGGGCGTGCCAGCAGTCTCTCAGCTGCTGTGAACGAAATCCAGATGTGTGCGCCCCCTTGTGGGCAAGTGCGGCATTGCACCCTTGCCTCACTTTACATCTGGCTAAACGTGGGACCTGGAAATTGGAACCGCTGGACATTGGAACCAGCATTCTTAGGCTTAGCAGGCAGGTGCCTTAGCAGCTAAGCCATCTCTCCAGCCCTTCTTTTCTTTTTTCAGGGAGGGTTTTGGACTTTTTCCCTCAGGCTATAGGGCAGTTTTCTTTTTTTTCTTTTTTTTTTTTTTTTTTTTTTTTTTTTTTGGTTTTTCGAGGTAGGGTCTCACTCTGGTCCAGGCTGACCTGGAATTGACTATGTAGTCTCAGGGTGGCCTCGAACTCTCGGCGATCCTCCTACCTCTGCCTCCCGAGTGCTGGGATTAAAGATGTGTGCCACCACACCCGGCAAGGCAGTTTTCTAATCTTGCCATTTTAAGTTTTTTTAAAAATCTATTATCTTCTTGTCTACCCTGCTGGGTGGGTGTGGCTGGAAGGTATCAGGCCCCCTGTGCCTGAGCCCATGTGGGGTCAGCCAGGCCCCTGGAGCCTGGGTCTTGAACCCATGGAAGAACTGACACCACTGCTTCTCAAACTTTTCCATAAAATAGAAAAGGAAGGAATTCTACTGAACTCCTTCAATGAAGCCAGCATCACCCTGATACCAAAACCAGACAAAGATAGAACAAAAAAAGAAAATTACAGACCAATCTCCCTCATGAACATAGATGCAAAAATTCTCAACAAAATATTGGCAAACAGAATACAAGAATATATCAGAGGTAGGAGGATTGCCGTGAGTTCGAGGCCACCCTGAGACTACATAGTTAATTCCAGGTCAGCCTGGACCAGAGTGAAACCCTACCTCAAAAAACCACAAAAAAAAAAAAAAAAGAATATATCAGAAAGATTATTCACCCCGACCAAGTAGGCTTTATTCCAGAGATGCAGGGATGGTTCAATATACGCAAATCGATAAATGTAATACATCATATAAATGGTCTGAAGGACAAAAATCACATGATCAAGTCAATAAATGCAGAAAAGGCATTCGACAAAATCCAGCACCCCTTCATGGTGAAAATGTTACAGAAACTAGAAGTAGAAGGAACATATCTCAACATAATAAAAGCTATTTATGACAAACCTAGAATCAACATAGTACTAAATGGGGAAAACTTGAACCTTTTCCACTAAATTCAGAAACAAGACAAGAGTGTCCACTGTCCCCACATCTATTTAATATAGTACTGGAAGTCTTAGCTATAGCAATAAGGCAAGAGACTAATAAAAGGGATACAAATTGGAAAGATGATATGATTCTATACATAAAGGACCCTAAAGATTCTACCAGCAAACTGTTAGAGCTGATAAACACTTTTAGTAATGTAGCAGGATACAATATAAACACACAGAAATCAGTAGATTTCCTATATACTAACAACAAACATGAGGAGGATGAAATCAGAGAATCTTTCCCATTCACAATTGCCTCAAAAAAAAAAAAAAAAAGTACCTTGGAATAAACTTAACCAAGGAAGTGAAGGATCTCACAATGAGAACTTTAAAACACTCGAGCAAGAAACTGCAAAAGACACAAGAAATGGAAAGACATCCCATGTTCCTGGACTGGAAGAATTAATATTGTGAAAATGTCAATTTTACCAAAAGCAATCTACACACTTAATGCAATCCCCATTAAAATCCAATTGCAATGGTCCCTGACCTTGCAATGCCTAGCAATACCTTCGTAAAACCCTCAAAATAGAAGAAAAAGATGATGACATCAAATTAAAAGAGAGACTAATGGAGAGAGGGAGGGGATATGATGGGAGACTAGAGTTCTAAAGTGGAATGGGGGGAGGGAAGGGAAATATCAGGTGGTTTTTTTTGTATGTAAGTATAAAAGTAAATAAAAAATAGTAATTAAAAAAATCCAATTGCATTCTTCACAGAAATAGTAAAAACAATCCTAAAATTCATTTGGAAGCACAAAAAATAGCCAAATTTTTGAGCAACAAAAATCAGGCTAGTGTTCTCACCATACCCAATTTTAAGCTATATTACAAAACCATAGTAACAAAAACAGCATGGAACTGCACAAAGACAGACATGTAGATCAATGGAATAGAACAGAGGACCCAGATGTTAATTCAGGCAGCTACAGCCATCTGATTTTTGACAAAAATGCCAGAAATATTCATTGGAGAAAAGACAGCCTCTTTAACAAGTGGTGCTGGGAAAACTGGATATCTATATGTAGAAGGATGAAAATAGATCCTTGTCTCTCTCCATGCACAAGAATCAAGTCCAAGTGGATCAGGGACCTTAATATCAGACCTGAAACTCTGAAATTACTAGAGGAAAAGGTAGGGGAAACCCTTCAACATATTGGTCTTGGTAAAGACTTTCTGAATATAACCCCAATTGCTCAGGAAATAAAACCACTAATCAACCACTGGGATCTCATGAAATTACAAAGCTTTTATACAGCAAATGACACTGTGAATGGAGCAAAGAGACAAGCTACAGAATGGGAGAAAACCTTTGCCAGCTATACATCTGACAGAGGATTAATATCCAGAATATACAAAGAATTAAAAAAACAAAACAATAAGAAATCAAACAACCCAATTTAAAAAAACGGGTATGGAACTAAATAGAGAGTTCTCAAAAGAAGAAATACAGATGGCATATAAACATCTAAAAAAGTGTTCTACATCACTGGCCATCAGGGAAATGCAAATTAAAACTACTATGACATTCCATCTCACTCCTGTCAGAATGGCTACCATCAAGAAAACAAATGACAATAAGTGTTGGTGTGGATGTGGAAGAAGAAGAACACTTCTACACTGTTGGTGGGAATGTAATCTGGTCCAGCCATTGTGGAAATCAGTGTGGAAGTTCTTGAGACAGCTAAAAATAGACTTACCATATGATCCAGCTATAGCACTCCTATGAATATATCTGAATGACTCTTCTCACTATGTTAGAGATACTTGCACAACCATGTTTATTGCTGCTCTATTCACAATGGCTAGGAAATGGAATCAAACTAGATGTCCCTCCACAGATAAATGGATAATGAAGATGTGGTATATTTACACAATAGAGTTTTATTCAGCAGTAAAGAAAAATGAAATTATGAAATTTTCAGGGAAATATATGGAACTGGAAAGGATTATACTAAGTGAGGTAACCCAGGCCCAGAAAGCCAAATATTTCATGTTCTCTCTCATATGTGGATCTTACCTGCAAATGTATAGACTTGTGTGGGAGCTGGAGCCAAAAATCTGTAGCACAGGCCAGTAAGCTAGAAAAAAGCTACAGGGGAGGGAGGAGAGGGAAGGACTTAAGGGTATAGTATTATATATATGTAGAAAAACATATTACAGGGAGGGGAAAGGAGGCCAGGGGCAAGACAATGTGTAAAAAAAAGGGGTGGGTCAATCAAAATTCAAGATATTCTGAATAAGACATATATAAACCTACTTTTTGGAATAATGGCACATCCAGAAGCCATAGATTGTTACTAGAAAATTTTCAGTGCCAGGGATGGATACCTTCTAGTGAGTTGTTGGCCAGGGAGGTCCCTGTTGCCTCCAAAGCATTACAGGCTATTGCCAAGGCCCCTGGTTTCCCTTGAGAAAGAGACATGATAAGACCCTATTGCTGAAGACTTTACTTGCCTGAGTCACTGAGAAATCAAGCTGGTGCTGAGCAGAAAACCTTCTTCCTGTAGATCAGCCACCTGAAAGCTGGAAAAAGCTGCACTGCATGCAGCCTTATGGGAGACAGAAGTCATCAGCAGCAAAAACAGTGGACACTGGAAACCTTGAGTTTGGCCAGACAGGCCAAATGACTGAATGGGTGCAATAGTGGCATGTCTGCTCTGGGAGAAACCAACTGCTCTCTAATTGGACTGAAGGCCTGCTCTACCAGAGGGAATACATGCCTGGTACTGAAAAACTTAATCAAAAGCCTATGGCAGGGGAGGTCATGAGCCTAAGGGGTATAAAGCCTGCTCCTGTCTGGCTAAATGTATATATTCCCACCAAACTTCTCTGAAAGGACTACACTTAATGTTCATATTCATATATTAATGCCACTCTCACTTCTGGTTAGAGAAGCTTCTCTTTTCAGATGGCGATGACCACTGGGAGGATCCAAAAGGCAACATAGTGCTGAGAAGAAGGGACAGAGGAGTGTCCAGCACTGAAATATCTCTATTACACCTTCCAAGGCTCAGGGTCCATTGTGGAAGAGGGGGCAGAAAGAATGCAAGAGCCAAAAAGGAAGGGTACCCCTCCTTATGATGAAACTGTCCAGACAGAAATCCATGACCTTGCAGTGCCTAGCAATACCTTCACCAGACCCTCATAATAGGAGAAAAAGATGATGACATCAAATTAAAAGAGACACTAATGGAGAGAGGGAAGGGATATGATGGAGAGTAGAGTTCTGAAGAGGAAAAGGGGGAAGGGAGGGAAATATCAAGGTTTATTGTCTGTAAGTATAGAAGTTATCAATAAAAAATAATAAATAAATAAAAAGATGTTGAAAAAAAACACATGGCTAGAAATAAGGAATACATCAGGAAATAGACTTATCAGCCGTAAGTGGGTTTGACATGGAAGGGAAAAATATATTTGAGAATTCACAAGCATAGGTATTTTATTGAGATCTTGGATTTGAACTTGTATTTCTTACCTAACATATGGTATTCCAGTTAAAGAAAGTTGGCCGGCTGTGGTGACACACACCTTTAATCCTAGCACTCGGGAGGTAGAGGTAGGAGGATCGCTGTGAGTTTGCGGCCACCCTGAGACTACAGAGTGAATTCTGGGTCAGCCTGGGCCAAAGTGAGACCCTACCTCAAAAAGGAAAAAAACAAAACAAAACAAAACAAAACAAAAACCCAAGAAAGTAACTTTTAGTGGATCTGGGTGGTAGCACCCTACACAAATCCCCACAAGGACACAATCTTTATGAAAGAAAGAACACAGCTCACAGAACTCCCATGGGTGAAGGAAGCCCAACCAGACAGTAACCTACAATTCAAATCTTAAAGTACAAAGCCAAACGGGCCTCTAACCAGACAGTAACCTACAATTCAAATCTTAAAGTACAAAGCCAAACGGGCCTCGAGGAGAGCAGAAAACAAACTCATCATCCTCACATGAAGCAAAAAACAGTCATGACTTTAAAAAAATATTCTTTTCTTATTTATTGTGTGTGTGTGTGTGTGTGTGTGTGTGAGAGAGAGAGAGAGAGAGAGAGAGGGAGGGAGAGAATGGGCATGCCAGGGCTTTCAGCCACTGCAAATTAACTCCAGACACATGTGCCACCTTGTGCATCTGGTTTATGTAGGTCCTGGGGAATCGAACCTGTGTCCTTTGGCTTTGTAGGGAAATGCCTTAACTGCTAAGCCATCTCTCCAGCCCCACAGTCATAAATTTTGACTATACACTCTAACACAAACATATAACCTCAGAGGGAGCCACTACCAGTGCAAACAATGTTACAGTCCAAATTCAAGATAAAACCCCTCAGACTCAGGAAGCATAACAAATCTTAACCAGAACAAATAAATGGAAGCCTAGATACAACCACGCACAGTGTTAATAAACTGCAGAACTTCAAGAGCAAGTGGCAGAAAACAGAACAATACTATCTTTCAACCAAGAACTCCAGAAGCAATTATATTAGTATTAGAAAATACAAATAAGGGCTGGAGAGATGATTTAGCAGTTAAGGCACTTGCCTGTGAAGCCTAAGAACCCATGTTCGACTCTCCAGGTTCCATGTAAGCCAGACACACAAAGTGATGCAAGCACGCAAGGTCACATATGCACACATGGTGGTGCACACAGCTGGAGTTCAATTACAGTGGCTGGTGTGCCAATTCTCTCACACACACACACACACACACACACACACACACACATGGCCAGTCTGTTGGGTTTGCCTCAACAAGAATACAAATATCAAGATATCCAAAAGGCAACATAGTGCTGAGAAGAAGGGATGGAGGAGTGCCCAGCACTGAAACACTTCTGTCACACCCTCCAAGGCTCAGGGACCATTGCAGAAGAGGGGGCGGATAGAATGGAAGAGCCAAAGGAAGGGTACGACTCCTTATAATGCAACTGTCCAGACAGAAATTGGCATTGATATCCATGAACTTGAGGTGCCTAGCAATACCTCCGCAAGACCCTCAAAATAGAAGAAAAAGATGATGACATCAAATTAAAAGAGAGACTAATGGAGAGAGGGAAGGGATATGATGGAGACTGGAGTTCTAAAATGGAATGGGGGGAGGGGAGGGAAATATCAGGTGGGTTTTTTTGTATGTAAGTATAGAAGTTGTCAATAAAAAAAAATAATAAAATGCCAAAAAATATCAAGATATGCTCACACCACTAGGCAGGGTGAGGGTAACAGTTTGCTCCAACTGACAACACACTGTTAACAGAAAATTTAAACACAAAAATGATAAATCTTTTTTTTTTTTTTTTTTTTTTTTTTTTTTTTTTTTTTGGTTTTTCGAGGTAGGGTTTCACACTGTTCCAGGCTGAGAAAAGTCTTTCGAAAACACAAAAATGATAAATCTTAATAAAAAAATCACTCTGCTTTGAACCAATCCCAATACCTCGCCCTTAGTTGGTCACTGGTTCAGACCAAGGAAGCTGAGAGAATTTCCAGCAAACTTTTACTAGAAAAACTCTAAGGCTACATTTTATAAGGAAAATACTAAGAGAAAAAGACTTGCAAGGAAAAAAAGTGAATAAAGAAATGTTCTAGGTATAGATAACCTGAGTAAATACTAGTTGTATATAAAAATAATAATAGTGGGCTAGAGAGATGGTTTAGCACTTAAGGCACTTACATGCAAAGCTTAAGGACTCATGTTCTACTCTCCAGATCCCATGTAAGCCAGACACACAGTGACACAAGTGTGCAAGGTCACACACATGCACACAAGGTCACACATACGCACAAGGGGCATATGCATCTGGAGTTTGATTGCAATGGCTGAAGGCCCTGGAGCACCCATTCTCTCTCACATATAAAAAGGCCAGTCTTTGGGCTTGCCTCAAAAAAAACAAACAAACAAACAAACAAACAAACAAACAAACAAATAAAACTAATAGTGTCAAAAAAAAAAAAAAAAAAAAAAAAAAAAAACAACCAGAATGAAAATGCTATACATCAGTCAATAATGGAAAGGAAGGATGGTGCCCAGAATTCAAGTATTTTAGAGACTACGGTTAACTTCACATTTTTACTGAAGTATACATTTCAGTATATAACAGAAAACATAAAAGAAGAAAATAAATTCTAAATTTTAGAATTCTAATTTCTAAACTTCAATTGATCCTTATTATATGGCTAGACAACCCTTTTTATTAACTATGTCACATTTCTTACAGCAACTGTGCCCAACTTTTCTAGCTGAATTCTTCCTATAGTATCTGCAATCGACAACATTCCTGACAGTTTTACTAAGAAATTAAATGCTGTCTGTAGTGTCCCAACAACTGAAACTCTGTCTCTCTACATTAAGAGCTTTCCTCCTACAAATATATTCAGTTGTTTCATCCTAGACTAGATTTCCCTAACCTACAAATTTCACGATTGATTATAATTAGTGATATCCTGCGTGTTTTTGTATTTTGTCTAGGCTGGTCACAAACTTGTGATCCTCCTGCCCAGTTTCCCAAATACTGACAGTAAAGGCATGTATCTTCCTTCCTGTCTTCTTTCCCTCCCTCCTTTCCTTTCCTTCCCTTTTCTTTCTCTCTGTCTTTGTTTCATGTATGTACATATGTACATATCTATCTATCCATCCATCCATCTATCTAGTGATTTTGAGGTAGGGTCTCACTCTAGCTCAGACTGACCTGGACCTCATTATGTAATCTGTGGCTGGCTCCAAACTCAGAGTGATCCTCCTACCTCTGCCTTCTGAATCCTAGGATTAAAGGTGTGTACCATCACACCCAGCTTAGCTCGCTTTTACAGCTAAAGCCTTCTTTCTAAATTTTTTTTGAATTGTTTTTTGTTTTGAATTGTGTAGAATCCATAATACAAATAGACAAAAAAGAAAAATGTAAGCCAGGCATGGTGGCACACACCTTAAACCCAGCACTCGGGAGGCAGAGTTAAGAGGACTGCTGTGAGTTTGAGGCCACCCTAAGCATATATTGTGAATTCCAGGTCAGCCTCAGCTAGACTGAGACCCTACCTCAAACTGTGCGCCCCCCCCCAAAAAAGAAAAAGTTAGTGCATTCATCTGGAGTTCACTGGCAGTGTCTAGAGGCTCTGGTGTGCTCACCCTCCCCCTCTAACAAATAAATAAATATTTTATTTTTATTTTTATTTTTATTATTATTATTATTATTTGGTTTTTTTTGAGGTAGGGTTTCACTCTAGTCCAGGCTGACCTGGAATTCACTCTGTCTTTTCAGGGTGGCCTTGAACTCACAGCGATCCTCCTACCTCTGCCTCCCAAGTGCTGGGATTAAAGGTGTGCACCACCACGCCCGGCTCAAATAAATAAATATTTTAAAAAAGAAAAATCAGGCTGGAGAGATGGCTTAGTGGTTAAGGCGCCTGCCTGTGAAGCCTAAGAATGCTTGTTCAAATCTCCAGGTCTCATGTATAGCCAGATGCAAAAGTGACACAAGTGCACAATGTCGCACATGCACACTAGGGGGCACATATGTCTGGAGTTCATTCACAGTGGCTGAAAGGCCCTGGCGTGCCCATTCTCTCTCTGGTCTTCCTCTCTCTGTCTCTCTCAAATAAAACAAAAATCTAGGTTTTGTTTACTTTGTGTATTCTTTCAGACACCACTGAATCTTGCTGACTTTAGGCATGATTATAGGAAGTCCCATAAACTAGAGACTGTAATTTTCTTCATGCAGCACCATGACCAAGCAGAGGGGAAAAAAAAAAAAAAAACATTTTAGGGGCTGGAGAGATGGCTTAGCATTTGCCTCAGAAGCCTAAGCCTAAGGACCAGGTTCGATTCTCCAGTACCCACAAAAGCCAGATGCACAGGTGGTATATCCATCTGGAGTTCATTTGCCATTGCTGGGGACCCTGATGCACCCTCTCTCTCTCTCTCAAATAAATAAATAAAATGTTTTAAAAACATTTTAGAGCTGGGCGTGGTGGCGCACGCCTTTAATCCCAGCATTCGGGAGGCAAAGGTAGGAGGATCACCATGAGTTCAAGGCCACCCTGAGATTACATAGTGAATTCCAGATCAGCCTGGGCTAGAGTGAGACCCTACCTTGAAAAACCGAAAAATGAAAAAAAAAAAAAACAAAAAAAACATTTTAGAGTAAACATTTTAGAATATTTAAAGACTTTTATGTGCCTACAATTGCTTTCTTAGATTTGTGAATACTAGGAAATTGTGGCAACTTAATCTGTGGTCAAGTCTGAGAGTTTCTTACCCTTTTTCAATTTCCGGACAGCCAACATACAATGACTAGGAGAGAGATCCCATATTCTTAAGGTTTTATCATCACTTACAGTAGCACAGATAGGCAGATAAGGATGTGTGGCCAAACCCCACACTTCTCCTTCCATGTGTCCCTATAAAGAAAACACAGATAAGATCAATTCAACCTAAAAATATATGCATGAGAGTGAGGAATTCCACAGATCTGCTCACTAGTGAAACTGATTTTAAAAATTATGTAAAAAAATAAAGTCTTGAAATGGTTTCAAGGAGATATGAAAATGAAAGAAAATTTGTTTAAGAAATCCTGCTATAATTTAGTGAAAACAGTGATGGTGTTTGTACTGAGATCCAGTCCCTCCTCCCTCCTCTCAACTCATCCACATGGGCAGATGTGACCAAGAACGGCCTTCTCTCATAAAGGTCATCTTCCCAAGAGTGGAAGGTTGCCAGTTTCTCATCTTGCTCCCAGCTGCCTGCTGGGGGCTAAATTCTCAGTGATCACACCTGACAGGCAGGAGCTCCCTCCCCTCCTATGTTGGAGATAGGTGCGAGTACAGGTGGCTGTCCTACCTTGGGTGCAGTGCCGCTGAGGATAACATAACCCTGGTGGCCACTCAAGTTCTGAGGTTACTGCTCTTCCCACTACCAAGCACTCGGCTCTTAAAGCCAGATATTCAGAAACAGTCTATGGTCCTGCTCCTCAACTACAGAACCATGACTCACAAAATCTGTATGTGAGTCCACAATAATAGCTCCTGAACTCTCAAAAAAACTGACTTTATAGCAGAATGCAGGAAATTCATATCTGAGAGCACACTCAGAAACAGTGGAGGCTGTGAAGAAATGGTAAGTGGAGGAGACTGGCAGACTCAGCGATATGTAAATCTAAATCATAGACTAGTTAATTTGTCCAAGAGAGCCAAAGAAATCTCAGAAAAAAACTAGGAGAAGCCAATCTGGAGTCAAAACCAACCTCAAACATTAACCCAGCCTGGAGAGATGGCTCAGCAGTTAAAATGCTTGCCTACAAAGTGAAAAGACCCAGGTTCAATTCCCCAGTACCCACGTAAAGCCAGATGCACAAGGTAGTGCATACATCTGGAGTTCATTTGCAGTAGCTAGAGGCCCTGGTGTGCCCACTCTTTCTCTCTTTCCCTCTGTATCTGCCCCTCTCTCTCAAATAAATAAATAAAATTTTTTTTTTTAAAAGGAATTCCTATACTCTGGTTTCTCTTCAGATAGCATAAATCTTTCACCTTTTACTAAAGATTTCCATGGAGAGGAATTCCTAGCTGGGCATGGTGGCGCACGCTTTTAATCCCAGCACTTGGGAGGCAGAGGTAGGAGGATTGTGGTGAGTTCAAGGTCACCCTGAGACTACTGAGTTAATTCCAGGTCATCCTCAGCTAGAGTGAGACCCTACCTCAAAAAACCAAAAAAAAAAAAAAAAAAAAAAAAAGGCAAACATAAGTTTGATGTTACTATTTAGAATTGCACAAGAGCAATTTTCTTTTTTTCTCTTTCTTTTTTATTTTAGACAGAGAGAGAACGCATTGGTGTGCCAGGGCCTCAGCCACTGAAAATCCAATTCCAGATGCTTGCGTCACCTAATAGGCATGTGTGACTTTGCACTTGCTTTACCTTTGTGCATATGTGTTATGTGGGATCTGGAGAGTTGAACATGGGTCCCTCAGGCTTTGCAGGCAAGTGCCTGCACTGCTAAGCCATCTCTCCAGTGTCTCTCTGTGGGAGTGTGTCTTTGCACCCACACTTGTGTTTTACTGTTTTATAGTGCTGAGTTATTTCTCTACTTTTCAGAAAAACATCAGACATTAAAGAAATGCAGATGTGAAATCTACAAACTGAGGCTGGGGAGATTGCTCAGTACTTAAAGGCACTTAACTGCAAAGCCTGCTGGCCTGAGTTTAATTCCCAGTACCCACATAAAGCCAGATGTATAAAGTGGTGCATACATCTGGAGTTTGCAGTGGCAAGAGGCCCTGGCACAACTATATTCCCCCTCTCTTATACGCACATCATTCCAGCACTTGGGAGGCAGAGGTAGGAGGATCAGTGTGAATTTGAGGCCAGCCTGAGACTACATAGTAATTCCAGGTCAGTCACAGCTACAGCAAGACCCTACCTCAGAACACACACACACACACACACACACACACACACACACACACACACACACACACGTGTCATTCCTTTTTTTTTTTTCCTTGAGGTAGGGTCTCACTCTGGCCCAGGCTAACTGGTAGTCTCAGGGTGGCCTCAAATTCACAGCGATCCTCCTACCTCTGCCTTCCAAGTGCTGGGATTAAAGGCGTGTGCCACCACACCTGGCTTCTAACAAGTCATTCTTAATGGAAATATTAATGACTGTGGCTAAAAGATTTTTTTGCCATTTGAGTTTACATTTATGCCACTTAAGTTTTTATTTCTGGACTTTAATTACTTCTTTACATGGATAAATGTTTTCAGTAAAAAAAACTGTAGTATACAGTCATAGATGCATTTTTAAAATTTTTTACGTTAGAAACTTAAGAAAAAATTATTTAACTAAAGAGTTTCAGAGATAAATAATTTACGTTTAACAGATATGCCTCAAATAAGTAAAACTAAATATGAAATAAATGTATTGGGATAATTATGGCTAGCTTTTCTTTCTATTAGTCTTAAAATTTGTGCTAAGAATTTACTTAAAATACTGTCATTATTCTACATAAGATTGTGCATATTTACTTACTATTAGTGACTTATCTATAACTAATTTTTCTGTAACCATTAACAAATATTTCCTCAATTAAGGTAACATTATTGTCATCACTGTCAGCTTTGTCATGTTCTGAGAGGGAAAAAAAAAGCTATGCAAGCCGGGCGTGGTGGCGCATGCCTTTAATCCCAGCACTCGGGAGGCAGAGGTAGGAGGATCGCAGAGAGTTCGAGGCCACCCTGAGACTACATAGTTAATTCCAGGTCAGCCTGGACCAGAGTGAGACCCTACCTTGCAAAACCAAAAAAAAAAGCTATGCAAAGGAAAGAAGGAATATTAATTAGCATTTAAAAGTACCTGGACCAGAAGTGTTATTGGGCCACTTTTATCCACTTCTAGTATTTCACCATTCTTTGTGCCAACCAAAATATGACCATGTCCTAATGATATGGCACGTATAGATGGATTATCTTCCAAGAGAAGACCTGAAATGTTAAGTGGAGATGTTCTTGTAGGTAAATATAATACAAGGACACATATTTTGCCATTGTTGCAATTTTAACAATGAAAATCACATTATGAGGGTTTCTCTTATATTTTAAGAATTCTAGTAATGCACTGAATTTTAATTTATTAATCTCAAAATAAGTACACCTACATAGTAGAATTCTATCTACTCTATTCCAGATTCCCCAACTACCATTCTATTTCTTTGCCTCTTACATTAGAAATTCCTCTAGAATTCTAGAATTCCTCTGTCCTTGTTAAATCACTTATAATATCCCACATAAAAATTTTAATTCAATCTAAGACACAGATATTCCTTTGTCTATCATGTACTAGGCAGGCAGTGATGTATTAGAGAGCATGCTAACAGTCCAGCTCCTCCAACAGACCATGAGTGAGGATTATATGGAAAAAGGAACATACAGAAAGGGAGTTTAACCTTTCAGGGTAAGGTGAGTGTAGAGAAGTCATCCTAGAAAACAAAAGTGAGATGTGAAAAATGAACACATGGTTAGCTAACCCGAGGGGAGGGGAAGAACAAATTCTAGATAAACATGGTGCATGCAGCAGGCCTGGGGGGGGGCAGGGCTCGATGACACAGCCCCTTACAGGAAGAAATGCCCTGAAAGGAAGGAAGGGCCAGTGACGCTGGAGAGGAGGGTCAGCAACACTCCACAGTGAAAATATGTTCCTGACTGGCAACAAGAAGGGTTTTCATACAGAAATGTTCTTTAGAAAATGAAAACATCATTATTTGTAAGGTAATTGGTTAATATTTTATCATTTGTATCCCAGAAAATACATTTCTGAAAGGACAACAATAATGCTGATGATCAAGTTAAGTGACTTCTCCCATTACAAATGAATCTTTTCCTACAAAATAAATATCAAGCTACCTTTAGATCCTGGGGCCAAAGCAGCTCTTTTTATAGCATAAGTCTTGAGACATCTTTCAAAGGAGTCATCCCAAAGAGCTACGACACCATCTTTTCCTCCAGTTACAAACCCCTATGAAAAAAGGTTCAAGTTACTCAAAATCAAAATATATTAAAAATCACCTTTATATTGAAAAATTCTGAAGAGTCTAGTCAAAAGTAAAACTTATGAATAACAAACATCAACATAAGAATATTATAGTTTTAAAAACATCAGCATGTGTATGTCTGGAGATGGGTATTGGAGGTCTTCAACCACTCTCTACCTCACTGTTCTGAGACAGTCTCTCCCTGAATCTTCAGTTCATCATTTTGATTTGATTACTTAGCCATCAAACTCCAGGGATCCTCCTGTCTCCACTTCCCCATTGCTGGGATTTCAGGTGTGTTCCTTCAGACCCAGTTTTTATATGGGTGCTAGGGACCTGAACTCAAGTCCTCATGCTTGCACAGCCACATGAGCCATCTCCTTGGCCCCTAAATATTCTTCTATGACAGGATGTTAAATACACAGTTTATAATTTGGAACTATGAAATCTACCACTTTTAGCAAGTCACATATATCCTTCTAAACTGGTTTCTACTTCATACCTTTATATATATATATATATCCATATATATATATATATTCCATTTGAGAGCAAGACAGAGGGAGAAAGTGTAAGTGTGTGTGTGTGTGTGTGTGTGTGTGTGTGTGTGTGTGTGTGTGTATTTATGAGCACACCAGAGCCTCAAGCCACTGCAAATAAGTTCCAGATGCATGTGTCACCTTGTGCATGTGGCTTATGTGGGCACTGGAGAATCAAACCTGGGTCCTTAGGCTTCACAGGCAAGCGCCTTAACCACTAAGCATCTCTCCAGCCCTCTACTTCATTCTTTTAAAAGAAGGGATACCAGTATTTGAGAGGATATTATTATATAAAAATCAGGCAGCATAATTTTGACATATAAGGACTTAATATGTATTAAGCTTTTCTTTTATTTTCCTTTCCTTTCTTTGAAACAGAAAGCAGGCTTTAAGCTTGTGATCCTCCTGCTTCTGCCTCCTGAGTTGTTGAAATTATAGGTATGAACCATCATGTCTAGCAAAACTTCATTCTCATCTAGCCCAGGCTGACCTCGAACCTGCTAAGTAGCTAAGGATGATCTTGAACTTCTGATTCTCCTGCCTCTATCTCCTGAATGCTTGGGGTAACAGACATGTACTATGATGCTCAGTTCAAAACTTTGTTGCTAAGTAGCAGACTTAACTCAGATTGTGTTTAGAGCTTGGAAGTAAGAAATCAAATAAGTCAAGAATACTCTGGCTCAAGCAAGTAGAATGACAACGTCCCTTTGCTTTTGCAGATGCTCAGTACTCCATGATCAGACTGCTGACTGGGTTTCACTCACAACTGCGTAGGTTACTTACTTTTTCCAGGGCATGCATGCTGAACACTGGTCCATCGTGTGCTTTAACTGTTTTTACAAGAAAGATATCTCTCCAGATGCACACGTCTCCTGTGGCTGTTCCAGAAAAAGCCATCTCTTCAGTCCATCCATATACTGCACACATCATTGTGTCATTTTTCCCCAGTGTGCCTATGTAGCCTTTTCTTCCAATCAATCCTCCCCCTGATTCATAAAAAAATTACAAAAAGCATCACTTTCAATATGCACACAGTTATAAAGAAGTACAATTTCTTTTCTACTACTTCTTGAGTAGGAAGACATGTACTAGTATAGAGAACCAAAAAGTTCTCTGGTAGACTTTACACTACAGCTTTTAAAAAAATTTTTAAAATGTTTTTATTTTTATTTATTTATTTGAGATACAGACAGAGGGAGAGAGAATGGGCACACAAGGGCATCTAGCCACTGCAAATGAACTCCAGACACATGCACCCCCTTGTGCATCTGGCTTATGTGGATTCTGGGGAATTGAACCAGGGTCCTCTGGATTTTCAGGCAAGCACCTTAACCACTAAGCCATCTCTCCAGCTCAGGCTATAGCTTTTTAGATAAGTAAAATACAAACTACATTAGTTTTAATAAGTTTTAGGCTCTTTTTTTCATTTAAAAATATATATTTATTTATTTGCAAACAGACAGAGACATAGAGAAGAGGGACAGAGATAATGGGAATACCAGGACCTCCAGCCACTGCAAACAAACTCCAGATACATGTGCCACTTTGTGCATCTGGCTTTACATGGGCACTGGGGAAATGAACCAAAGCAGTCAGGCTTTTCAGGCAATCACCTTAACCACTGAGCAATCTTTCCAGCCCAGTTTTGGACATTTTCTTTCTTTTGTTTTTTACAGAGCAAGAGCAGGAAAGAGAGAGAGAGAATTCATGTGCCAGGGCCTCAGGTACTACAATCGAACTCCAGACACTTGTGCCACCTAGTGTACATGTGTGACCTTATGCTTGTATCACCTCTGTGCACCTGGCTTACATGGGATCTGGAAAGAGATGGAACATGGGTCCTTAGGCTTCACAGGCAAGCGCTTTTTTTTTTTTTTTTTTTTTTTGAGGTAGGGTTTCACTCTAGCCTAGGCTGACCTGGAATTCACTATGTAGTCTTAGGGTAGCCTTGAACTCACAGTGATCCTCCTACCTCTGCCTCCTGAGTGCTAGGGTTAAAGGTGTGTACCACCATGCCCAGCTTGACAGACAAATGCTTTAACTGCTAAGCCATCTCTCCAGCCCACCCCCCCCTTTATTTTAGAGAGAGCACAAGAGCAAGAGAGAGTAAGAGAGTGGGTATTTTTGATAGTGCTTCACAAGATTTTTATTATGACCCATTTAAGGATACAAAAAGATTTCAAAAGACCAACACAATGGACATCTGTATTTTTACTATTAAAAAGTACTAACACAACTGATAGGTCTTGCCAATTCTCTCTCCTTTTCTCACTCTCTACTATTCTGAATGTAATGTTAATTGTTATCTGCATTCTTTATATAGGATTTTCAACAATGTGTCATCACTATTTTCACATTTTAAAATGCTCTAAACTATCACCTTTCATATATTCTTTTTTAATTTTTTTATTTATGTATTTGAGAGCGACAGACAGAGAAAGAGGCAGATAGAGAGAGAGAGTGGGAGCACCAGGGCCTCCAGCCACTGCAAACAAATTCCAGATGCATGCACCACCTTCGGCATCTGGCTTATATGGGTCCTGAGGAATCGAGCCTCAAACCAGGGTCCTTAGGCTTCACAGGCAAGTGCTTAACCACTAAGCCATCTCTCTAGCCCTCATATATTCTTTTGAAACTTGCTTAAGTGACCAAGAATTTATAAGATCTATATGTTTATTTGTAGCTCTAGTAAACTAATTTTCATAACTATGTATTGTTTCATTAGATAAATATTCTGTGATCTTTTTTTTTTTTTTTTGAGTTAGGGTCTCACTCTAGCTCAGGCTGACCTGGAATTCACTATGTAGTCTCAGGGTGGCCTCGAATGACAATCCTCCTACCTCTGCCTTCCGAGTGCTGGGATTAAAGGTATGCGCCACCACGCCCAGCTTCCGTGATCTTTACAGGGGCATCTTCTATACAAGTGCAAGGGTTTCTCAAGGGACGCTTACACACTGTCATGAGGTAAAGTGTGGAAGGAAAACTCTTTACATAAGACAGTTATCAACTCTTCTTTCCAAATTATTCTCCAAAGTTAATATACCAACTTACACTTCTCCCAACAGAGAAAACAGTTCCTGCTCCTTCCACTGTCAGGAACACTTGGTACTGTCAGACTAGGGGTTGTGAAATAGCAAATGAATTTTTACTATTGTTTTAATTTGCACGTGTCTTACAATTAATATTTTACTCATCTTTTTCTATTTTCATGGCCAATCACTGTTTAGTGATATATCTTCTGTACATTTTTGCAACTGAACTCATTCATTAATTACTCCTAATATTTTTTTTGTTTTGTTTTTTTGAGGTAGGGTCTCGCTCTAGCTCAGGCTGACCTGGAATTCACTATGTAGTCTTAGGGTGGCCTTGTACTCACGGCGATCCTCCTACCTCTGCCTCCCTGAGTGCTGGGATTAAAGGCATGTGCCACCACGCCCAGCTCATTTATTACTCAAGAAACACACATGCCATACACTATTCAGGCATGGGGAAGATGGCTATCACAAAGCAGGTTAGGCAGCCAAGCTCTGCTTCAATGGATTGCATGGTGAGAGACCTCTAATAAAATTAGGGAAAACACTGTCAGCTGATAACAGGTGCTCTGGAAAAGATAAAGCCTAAAAAGAAGACTGGGAGTAAGTAGGGTGATTAAGGATAAGCCAGGACAGAACTGAGCTCAGAGACAGAGTTCTTGCCTAGCAAGCACAAGGCCCTAGGCTCAATCCCTAGTACTGCAGAGGTAGAAAAAGAACTAAAGAAGGAGACAAAAGCAAACAATGGTAGGACAGTGATTCCAGCAGAAGCAACAAGCACAAAGGCCTTGATGCATGGCTGTAACTGGAATTTTCAAGAACTACCACTGCGATCAGAATGGAACAGTAAAGACAGCAAGAGGAACAGCGCTAAGAGAAGGCGTCACAGAAGTCAGAGGTCATGTACAGACCATTGTGAGGGTCTGACTTTAAGTCTACATGAGACGATGACAAGCTCTGCCACATGATCTATTAAAAGGCTCATTTTGATTTCTGGGTTGAGAACAGACTAAAGGAGGGAAGGTTTAAAAAAATGTTAGAAGTCTAATTTTTTTTTAGAAGTCTAATTTTGATAATTGATCTCAATGATAAATAAGGACCAGGGAGGAAGCATAGAAGATGCAAAGTGATCAGATTCCAAATATATTCAGAAGGTCATCTTATTTTAATACTGCACATAGAGTCATTAGTGACCTAGCAAGAGACCAAGAACCTAACTTAAAAAAATTATTACTGGGCTGGAGAGATGGCTTAGCAGTTAAAGTATAGGCCAGCAAAGCCAAAGGACCCAGGTTTGATTCCCCAGTACCCACGTCAAGCCAGATGCACCAGATGGCACATGAGTCTGGTTTGTTTGCAGGGGCTAGAGGCCCTGGTGTGCCTCTCTCTCTCTCTCTCTCTCAAATAAATAAATAAAACATTAAAAAATATTAATCGGGGCTGGAGAGATGGCTTAATGGTTAAGGTGCTTGCCTGCGAAGCCTAAGGACCCAGGTTCAATTCTCCAGATCCCACATAAGCCAGATTCACATGGTGGCACATGCATTTGGAGTTCATTTACAGTGGCTAGAGCCCTGGCGTGACCATTCTCTCTCTCTGTCTCTTTCTCTAATAAGTAAATGAAAATAAAATTTAAAAAAATATATTAATTGGCTGAGCGTGGTGGCACATGCCTTTAATCCCAGCACTCAGGAGGCTGAGGTAGGAGGATCACGGTGAGTCTGAGGCCAGTTTGGAAGTACAGAGTGAGTTTCAAGTGAGCCTGTTATAGAGTGAGACCCACCTTGGGAAAAATAGAAAAAAAATTATTCAAACTCCAGATTTCAGATTTTACCAGTTTTTCTACTAATACCTCTTTTTTTTTGTTCCTGGACCAAGTCTAGTATACTATATTGTACTTAGATAACTTATTATTTTTCTTCTTAATTTTTTTTTTTTTTTGATTTTCTGAGGTAGGGTCTCACTCTAGCCCAGGCTGACCTGGAATTCACTCTGTATTCTCAGGATGGCCTCAAACTCACAGCAATCCTCCTACCTCTGCCTCCCGAGTGCTGGGATTAAAGGCGTGTGCCACCACACCCAGCCATTTTTCTTAATTTTTACTTATTTATGTGCACACTTGCATGTGTGGTCATACCAGGGTCTCTTGCTACTGCCAAAAATAAACAACCATCCGGCTTTCCATGGGTGGCTGCAGAACTGAAATGGCCTGCAAGCACTGTTAACAATTGAGCCATCTCTCCAGCCATAAGTTTCTTTTCAAAGTAACAATTTTTGGGCTGGAGAGATGGCTTAGTGGTTAAGGTGCTTGCCTGCAAAGCCAAAGAACTCCAGTTCAATTTCCCAGGACCCACATAAGCCACATGCACAAGGTAGTTTAAAAAATGTAACAATTTCTGCTGGCTGTGGTGGTGCGCACTTTTAATCCCAGCACTCAGGAGGCAAGGTAGGAGGATTGCTATGAGTCTGAGGTCAGCCTGAGTCTACATAGTCAATTCTATGTATAGGTCAGCCTGGGCTAGAATAAGACCTTACCCTGAAAAATAAACAAACAACAACAACAAAAAAGAGTAACAGTTTCTTAAATTTCACAAGAGTAAAAGAAACATTTACTTACCTGCTCTACGCCAAAATTTCATATGTTTAATTCCAGCTGTAATTAGTTTATCAGGCACATAGGGGTTCATTTTTACAACAAAAATCTTATCTTTACTCCCTCTGAAATAAACCAAAATGTTTTAGCTCTAAAGATAAATATATCCTATAACAACTTCTTGCCTAATCCATACCTTGTCTTCATTATACCATTTATTGAATATTTGTTCTTACTGGTCTCTTCTATTCAGGTTGTGAAATAATGCATTTGTACATTTGTTCTTTTAGCATGGTTTTAATATATTAACTGTGTTCCAAAGAGTCTCAGCAGTAGGAACAGTGAATACTGAACTCCATTTAAATATGGTACCTATGGTATTATACATAGGGAATGCTGGCTGGTTTTGACATGAAATGAGCTAAAGAAATTTTGAAGTAACAGTTCATTAAAGCTTAACAGGGACTTTCCAATCTCAAAGTCCTTTTAAGCTTTCTTTTCCTTGGATATTATTTATGTACTCTATAAAAAACAGTTATCTACATTTTTTTTTTTTTTTTTGGTTTTTCAAGTTAGGGTTTCACTCTAGCTCAGGCTGACCTGGAATTCACTATGTAGTCTCAGGGTGGCCTTGAACTCACGGTGATCCTCCTACCTCTGCCTCCCGAGTGCTGGGATTAAAGGCATGCGCCACCACGCCCGGCTTATCTACATTTTTAAGTACATCAACATCCCACTTTAAGTAGGAAATTTAAAACATAGTCCCTCACATTAACAATTTTCTCCTTCAGAACACTGCTACTATTTTTATTACAAAAGCAAAACACACTGGGGTGGGAATATAGCTAGCTGGTAAAGAGACTACCTATGCATGAATGAAGTCCCAGGTGCAATTTCCAGCAAAACATGAATAGGGTGTGGTGGCATAGATCTGCAATCCCAAGGGAAGTGGAGGCAAGCGGATATTAAGTTCAAGTCATCCTCAGCTACAGAGTGAGCACCAAACAGCCTGGATACCTGAGACCCTGTCTATAAAACTAATAAACAAACAAACATACACACATACATACATAAAGAACATGCTAAGTTTAGAAAATTTAGAAGTCAATAAAATATGAGAAAAGTAACCTACATTTCTTTGTGATATATACTTATTTCTACTTAGATACTTGAGTATTCTGTCATGCTTTCCAATTACTATTTAATAGCATATCATATAACTTCACTCTACCTATGAATGGAGGTAACAGCAATTTCCAATGAGATACTAGTCACATTAAAAAGTAGGTTCAAGGGCTGGAGAAATATCATAGTGGTTAAGGCGCCTGCCCGCTAAGCCTAAGAATGCCTGTTTGATTCCCCAGGTCCCATGTTTAGCCAAATGCAGTGATGCAAGGGCACAATGCCAAACTTGTCCACAAGGGGGCGCACACATCTGGAGTTCGTTCACAGTGGCTGAGAGGCTTCTGGCGTGCCCATCCTCTCTTTCTCTCTCTCTCTGACTCTCTCTAAAAAAAAAAAAAAGTAGTTTCAAGCCTGAAAAGATTGCTTAGTGGCTAAGGTGCTTGTCTGCAAAGCCAAAGGACCCAGGTTTGATTCCCCAGGATCCATATAAGCCAGATGTACAAGGTGGAGCATGCATCTGGAGTTCATTTGCAGTGGCTGGAGGCCCTGGCACACCCATTCTCTCTCTCTCTCTGCCTCTTTCTCTCTCCTTCAAATAATAAAATAAAATAAAATAAAATAAAATAAAAAAAAAAGTAAGTTCATAGGGCTAAACGTACACAAGAAGCCATAAAATTATTGTCTTTTACCTTAATTATGTTTATTCAAAGGTAATACAGAAACAAAAAATTTACATATTAGTTAGATTTCAAAATTGTTTTAATGAAAAAATGCAAATCTGAAATAATACTAGCATTTAATCAACGTGTTAACGGGTGTTTTTTTTTCCCTACCTGGCTATTGAAAGCTTCTCTCCTTTCTTCCAGTCCCACAACACAATCGTGTGGCTATCATCTATTCCAACTGAAGCCAAACGTCTCCCATCCGCTGTGACAGTCAGAAAGACATATGAACTGACCATTAAGATTCAGAAGACAAAACCATTCAACATATGTTCTAAAGCCACATTTGAATATGGTCTGTTCCTCCCTCCCCAGTGTCAGTGTGCATAAGGACTGACCTTCATAGAGGTAGAGCTCTGGTGCTAGAACCACTAAGAGGTGGGGCCCAGTGAGAGGCACTTACATCCTTGGGGGCTGGGCCCTTAGGAGGGAATAATGCAGGGCTCTCAGAGGGAATAAGTTCCATCTTAAGGGATTGTTATTTTAAAAAATGCCGGGCATGGTGGTGCATGCCTTTAATCCCAGCACTTAGGAGGCAGATGTAGGAGGATCACCATGAGTTCAAGGCCACCCTGAGACTACATAGCTAATTCCAGGTCAGCCTGCACCACAGTGAGACCCTACCTCGAAAAACAAAAATAAAAAAATAATAAAAAAATCACCCCTGAATCTTTCTGGGTTCCTGCCTCACCATGTGATCACTCCCTTTTGAACTTATTGCCACCACATTGTGACAGAACCAAAAGGACTCTCACCAGAAGCAGAACCAATGGAGATTCTGAAACTGACTTATATAAATCTGTTTGTTATAGCAACAGAAAATAGACTCATATGCTACAGAACTATATTTCAATTTTAAAAGGGTAATGATAAGTGTTAGGCATGTACATCTCTATGAAAAGAACCAGAGTTTAGAAGGGAGTAGGGACAGTATTGAATCGTGTAAATGGCTAACATCATCTTTACTGACTTCATAAACTTTATACATACATTAAGCTAGGATGGGGAAGGAAGGGAGATGATAAATTTATGAAGTGATGGATATTTTAAATACCCTGAGCTAATTATTATGCACTGTATACCTATATCAAAAGAGGACTAGAATATAGCAGAGTACTTGCCTAGCATGTGTGAAACACTGGAATCCATGTCTAATAACACACACACACACACACACACACACACACACACATACCCTATATCCCATAAATATGTACAATCAGTATGGGTCAATTAAAAAACAAAACAAAATTGCAGAAAAAAATGAGAAGGAAAAGAAAACCTAAGGAAGGAGAGGAAATAATGATTTACTTTAATTAAATTTACCATAAGAATTCCATAATGACATAAGAACTCAGTGACCATATAAAGTTCATCAAATGGAACACATGCAGATTACAGCACACTGCTATTAAGATGGCTGCTTTTATGGAAGTCAATTATTTTAGTTGTTCCTTTTATCAAGCAATAGTAATGACTATATCAGACAAGTCACTGAAACAAATGCTCGAGACATGCTGACAGGTTATAAGGTTCATACTACAAGAGAATGTTTGCACTCTGCCTCACTCTTTGCAAACCGCAACGAGTTCTTTAGCGCTACCAGTGATAGTTTTTACTGTTGACTTTGTTTTACATGTTCTTCTTTTTTTTTTTTTTTTTTTTTTGAGGTAGGGTCTTGCTCTAGCCCAGGCTGACCTGGAATTCACTATGTAGTCTCAGGGTGGCCTTGAACTCACGGCAGTCCTCCTACCTCTGCCTCCTGAGTGCTGGGATTAAAGGAGTGTGCAAGTATTCTTAACTACTATAATTTTTTTTTAAATTTGAGACAGAGAGAAAGAGAACGGGCACACCAACGGCCTCTCAGCCACTGTGAACAAACTCCAGACGTGTGCGCCCCCTTGTGTGACATTGCATGTTTGCATCACTTTTGTGTCTGGCTAAACGTGGGATCTGGAGAATCAAACTGGAATTCTTAGGCTTCGTAGGCAGGCGCCTTAACTGCTAAGCCACCTGTCCAGCCCTACTATAAATTTTTTTTTTGAGGCAAGCCCAACAGACTGTCCCTTTTTATGGGGGGGGGTAGAATTGGTGCGCCAGGACCTCCAGCCTCTACATTCTAACTACAGATGCATGTGCCCCCTTGTACACATGTGCAACATTGCACACTTGCATCATTGTGCATCTAGCTTACGTGGGACCTGGAAAGTTGAATGTGAATCCTTAGGCTTCATATAGGCAAGAGCCTTAACCACTAATCTCCCCAGCCCAGCTATTAGTATTCTTAAAAGTGCACATAGGGCTAGAAAGATGGCTTAGCGGTTAAGGCATCTGCCTGTGAAGCCCAAGGACCCATGTTCAACTCTCCAGATCCCACGTTAGCCAGATATACAAAGGTGAGGCAAGTGCAAGGTCACACATGTCCACAAGGTGACAAAAGTATCTGGAGTTCGATTTCAGTGGCTGAGGCCCTAGTGCACCAATGCTCTCTCTCTTGTGCTCTCTAAAAAAATTTTTTTTAAAAGTGTACATATATGTTTCCCCAAAACCTCATTTATGGAGAACTTGACTTCAAGTCAAAGGAACAAAAAAGTACTAATTTAATGTTTTTTAAAAAAAATATTTAAGAGAGAAAGGGAGAGAGCAAAAGAAAATGGGAGTGTGTGAGTGGGCATGTCAGGGCCTCTTGCTACTGCAAACAAACTCCAGATGCATGTGCCACTTTACATGGCTTTACATGGGCACTGAGGAACCAAACCCAGGCATTCAGGATTTGCAAACAAGACTTTAACCACTAAACAAACTCCCAATGCTTTTCTTCTTCTTCTTCTCCTTCTTCTTCTTTTTTTTTTTTTTTTTTTTGAGGCAGGGTCTCATTCTAGCTCAGGCTGACCTGGAATTCATAGTCTCAGGGTGGCCTCAAACTCAAAGCCATCCTCCTACCTTCTGCCTCCCAAGTGCTGGGATTAAAGGCATGCACCACCACAGCCAGCTTGCTTTTCTTCTTTTTGAGATAGGGTCTCATTCTGTGGACCAGACAATCCTGAACTCACTCTACAGACCAGGATGACCTTGAACTCATGGCAATCCAACTGCCTCAGCCTCCCAAATGCTAAAATTATAGACATGAGCCACAATGCCTGGCTTTAATGTTTCTTAATATAAAATTCTTTTTTTTTTCAAGGTAGGGTCTCACTCTAGCCCAGGTTAACCTGGAATTCATTATGTAGTCTCAGGGTGGTCTTGAACTCAAAATGATCCTCCTACTTCTACCTCCCAAGTGCTATGATTAAAGGCGTGCACCACCATGCTTCAGCTTCAATATAAAATTCTTTATTAATGGTATTCTGTCCCTCTTTCCAGTCCACATACCAGCCTTCATTGTACAGCTATCTGTAGTTGTTAAAGTGAGAACATGTTGTGAAATTATTTTATAAGATGAGCTGAAATTGCCACTTTATACAAATATCTAAAATAAAATCAGTTTTCACCCATTTAATTACTAGGTTTTCACCTTATCATTTTTGAAATTTATTTTAAAGTTGTAAAAGACTGAGAGCAAGGTTTGCCCACAGAGAGGCTACATACTACTCACAGAACAAATGATTTTAGCTGTTTTGTTAAAATTTTTTTCATGTTAAGATCAACATGGATATTTATAAAGGATATTAAAATTACTCATTATTATTATAAACTAGCTAACAAACCTACTTAATCATTGCATCTGATTAGAATAACAGTATACATTTGATAAAAATTGTGAAAATCATAGCTAACTGCCAACTTTAGGTTACACTAATTTAGATTAAAATATTCTATTTTTTTGTTGTTGTTTTTGTTTTTCAAGATAGGATCTCACTCTAGCTTAGGCTGACTTGGAATTCACTATGTAGTCTCAAGGTGGTCTTGAACTCACAGTGATCCTCCTACCTCTGCCTCCCAAGTGCTGGGATTAAAGGTGTGCACCACCATACCTGGCACTCTACCTTAAAAATTTTAAAAAAATATTTTAACTTATTTGTGAGGGAGTAGGGATATGCCAGGGCCTCCTGCCACTGCAAATAGACTAGACACATGCACCACTTTGTGAATCCGGCTTTGCATGGGTACTGGAGAATCAAATCTGGGCCATAAGGCTTTACAAGCAAGTGCCTTGAACCATGGAGCCATCTCTGCAGCCTTTGCCTCTACATTTTGATTGCTCTTACTGAGACACAAAAATCTTACCTGAGAAATCAACAGCACAGACGCCATACTGGTGATAGCCCTTTAATATGGACAGTGATTTAATAGTCTCTGTATCCCATATGTGAATTGAGGGATCTCTACCTACCTGAAAAAGAAAGAATTATAGAAGCTATTTTAAACAATTACTTCTATAATTGTTTAAAAAGAAAAAAAAAGATTTTATAGCCTTTGTTTTATTTGCCACAGATACTTTTCAAATTAAAAATAAAGCAGACCATGTATACATGACTAACTTTTCATTAACATTCATTCATTTAAAAGTTAATGAGGAGGCTGGAGAGATGGCTTAGTGGTTAAGGCACCTGCCTGCTAAGCCTAAGAAGCCGGTTCCAATCTCCAGGTCCCATGTTTAGCTAGATGCAGTGATGCAAGGGTGCAATGCTGCACTTGCCCACAAGGGGGTGCACACATCTGGATTTCGTTCAAAGCAGCTGAGAGGCTGCTGGCGCGCCCATCTCTATCTGTCTCCCTCTCCCTTTCTCTCTATGTCTCTATCTCTCAAAAAAAAAAAAAAGATTGGCTTACTTAATGATCATCACAACTCTTTAAGATAGACACTAACAGTATCCTTATTTTCAAAGATGAGGAAAACAGTGGCCAAGAGGTTCAGTAATTTGCCCACAGATTATAAATGGGGGCACTTGGATTCAAACATCAAGTTTAGCTGGCTAATAATGAATACTATTATGATAACCTGCGGCATCTCATTTCAGGATGAAAGACGTGTCTGTGCTCCATCACTGTGACAAAACAAAACAACCTTAAAAGGAGAGGTTTGTTTAGGCCTATGGTTTCTTGGCACTTTTGTCTGTGGGCCAGTGGCAAGGCAGCAATAAATGGAAGGGGCCATGCAATGGAGGTGCTTATTTCATAGCAGCCAAGATGAAAAGACCAGGGACCCAAATCCAAACTTCCTGCTACTGGATCTCCATCATGAAGTTTCCAACACTTCCCAATAGTGCCACAGGCTAGGGACCAAGTCTTTTACACATGGGCTTTGGGGAACACTCCAGATCTAAACTACAGCAAGGGAGACGGGAATTCACAAATTTTATTTAGCTTATATCTTCTTAAAATATTTTTTTATTTGAGGAAGAGAAAAAAAAACACAGGAAGAGAGAGAATATGTGTGTGCCAGGGTCTCTTGCCACTGCACATGAACCTCAGATGCATGAACCACTTTATTTGGGTTTATCTGGGTACTGGGTTATGCAACCCCAATTAGCAGGTTTGCAAGCAAAAGCCTTTAACTGCTGAACCATCTCCCCAGCCATTAGTTTATATCTTTAAGAAAAGAACAGGAAAATAAACTTGAGGGTGGAGTAGATGAGGGATTGTAGAGTTTCTCAAGAGAAGGAAATTAAGTAACATATTTAAAACAGCACTATACATATTAATCCAATCGTAACTAGCTCAAAAGGGCATAGTTGATTGGGAGGCAAATGGTGGAGACATAAAAAGACAAAGTTGAAGAAGTTAAAAGCCTTGAATTAGCTAGGTGTGATGGTGCATGCCTTTACTCTCAGCATTCAGGAGGCTGAGGTAGGAGGATTACTGTGAGTTCAAGGCTAGCCGGGAGCTACAGAATGAGTTCTAGGTGAGCCTGGGCTAAAGTGAGACCCTAATTCAATGCCTCCCCCACAAAACCTTGAATTGCATGCTAATAAGCCAGACATTTGTCTAAAAGGTACTAATAAAACTGAAGAATTATAAGTCTTTTAGAAGGATTAATAGTAAATGAGGAAAATCAATAGGGGATTAAAAACTAAAAATGGGGAGTCATGGTAATTGGCTAATAGCTTATAAATTATGAAACAATGATTGTCAGAAGAAATAAGGAAAGCTTTAAAAAAAGAATTTTTCTTTCTGCCTTTTTTCTTTCTCTCTATATAAAAATAAAAATATTTTTATTATTGATTTTGTTGTTGTTTTCCAAGGTAGGGTCTCATTATAGCCCAGGCTGACCTGGAATTCACTATGTAGTCTCAGGGTGGTCTCAATCTCACCTCTGCCTCCCTAGTGCTAGGATTAAAGGTATGCGCCACCACGCCTGGCATAAAAATATTTTTTAAAAATTGGGCTGGGGAGATGGCTCAACAGTTAAAAGCACTTGCTTGCAAAGCCTGATGGTTTGATTCCCCAGGACCTACGTAAAGCTAGATGCACAAAGTGACGCATGCATTGGGAGTGAGTTTGCAGTGGCTGGAGGCTCTGGTGCACCCATACTCATATTTTCTCTCTCCCTCTCTCTCCATCCCTCCCTCCCTCTCTCTTTATCTGGTTATCTCTTTCCATCTCTGTATATAATAAATAAAATATTTTTAAAAATAAAATAAATGAATGAATACAGTTCTGGAAAAGATTGGCTTTTGGAAATGAAAAAGTAGAAGGCTGACTCCAGTTAGAATGGTCACTGTGCAAGCCTCTACTTCCTAGCTGAGACAACCTTGAATTATAACTTCACTTTTTTTTAAATCTATATGCCTTCCTATCTTCCCTCATCCTCCTCCCCTGTCATAGCAATTACAGAATAGCTCTTCCCCTTATAAAACTTGCAGGAAGCCGGGTGTGGTGGTGCACGGCTTTAATCCCAGCACTCGGGAGGCAGAGGTAGGAGGATTGCCGTGAGTTCAAGGACATCCTGAGACTACATAGTTAATTCCAGGTCAGCCTGGGCCAGAGTGAGACCCTAACCTCGAAACCCCCCCCAAAAAAAAAAAAAACTTGCAGGAGATTCTCTCTCTCTCTCTCTCCACCACCTCTGTGACTTCTCTTACATAGCCTGTGCCCAGGAACACCTGTCCCCACCACCCCGTTTGGGATTTCAACAGCCTGATTCCAGCATGCAGCCTTGGCATAGCATACAGCTCTCCTGATAAAGCTTCAGTTCTATAAGGGATTTCACCACTCCCACTGTTCTCCTTTTCCTTTACCTATCAACTCCAAGACATAGGACAAAATTGAGACAGTTCTATGTTGTCAACAGGGACCGAACAAG
The DNA here is from genome assembly GCA_036365145.1 of Orientallactaga sibirica. NCBI lineage: Eukaryota > Metazoa > Chordata > Mammalia > Rodentia > Dipodidae > Orientallactaga > Orientallactaga sibirica. The sequence goes on from JAEOAD010000038.1 coordinate 3,631,818, forward strand.
GATTAGCAGAGGTTTGAGAGGGAAGACTAAATTCCAGTTCTCTTAATTTTGGACATGCTGAGTGTGAACTGCCCCCAGGACATCTAAATGACCAACTCATCTATTAGGCTGTGAGTTCAACACTCACTGCTCTGTGGCTCAGAAGTCACTGCAGACAGAAGGGAGCAGAGGGGACTCTGATGGGCTCAGTTCATGATGGGAAGCATGGCACCTGAGCCTCTCTGTCAGTGCGGCCAGCTGTGCAGCACAGCTGGCTACCTCTCAGCAGATGAGGAAGAAGAGCACTGGGCTGGAAGCAGGCTTAAAGCATAACCTTCAAGGACTGCCCTAGCTAGGCCTGCACCCAAAGTTTCCACAACCTTCCACAACGGCACCACCATCTGGGGACCAAGAGTTTAAACACGTGAGCCTCGCGGATAGTTCACATTCAGTGTAACACCTTTAATATTTGCTGAATTAAAGAAAACTTTCAACTTACCACACATTTAGTCAAAACACTCAAACATAAATATGCAAATAATTTGTGAGGTAAGTTTCTTAACTCCATTTAACATCACAGTTCCTGACAATGGTCATTCTTTGTCCTCTATTCTCCAAAAAATAAAAAATAGAAACAAAACACTCTTTAGGTTTTCTATCTGTTGTTCAGAAAATTCCTCTGAATTTAAAACATACCATCCTGAAGGGAGGAAGGAGTCAAGTCTGGGAGAGCTGAAACTCAAAAGGTAACATGCCCTCTCCACAAGGTCACAGGAGAAGTAAACAACTGTGGGATGGCTGGCTGTGACCACGTTGTACAGAAAATTCCTCCGCTGAGCTGCAGAAATGGCTCATTGGTTAAAGGTGTTTCCTTGCAAAGCTTGGTGAGGGTTCAATTATCTAGTGCCCACACAAGTCCAGACACAAAAAGTGGCACATGCTGGAGTTCATTTGCAGAGACAACAGGCTCTGGTATGCCCACACTTTTTCTAAAACATTTTCAAAAATTTTATTTGAGAGAGAGAGAGAGAATAAGAGGCAGACAGAGACAATGGGCATACCAGGGCCCCTAGCCACTGCAAATGAACTCCAGATGCATGTGCCACTTTGTACATCTGGCTTACATGGATACTAAAGAATTGAACCTGGGTCCTTAGGCTTTGCAGGCAAGTGTCCTAACCACTAAGCAATCTCTCCAGTCCCAAATATTTTTTAAAAATACAAATACAATACAATATTTCACTGTGGAGGGAGGAAGGGTCAGAGGTCAGGAGGTCTAGGGCAAAGGTTGTAAAACCCTTCCCTGAGGTTCTATAGGGGTAAACAAGGCTTGCAGGAGGGGATTTCTCAGACCAGCAGAGCTGCCTGCAGGTTGTGCAATGGGCTCTAGAGATGCCACTTTCCTGAGTGGTCTCCTATGCTGGGGAGGGCTTTTTGGTAATGCAGCTGCCTTTGAGTCACCCATGCTCTGCAAGTAACCCCAGTAAACTCACTGGTTCATCAAAACTGGTTTTGGTGCAATCATGTTTGTCTTCTGTGATCTATCTAGGGTGAACAGCCAGGATGAACCCCTGGGAAAAAGATGTCTGTAACACCATCTAAATTTCAAAATACTTGGATAATATGCTTCAGAACTACTTTCCATCACTATAAACTCTTTTGGCATATTTAATTAATTTTTAAAATCTGTAATGTTATAGGGATGGCAACAGCTGTTTGTGATGTAACAGAAAAGAAATGGAAAATGTAAGTTGTCAAAAATGCAAGGGTTAAGCTGGGTATGGTGGCATATGCCTTTAATTAATCCCAGCAGTTGGGAGGCAGAGGTAGGAGGATCACTGTGAGTTCAAGGCCACCCTGAGATTACATAGTGAATTCCAGGTCAGCCTGAGCTAGAGTGAAACCCTATCTCAAAAAAGGAAAAAAAAAAAAAGAAAGAAGAAGAGAAGAGGAAGGAAGAGGAAGAAGAAGAAGAAGAAGAAGAAGAAGAAGAAGAAGAAGAAGGCGGCAAGGGTTAGCCTGTGCCCTGAAAGGTTTGGATCTGCAGAGCCTACAAAAATGTTATTGAATAAGCAAACCACCCAAAAATGTCCAGTGACTTTTTATTTAATCCCACCTGAATTCCCTCAAATCCCAGAATCATGGCTGTAATAGCCACTTTTATACTCTCTTCATTGCAGTGTTAGAAAAAAGTTTAGGGCTGGAGAGATGGCTTAGCAGTTAAGGCATATGCCTGCGAAGCCTAGGGACACAAGTTTGATTCTCCAGGTCCCGCGTAAGCCAGATGCACATGGTGGCACACGCATCTGGAGTTCGTTTGCAGTGGCTGGAGGCCCTGGCACACCCATTCTCACTCTCTCTTTCCCTCTGTCTCTAATAAATAAATAAATATAAAATAAAACCTTTTTGTAAAAAGTTTAAATTCTTTGCCAGAGCACAGGAGTATGTAACTGTGTAGGAGGGACCACCTACCTATTTAGTTTAAAGGTAAATAATGCCCTGAGACCTCACCTATCCTACACACCGTATGATACATTTAGAAAGCTTCCCCCACTTCCCTCCACCAGGTCAACTCCAGCACAGATGTCATCACCTGTTAGAAAACCTCTGAATGTACCAGGCACAGTTAATCAGCCCTTCATTACACTGCCACCATATATCCACTTCTGCATTAAAAGGGTGATTTTTCTTCCAAGTATTAGGTACCATTTCTTCCCTCCTTTATGAGAACACACAGAGGATATCAGTGTTTTCTATTTCAGTATTTGTGTCTTCTTTACTGGTAAACCACAGTAGGTTGCTATCACGATTGAAATGAAAGATCCAGTCACTCTGTGTTATCATAGCACATTTCTGTTCTGTCAGTAACAAAACCGAAAGAAACAACGGTCCTAGTCTCTGTGCTTTTCTACAATTTTTACTTACAAATTTAGAAAATCCTGACACAAAATGAGTCGCTGTGCTTAAATCAAAAGTCAAATAATAATTAAAATAACTCACAGTGATCCTCCTACCTCTGCCTTCCAAGTGCTGGGATTAAAGGCATTCACCACCATGCTCAGCTGAAAGAATATTTTTTGAGATATTCTCTATGTAGTTTGGGCTAACCTCAAACTTGCCATTCTCCTGTGTCAGCCTCCAGAGTGCTGGTGTTACAAGTGTGTACCCTTCATGCCCAACTTCAAACAATTATTTTCATCTTCTAGAACATTCTGTGTGTACATGCTTGTATGTTTGTATGTGTATAAGCATATATAAAAATAGACTAATGGGCCACAGGGATGGCTTAGCAATTAAGGCATTTGCCTGCAAAGCCAAAGGACCCAGGTTTGATTCCGCAGGACCCACATTAGCCAGATACACAAGGGGGCGGATGCATCTGGAGTTCGTGTGCAATGGCTAGAGGCTCTGGCGCACCCATTCTCTTTCTCTCCCTCTTTCTCTGTCAAATAAATAAATAAATAAATAAATTTTTAAAATAGACTAACAAACTAAACTAAGTCAAGGGTCTAACCTATCTGATTTTTTAAAAATATATTTATTATTTATTTATTTGGGAGAAAGAGGCAGAGAGAAAGAGAGAGAAAGAGAGAGAATGGACACACCGGGCCTCCAGCCACTGCAAAGGAACTCCAGACACGTGTACCCCTTGTGCATCTGGCTTATTTGGGGCCTGGAGAGTCAAACTGGGATCCTTTGGCTTTGCAGGCAAATGCCTTAACTTCTAAGCCATATCTGCAGCCCTAACCTATCTGAATTTTTGTCATGTACTCTTTTTTTTTTTTTTTTTTTGGTTTTCCAAGGTAGGGTTTCACTATAGTCCAGGCTGACCTGGAATTCACTATGTAGTCTCAGGGTGGCCTTGAACTCACAGTGATCCTCCTACCTCTGCCTCCCGAGTGCTGGGATTAAAGGCACGTGCCACCACACCCAGCTGTCATGTACTCTTTTAAATGAACTTACCTGGCCTGTGGCCACGTAGTCTTTCAGAGGATGAATAGCCAAACACAGGATGTCATCATCGTGACCCAAGTAAAAGCGCTGTGTGTTCTGCTGCCGGTTATAAATGACACCCACTGCTGCCACGTGGTACACAATCTCACCGATTTGAGTGTAAAACAGATTACTTCGACAGTCATAACCTCTGTAGCTAATATAGGAAACAAATCACACACAATTAATTTTGGCTTTTTATCTGAAAAGTACAGAATATAAAGAGAAGTGTAGAGGTAGCTTTTAAATCTTGTAAACTTTCAGTTTTAAAGGATAACAAACAATTAAAAGAAAATACCACTCTCTAAGAACCTATACTTTTATGAATGGCTCTGATAAAAATAGCTAGAGTGAAAAAAAATCACAATGCAGAAAGAAGCTATCTGGCACACTACTATTTTCAAAAATATAGTTTAAATCTGTACTCTTTAGAACAAACCAGCTATTTTTATAGGTAAAATTTATAAGAAGGCACATATATTTGTATTTGTATATACATCTTTATTTGTGAAACTAAGTAACAGTGATTACCTGTGGAGGAAAGAAATGATGACAGGGAGGGCAGGAGTGAAAGGAAGGTTTTCAAATTATACTGTTAGGCATACTGCTGAGCCGTGACAATATATGTTCCAAAAATAAGTTTATGCAATCATTTAATGTAATTTTTTTGCAGTACTAGGGATTGAATTTAGGGCTTCATGTATGTTAGGCAAACACTCTACCACTACTCTGAGCCCTATATACATATCTTAAAATGGTCTACATCATTCCATCTATGGCAACCTTGCTTTGTGTTTCAAAAAAGCCTAGTTCATAAAAACACAACTGGATAGAAATACCACCTATTTTAACATTGAAAGGAAAGTACTCCCAATAAATATACCCTCTTATAAATTCTTAGACAGTATTATCAGTCTAGTAAGAAAATGCATGTGTGATGGTACACACCTTTAATCCTGGCACTCTGGAAGCAGAGCTAGGAGGATTGCCAAGAGTTCAAGGCCATCCTGAGACTACAGAGTGAGTTCCAGGACAGCCTGGGCTAGAGCAAGACCCTACCTTAGAAAAAAAAAAGAAGAAAGCAAGAAAATGCATGTTTGCTGATGCCACGCTGACATATGAGGCTTGTATTGATTGCTATACACTTAAAGAGAATCTAGAACTAATGTTTTATTGAAACTAAAACATGGAAGCAAAAATGTTCAGGCAAAATAGAAGTCATATCATTCCAGGGCTAGAGAGATGGTTTAGCAGTTAAGGCATTTGCCTGTGAAGCCAAAGGATTCAGGTTCAATTCCCCAGGACCCATGTAAGCCAGATGCACAAGGAGCACATGTACCTGGAGTTCGTTTGCAGTGGCTACAGGCCCTGGCACGCCCATTCTCTATCTCTCTTCTCTCTGTCTCTCTCTGCTTGTAAATAAATAAATAAATAATTTTTTTTTAAAAAGAAGCGATATCATTAAGACACATTTATGGGAGATGGCTATGTCTCTCACATTTCTTTCTTTCTTTCTTTCCTTCTTTCTTTCTTTCATTCATTTTTTTTTTTGAGGTAGGGTTTCATTCTAGTCCAGGCTGACCTGGAATTCACAATGTAATGTCAGAGTGGCCTTGAACTCACAGTGATCCTTCCACCTCTGCCTTTCCAGTGCTGGGATTAAAGGCATGTGCTGCCACACCTGTCCTCTCTCACATTTTTAATGACAAGATATCCACTACTATAAATGTGCCAAACTTTCATGAGATAATTTCTAATTTAATAAATGCTTCTATAATGGCTCCTGGTATGCCAGGCAAGCTGTAAGTTACCACAGCATCGCCTTAGTTACTCCTCACCACAGCTTTCTGAGTCAGCTGCTATTTTCTCTAATTCACACATGGGGGAACCAGCATAGTGAGACTATGGGACTGGTTCCAAGTCATACAGCTAGTGCGTGTGACCTAAATCCAAATACATAAATGGAAAATAGTATTGTATACCCGTGAATAAAGTGCAATCGAATACTATTTCCTGGAGCCTTCTCTCTTCTTTTAGAAGTAGCACTTTTTTGTTTTTCTTTGCATTGTTCTTTAAGCTGAGGTAGATCTTCTTTGTAAACCTTTAAAAATGTATAGGAGTAAAAATACTGTTAGGATACATATTAATAAAGATGTCCATATAGTCCTAGTATGATTTTAGGTGTTAATAAGAGGTAAATACAAAATTTACTTCATTGGATAGAACAAATTTTCTATTCATATTCCACTGACAAACGTATATTTAACATTCCAGAAAACTTTCATACTTCATAAGAAAGTGTTTCAAAGAGAATAAGTGGGAGTCTACTGTGACAAAAATCTACAGGCAAATAAATACAGGCACACTTGGCTTATCAAGCATTTACCCTAAAATAACATTTTATACTAATATGATATTAATGTTCAAATGAGGAGAAACTGAAATAGTCATATGCTAATTGGGAAATTAAAATCACAAAAATTAACAATATATTAGTAGTAGGAACCAAGATAAACAAGAAACTGGACTTTTCAAGGAAAAAAAATCATGTGATAATAGAAAATTAACCTGCCGATGGTAGGTAAGCTGTGTCTCTTGTTCAATTTCAGAATCTAGTTCTGGAACATCTGACAGATCTGAATCTGATTCATCACTGTTGGACTCAGCCAAACTTTCTGTAATTTTTAAAAAAATTAAATACCATTTATTTAAGAAGAGTCACTTATAAAACTACAATGTAAAATTAATGACCAAGAGCTGACTCTGTCAGCCTGACACAGAGACAAGCTATAAGACAATCAAATGAAATTACCTATTCAAGTGACACAGGTGTCAGTAAACTCAACTACAGATTATCTTCCTCTACCCTGACTGCAAACTCAATAGCCCCTTTAAATCCCTTCACTGGCTCCCCAATGACTACTACATCAAATTTAAATGCCTATGCAGATATAAGTGAATATAACCTGTAATTAACATGAAAAATAGCTAAAAATACTACATACAACAGATGAATTGACATTTCTTTGTTAAAAAGTGCATATACAGGGCTAGAGAGATGGCTTAGCGGTTCAGGCACCTGCCTGCTAAGCCTAAGAACCCGGTTCCAATCTCCAGGTCCCACATTTAGCCAGATGCTAAGTGATGCAAGGGCACAATGCCACATTTGCCCATAAGGGGGCGCATGCATCTGGATTTCGTTCACAGCAGCTGAGAGACTGCTGGCGTGCCCATCTCTATCTGTCTCCCTCTCCCTGTCTGTCTGTCTCTGTGTCTCTCTCCAAAAATAAATAAAATAATAAAAAATATATTTTAAAAAATGCATATATAAAACCTAGATACCCATATCTCTAAGAGGATAATTCAATGTTTGCTAGCATAACTGTTAATACAATCATCATTTGATACATTAATGTTCAAAGTATTTTGTATTCCATCCCTTGTAACAATGAATTTTCAACATATGGACCTAAAATTTAATCTTGGAAAGTCTACTAATAACAAACTTCCCATGGTAAAATGTTACATTGGAATTATTATTTTCCTCAAGGTAGGGTCTCACTCTAGCCCAGGCTGACCTAGAATTAACTTTGTGTTCCTAGGATGGCCTCAAACTCTCAGTGATTCTCCTACCTCTGCCTCTTGAGTGCTGGGATAATTAAAGGTGTATGCTACCATACTTGACTCATCTTGGAATTATTGAGTTATTTGATGGGGAAGTTTTTAAATGTTAATTACTACTTACCTTGGGGTGCAATGTGAAGAGCATCTTTTAATTTTCTTTCAGGAATAAATTTCCACTGAAAGACAGAGTGGTCTGCTCCACCAATAGAAATAACCCACTGATAATCATGTGACCATCTGACATTAGTTACATGAGCCGAATGGCCAATATATTTTCTGAACTTAGCCCCTAGAACAAAAATATATCTTTAAATTGATAACATAGGCCAACACACAAAAGTATCACCTTAAACAACAATTACTATACATTAAGTGTGACCAGATGGAAAAAAGCTCATTAGAAAATTAGTCGAATGAACTGATGGAAACACTTCTTTTACTGATTTATAATATAATTTGGTAGAAATAGGCATGGTGGTTTACACCTGTAACCTCAGCTACTAGAGAGGATAAGGTAGGGGAATCAGCCCTTTGACGCCTGCTTGGCAAACAGAGACACACTATCTCAAGATAGCTTAGTTGGTAAAGCGCTGGCCATGAAGACCTGAATTTGATCCCCAGAACCCACATTCAAAAGCCTGACCCCGTGGTGTGTGTTGGTAACCCAGCTCTGGCGAAGACAGAGACAGGCGTATCCCTGGCTCACTAAACAGCCAATCCAACTTACTTGCTACGTTCCAGGTCAATCAGAAAGCCTGTCTCAAAAAAGGTAGAAAATACCTGAAAACAACTCCAGGGTTGTCCTCTGGCCTCCATATGCACATGTAGCTATACATGTGCCAGAGAACCCACACAAACATGAACACACGTGTACACACACAAAAGCAAGTGAAATGTCTTTAAAAGGACTAGGGTATAGCTAGGTGATGGGTTATTTAGCTAACATGTGCGAGTCCCTGGCTTCACTCCTCCCTAGCACAAAAATAACAGACCAAAATAACATACTCAGAATAATAAAAGCTGTTCATTTACAAACAAAACAAAACAAAACAAAACAAAAACCTTTAGGCATTATCTTAGTGCTTTCAGAAAAGCCTGAGGAGCAACTCACTTGTTTTCCTTCCTTCCTTCCCTCCCTCTCTGCTAACAGAGAGGGAGAAAGAGAGAACATGCATGCCAGGACCTCCTGCTGCTGCAAACAAACTCCAGATGCAGCACCACTTTGTGTATCTGGCTTTATGTGGGTCCTGGAAATCAAACCCAGGCTATCAGGCTTTGCAAGCAAGTGCCTTTAACCACTGAGCCATTTCTCAAGCCCCCTATTATTTTTGTAATTCTAGGTTTAGAATAATGTATTCTCTTATCCTATTACTGGTATGCAGGAACATATCTCTGTTAAAGGTCATAAATCATAAAGCATCATTTGATTTTGTTTTAGTTTTATATAAAAAGATGTGTATACTAGAATGCCAAAACTCTATAAATAAAAATCTGGAGAAAAACTTTCATCATAGTCATGAATTTGGGGGATGACCTCTTTTTTTTTTTTTAGACAAGGTCTCACTATGTAACCCAGGGTAGCCTTGAACTTGTGACCCTCGTTCTTTAACCTCCTGAGTGCCAGGGTTACAGGCATGTATCAGCACATCTGGTGAGCTAATCATTCTAATCAAAGTGTAAATGCTGATGAAAATTTATCTAATACTACATTTTACTGCTTTTTAATGTTATGCTGTTCTAAGCAGCATTTTTTTTTTACAGGACAGCTATGTGACAGCTATATTTGTAGATGTCGTGCCACAATGACAAGGAGATGGACACCTCAGTCATGAGCTTTACAAAGCATGGGGCTTTTCTAATAAAGAGGCAGAGTTTTCAGAAGCTGATACTGGCCGTTCAGGCAGAGGTTTCTTGGAATGAATCAAGTATAACAAATAATAGTAGTAGTATCTTTTCCTGTACTGGGAAGTAACCTCAGGCCTTTGTGCAGAAATCATGGCAGATCACTGTTCAGACTTCACATATCACCCCCACTTGTCTCCAGGCAGTGTACATGTCTGGATTTCGTTGGGAATGGCTGAAGGTCCTGGCACACCCATTCTCTCTCTTTCTCTCTCTCTCTTTTTTTAAGAAGCATTTTTTTAAGCACTAGAGATCAAACCTAGAGCCTGGTGTATATAAGTCCTCAGGCTTTGCCTGCAAACACCTTAGCCACTAAGCCGTGTCTCCAGGCTTCTATTTTTTGTTTTGTTTTGTTTTTCGAGGTAGGGTCTCACTCTGGTCCAGGCTGACCTGGAATTAACTATGTAGTCTCAGGGTGGCCTTGAACTCACTGCAATTCTCCTACCTCTGCCTCCTGAGTGCTGGGATTAAAGGCGTGCGCCACCACGCCCGGCTCCAGGCTTCTATTTTAACCTGGCAACGTTCTATTAAAATTCTGTCCCCTCGGTCCCTTACATAGGATATATTATACACCTGCTTTGGCTACTCTTGCTTTGATGGAGCCCTTAAGTACTCCTGGGCCTGAAAGAGTCTTAGAGGTAAAGCCAGAAAGTCTAGAAAAGAAAATTCTAAGTTTGAAGATGCACTAATTTTCTTACATTAGGGCAAACTCAAGAGTTATCTGAGCAGCTACTCCAATTGACTATACTGGGTGATACTCCCAAAAGAGGTATAATTGTATAAATGATCCTTAAGTTCCTTCCAAGCCTTTCGTACAGACTTTTCAAAGACCAACCCCTATTAAAAGAAAAATAAAAAAGGGCAGGTCAATAAGAAAATTGTAAAATTAGTCTAAGAAACCAAATATTTTTAGTCAAAAGGACTGTATTAAGAATGATTTAGGAGCTGGGGTATACCTCAGTAGTAAAATGCATGTTTAGTGGGTGCAAGGGCATGAGTCTGAACCACATCACCAAAAATAAGCAAGAAAAGCATCACTTACTAGCCAGCACTTCTTACCTCACTCTGACAAAGAGACATCTTGCTGAATCTAGATAGCACATTTTTCATAAAGTGATACTGGTTCACCAAGATCAAGTTAGGTATCTTTCTACAAATGTCCAGAATTCTCTGTATTCCCTTGATTTACTAAATTGAAATTCATAACCTATTTACCAGTTAACTCCTCCAATAAACTAAGCTTACTGAAGTCAGGGTTGTATGTTATTTATTATGTAAACCTAATGCCTGGTATACAGCACCCATTCGTGTATTTCAAAAAGAGAGAGAAATGAAGGGAAACGGTAAATTTCTCCTCAACCCACCTGTGCACTTGAGATGGCCTGCTAGACTAGAAAGGGACGTGCAAAGAAACAAACAGGGCATGAGCATGGTCCCAGCACTTCTAATCATTCCTAGACAAGGACAAAGTTCAGTGGACCTTCAAGATGATGGGAACTGAAATCACAGGACTACAGCCTGAGCATTAGCCTCGCCACTGAAGAGGACCGGACTCTGAGCTTGCCCTCTTTACTTCTAGACTTCATGTCCACGGTTTAAATATGAACCAGAGAATATGCTCTTACACTATTTTCTCATTATGAAAATTCTGGCTCTATGACAGGAAATCATAAGTTAAAAGTGGACAGTATGTAGTTAATTAGGACCAATATCTCAAAGGAAAGATTCATCAAGGCTAGAGTGGTCACAGAGCTTTCCTATTTAAGAGGACAAGGATTGCTGGTGGGGGAAAAGCAAATGGAGAGACCTATATTTTATTGATTTCACATGTTTTAAAATTGCTTAAGGTATACTTCACACAAAGCTAATGAGTTAAATCTCTTCAAAAATTATAACAACAGAACCAGACGTGGTGGTGCACACCTTTAACCCCAGCCCCCAGGAGGCAGAGGTAGGAGGATCGCTATGAGTTCAAGGCCACCCTGAGACTACAGAGTGAATTCCAGGTCAGCTTGAGCTAGAGTGAGACCCTACCTCAAAACAACAACAACAACAACAAAAAAATAACAATAGATTTTCATTTTAAGTAGGTCTTAATGATACAATTTTTTTTTTTTTTTTTTTGACGTAGGGTCTCACTCTGGCCCAGGCTAACCTGGAATTCACTTTGTAGTTTCAGGGTGGCCATGTACTCACAGCGATCTTCCTACCTCTGTCTCCCAAGTGCTGGGATTAAAGGCGTACGCCACCATGCCAGGCTGTTAATGATATAATTTTTAATTTATTTTTATTTATTTAATTCAGAGAGGGAGAAGAGGCACAGAGAGAGAGAGGGGGAGAGAGAGAGGGAGGGAATGGGCATGCCATGGCCTCCAGCCACTGCAAACAAACTCCAGATGCACACACCACCTTGCATATGCACATTTGGTTTACATGGGTCATGGGGAATTGAACCTGGGTCCTTTGTCTTTACAAGCAAATGCCTTAACTTCTAAGCCATTTCTCCAGCCCTTAATGATATAAATTTAAAGCCCTAGATATTAAATAATATAACATAATTTATACAATAATATATAATAATAAAATAATATTAAAAAATCTTTCTCACTAGAGATTTAATATACAAGCTAGTACTATCCATTAAAAGAAGAGAATGATAGGTTTGACTAGATAAAAATTAAGAATTTAGTCAACAGAAGGCATTAAGAAAATGTTAAAAGAATGGTGGTGCACATCTGTAATCCCAGTTTTTAGGAGGTGGAGGCTGGAAGATTATGAGCTTAAGGTCAGCTTTTTTTTTTTTAATTGGTTTTTCAAGGTAGGGTCTCACTCTAGCCCAGGCTGACCTGGAATTCATTCCTTGTTCTCAGGGTGGCCTCGAACTCATGATGATCCTCCTACCTCTGCCTCCCGAGTGCTGGGATTAAAGGCATGAGCCACCATGCCTGGCTTAAGGTCAGCCTTTTTGGCTACATAGTAAGTTTAAGGCAAGCCTGGCCTACATGAGACCCCACCTTTAAGAAAATGCAAAAGAAAAGAAAAAGACAAGTCTAGCCACAAGCAGGTAAATGACAGACAGCTGCAACCCACAAAAATCACAAAATACTTGAATCTACTGCAGTATGGAACACAATTCCCATGGGTCAATTAAAAAAAACACAAACAACTCCTTAGAAAAATAAGAAAGACCCATGTTTGACAGGGGAAATATAGAAGACCAAAAAAAAAAATCTGAAAACAGCTTACTCTGATTAGAGATGTTACTGAGGCCACACTACGACCATCTCTATTACCTGCACTTGCAAAAAGTAAGTCAGTGTGAAGGCCAAGCACTCAGGAGGCTGTGAACCAACCGGGCTGGCACGACATAGCCACTTTGGAAAGAATTTGGGCATTTTCTCATCAAGTACAACACACAAGCAATTTTACTACTAGTACAGCATAATGCACCTTTGAGAGACTTGTACACGTTAACAAAAGGCTGGAAATGACCCAAATGTGGACTGATAAAATAAATACATAAACCGCAGCATACATTTGCAGGTAAATTTACAACACAATATTTTACATCAATAAAAACAAACATATGAAACTACATGAAGCAATATGATAACTATCAGCAAAACAGCACTGAATAATGTCTGGTGACAACTGTCCTGAGGATACAGTAGAGACATAGAAAGCGTCTATTCCCATAGTGAGGATAACTTGTGGAAGATGTTCACATGTACTGGGGTATCTGGCTTCTCACAAGGGAGGGATCAGTAACAAGAAGCTGACAGGGTCTTGACTCACCACTTTAGTGCAGGTGCACTACATAAATACCAGCCTGGGCTGCTGGGGAACCTGAGCCCATATGTTTTATATCTGTGGACTATATACTACAATCAACTACTTTAGTGTTCTCATGATCATCTTTACTAAGTTGCATTTTAATTTGTGTGCAGTAATTTTCGAGTCAGGTGAAAAAGCATTAATACATGGATTGTAACAAATCCAAGAATGATGTCCAACAAAAATTAAATGACTAAAATAAATGGAGCATGAAAAAAAAATATATATATTTTTGTTTTTGTTTTTCGAGGTAGGGTCTCACTCCAGCTCAGGCTGACCTGGAATTCACTATGTAGTCTCAGGGTGGCCTCGAACTGACAGTGATCCTCCTACCCCTGCCTCCCGAGTACTGAGATTAAAGGCGTGCACCACCACACCCGACTGAAAATAATTTTTGAATTAGCTAAATCAAAGCCTTTACCAATCAGTATACTTTATTTATTTATTTGTGTGTGTGTTTTTTGAGGTAGGGTCTCACTTTAGCCCAGGCTGACATGGAATTCACTATGCAGTCTCAGGCTGGCCTCAAAATCACAGTGATCCTCCTACCGCTGCCTCCTGAGTGCTGGGATTAAAGGCATGTGCCACCATGCCCAGCTGTGTACTTTATTTTTGAGGCAGGGTTCCACTCTTACCTGAAACTCTGGCTGTATGTAGCCCAGGCTAACCTTGAACTCATAGTGATCTTTCAACTTCAGCCTCCTGAGTGCTAGGATAATAGGCATAAACCACCATACCAGGACCAATCAGTATACATTTAAAAAATATTTGACATTTTTATTTATTTAATATTCCGTAAGAGCATAAACACCTTTTATGACAGATACTGCTTAAAATATTTGAAAGAAGTGGTACCTTTTCTTAAACATGGGTATCGGAATAATTTTACAATTCCATAGTCATCAGCTGTAACTAAAACTTGGCCAACATAATTTCCATCTACTGAATTTATATCATTGATGTCTGAGTACTTAGGCCAAATTCCATTAACTTCAAGGCCCGAAACACATGTCCATGAAGCCCAATGAACACTTTTTATTTCTTCTTTACTTGTCACTTCTTTTCCCCCTAAAAATAAATCAGAGTCTTCATTTAAGAAGATATTTCATTTGATTTTTTTTCACTCAAGCTTAAATTGTACTGGTAATATAGTAATCTCAGATTTTAAATACCTTCCTACCTCAGTTATAGAATAGATAAATAGGCTATTAATGCATGACGAACTCAAGTACAGAATACATGAATAGGTAGGTATGGATAAAAAAACAAAATCTAAGAATTAAAAAAATTTTTAAATTATTTTTATTTATTTTTGGAGAGAGAGACAGAGAGGGAGAGGGAGAGGGAGACAGAGATGGGCACGCCAGCAGTCTCTCAGCTGCTGTGAACGAAATCCAGATGTGTGCGCCCCCTCGTGATCAAGTGCGGCATTGCGCCCTTGCGCCACTTTGCATCTGGCTAAACGTGGGACCTGGAGAATGGAACCGCTGGAGATTGGAACCAGCGTTCTTAGGCTTAGGAGGCAGGTGCCTTAGCCGCTAAGCCATCTCTCCAGCCCAAAATCAAAGAATTTTTAAAGCTACATTATGCTCATTTGGAGAGCTACAAAGACTTGACTACTACTTAGCAAGAGTAGTAAGAGTAGTAACTCTTAGCAAGTTCATCCATGTAGAAACTGAATTTTATTAAAATCATGATACATACTACATCATACAAATGACAACAGGGTAAGTTACAGGAAAGGATAAAAGCTGCCTCTACTCAGCTACTGCCAAAGTGCTCATTTCTGAAGACTAAGGCCACCTTCATCCGGGGACTAACACTGTGCCCCACAGTTCTCACCATTGCCTCTACCCCCAAGCTTGCCTGCGTCTACTCTGCCCTCATTCTGCATGACGAACTGACCGTCAGGAAGAAGATAAGACCAAGGCCCTCATTCAGCACCTGGTGGAAGCGCTGAACCTTTTTGGCTTAGCTTGTTTGCAGAGGCCTTGGCCAATGTCAACATTGGGAGCCTCATCTGCAATGCTGGAACTGGAGGCCTGCTTTAGCAGCTGGTGCAGCAACCAGCAGATGGCCCTGCCCCCTCTTCCACTGCTGCTGCAACTGAGAAGAAAGTGGAAGCAAGAAAGAAGATTCTGAGGAGTCTGATGATGACATGGGCTTTGGTCTTTTTGACTAACTGACTTTTTTAAAAAGTTAAAAAAAAATTTATTTATTTATTATTTATTTACAAGCCGAGAGAGAAATAGAAGAGAGGCAGACAGAGAATGGGCACGCCAGGGCCTCTAGCCACTGCAAATAAGTCCAGATGCATGTGCCCCTTGTGCATCTGGCTTACGTGGGTCCTAGAGAATTGAACCGGGATCCTTTGGCTTCACAGGCAAATGCCTTAACCACTAAGCCATTTCTCCAGCCCCCTATATGACTTTTTTGTTTGTTTATTTGTTTTGTATTTTCGAGGTAGCCCAGGCTGACCTGGAACTCACTATGTAGTCTTAGGCTGATCCTCCTACCTCTGCCTCCCAAGTGCTGGGATTAAAGGCATGCGCCACCACGCCCAGCTTGACTAAACATCTTTTGCAATATGTTCAGTAAAAAGCAGAATTCTTTTTTCTTTTTTTAAAGTTACTGGGGTGCCGGGCAGATGCACAAAGTGGGGCATGTATCTGGAGTTTACTTGCAGTGGCTAAAAACCCTGGCACACCTCATTCTCATTCTCTCCCCTGTCCTTTATTTCTCTCTGTTGGTAAATAAAAATAAAACAATTTTTAAAAGGTATGAAAAAGTGGCAAATCAACCATCAAAAAGGAAACCCAGGATAACCTAACTAGAGGTTGTGAAGAACTGCAAAGAACAAAGAAGGATCCATGAAAAGTAGTATATTTCTGGTTAGTTTAGATGAGTCAGACTCAGTCATCACTACACATAGATTATTAATGAAAAATTTTAGGGAGATACAATAGTTTAATTATGTATAAGTCTTAGAGGATAATGACTAATTCACAAAACATCATATCAAATAAAGTTTATTTGTTGTTTTTTTCCAGGTAGGATCTCACTCTAGTCTAGGTTGACCTGGAATTCACTATGTAATCTCAGTCTCAGGGTGGCCTCAAACTCACAAGAGATCCTCCTACTTCTGCCTCCCAAGTGCTGGGATTAAAGGTGTGCACCACCATGCCCAGCAAATTTAGTTTTTAAGCACTATTAATATTTGCAACATTTATCTGAGGCATTCACAAAAAAATAAGTGATTGCTGGTCACAGATTTGTAGCAATTATATTTACTCACATAGTTTTATACACACAAAGGATTTTTTTTTTTTTATGGTTTTTTCGAGGTAGGGTTTCACTCTAGTCCAGGCTGACCTGGAATTAACTATGTAGTCTCAGGGTGGCCTCGAACTCTTGGCGATCCTACTACCTCTGCCTCCCGAGTGCTGGGATTAAAGGCGTGCGCCACCACGCCCGGCTCGATTTTTTTTTTTTTGAGAGAGACAGAGAGAGAGGGAGAAGAAGACAGAGATGGGCACGCCAGCAGTCTCTCAGCTGCTGTGAACGAAATCCAGATGTGTGTGCCTCCTTGTGGTCAAGTGCGGCATTACGCCCTTGCGTCACTGCATCTGGCTAAACGTGGGACCTGGAGATTGGAACCGCTGGACATTGGAACCAGCATTCTTCTTAGGCTTAGGAGGCAGGCACCTTAACCACCAAGCCATCTCTCCAGCCCTCCAAAGGAATTTTTAATTTAAAAAAATGAAAGTTGCCTGGCATGGTAGTGCACACCTTTAATCCCAGCACTCGGGAGGCAGAGGTAGGAGGATTGCCGTGAGTTTGAGGCCACCCTGAGACTACATAGTGAATTCCAGGTCAGCCTGGACCAGAGTGAGACCCTACCTCGAAAAACCAAAAAAAAAAAAAAAAAAGGAGGAGGAGGAGAAAGCATTTTATTTATTTTTTATTTTTTTAAATATTTTTTATTTTTATTTATTTGAGAGAGTGAAAGAGGCAAAGTGCGATAGAGAGAGAATGGGCATGCCAGGGCTTCCAGCCACTGCAAACGAACTCCAGATGAATGCGCCCCCTTGTGCATCTGGCTTACGTGGGTCCTGGGGAATCGAACTGAGGTCCTTTGGTTTTGCAGGCAACGCTTTAACAGCTAAGCCATCTCTCCAGCCCGGAGAAAGCATTTTAAATGGTGGTTTCCAAGAGCTGGGAGAAGTGGTGGGGATGGGGAGATCTTGCCAAACGGCACCAAATTTTAGTTATTCAGGATGAATTTGGAATATCTAATGTATACCACACTGACTTAATTAATGATGCTCTATTACTGTATGGTGTACTTGAAATATGCTAGCAGAGATCTTAAATGTTCTCATCATCTACACAACCTGTAACCAGGTATAGTGATAGCTATGCTAATTAGTTTGATTGTGGAAATCATTCTGCAATGTTTAATGTATGTATATAAAACATCACATTATTTATTGTAAATACATACAATTTTTAGTTGATGATTAAACCTCAATAATCTGTTGGGAAAGAACACTGAAAAGATTTCAGTTCTTTTGACCACAGTACCTAAAGTATTAGCTTAGATTGACTGCAATTACTTATAAAATAAATGTAACTTAAAACTTTTAATTCTCAGGATGGGAGAAGATGGCTCAGTGGTTAAGGTGTTTGCCTGCAAAGCCAAAGGACCCCAGTTTGATTCCCCAGGACCCATGTAAGCCAGCTGTGTAAGGTGGCAAATGCATCTGTAGTTCCTTTGCAGTGGCTGGAAGCCCTGGCACACAATTTTCTCTCTCCCAAATAAATAAAAAAATAAAATATATTTAAAAAATCATTTTAATTCTTATGAAGTTTTAAATAATATAGACACTAAAAATTTATAACCTATATGTAATTTACTAGAAAACTTACCTGGCATCCTATAAAAGAGCCTTTTTCCATTCCCATCATTTGTCTGTAAATATCTACTATCTGAGGACCAGTCCAGATGAGTGATGAAACTAAGTGATCCAACACATTCACCAACTTTTTTATAACGTTGAGCAACTCCATAGATATCAACTGAACCGTCATTGCAGCCAACAGCAAGGCAGGTTCCATCTGGTGAATATTTCAACTCATGAATTGCTTCTTTCCTATCTTTAATGTGTACAACTTCAGTCATATCTCTGTTATAAGGAAAAAATAAGATGATAAGAACAAGTGTCACAACAGATTTGTTTTAAAATGTGTCCATGAGGTCCCAAGCGCTTATAAAATAAATGTACATAAGAAGAGTGGTATTAGTTCAGGAATTGTTTTGCTAATGGGTGTGATGATATAAGCCAGAAAGAGAAAAGCAGGGCTGGAGGGGTGCTGAACAGAGCAATGAGGCTCTGGATTTGAATTTGGAAAAATTCTGAATTCCAGTGTGTAAATTATTTTCAAATACTCTAGGTCTGGGGAGATGGCCTAGTGGTTAACTGTACTTGCTTGCAAAGCCTGCCATTCTGGGTTTGATTTCCCAGTACCCACCTAAAGCCAAATGCACAAAGTGACACTTTGCATCTGGAGTTTGCTGCAGTGTCAAGAGGCCCTGGCATACTCATTCACTCTTCCAAATAAATAAATATTTAAAAAAATAAAGTACTCTAGAGACCCATACAAGATTTCTAGATTCTGGGCTGGAGAGATGGCTTAGCAGTTAAGGCACATGCTGGCGAAGCCTAAGGACCCAGGTTTGATTCTCCAGGTACCACATAAACCAGATGCACATGGTGGTGCATGCATCTGGAGTTCGTTTGCAGTAGCTAGAGACCCTGGCATGCCCATTTTCACTTTCTGTCTCTCTCTCTCCCTCTCTCTGTTTCTAATAAATAAAAATAAATATAAAATCTTTTTTAAAAAAAGATTTCTAGATTCTGAGAAGGAACCAGAGCCTCCAGATGCTGCAAGTGAACTCCACACACATGTGCCACCTTGTGCATCTGGCTTACATGGGTACTGGGGAATTGAACCTGGGTCCTTAGGTTTCACAGGTAAGCACCTTAACCATTAAGCAATCACTCCTGTCCTAATTTTTTCCTTTTTTGTCCTGTGGTATGTGTGATATGTGTGTGTGCAGATGTGCACCCCATTCGTGTATGTATAGAGGTCAGAGGAGAATGTGGGGGTGTCCTTCTCTTATAACTCATCCATTTGTTTCTCTTCCTGAGACAGGATCTCTTTTTTCCCTCATCTTGGAGCTATTGTCCATTGTTGAGCAACAATAATTTTCTGACCCCCAACCCTCCAGGGCTACAGATGTGTGTGGACATGCCCAGCTTTCATACACAGCTTTGTACATGGGTTCTGGAGAATCGAACTGGGCAGTCTTCTGCCTGAGGCCCTCATGCTTAAGTGCCAAGCACTCAACCCCTGTGCCATCTCTCCAGCCCAATTTTTTTCTTTTAAAATTTATTTTTATGCAGGGCCTACATCTAGAGTGAAACCCTATCTCAAAAAACCAAAAAAAAATACATATTTTATTTTTATTTATTTATTTGAGAGAGAGAGGTAAAGAGGCAGATAGACAGATAGAAAAAAATGGGCACACCAGGGCCTCCAGCTGCTCAAACTCCAGATGCATGTGCCACCTTGGGCATCTGGCTTACATGGGTCCCGTGGAATCGAATATGGGTCCTATAGCTTTGCAGGCAAGTGCCTTAACTGCTAAGCAATCTTTCCAGCTCTCTTTTCAAGTTTTTACTGTGTGTGTGTTCATGTGAATGCAGGCACATGTGTATGTGTGTAGTGACTGTGTGGAGGTCAAAGGACAACTTTCAGGTTGGCCCTGGCCTATCCAACTAATTTGAGGCAGGGTTTCTGGCTCTTTGTTACACTGACCTGGAGTTTTTGGCAAACTTTCCTATCTCTGCCTCCCATCTTGCTGTTAGTATCAAGTGCTAGGACAACAGAAGCCTACCCAGCTTCCAGCTTTTTACATGGGGCCTGGGGCATCAAACTTGGCTACTTTAGCATGAGAAGTGAACATTTTATTCACTGAGCCATCTCCCTGGCCCACTAATCCAAATTTTTTAATTTTCTGGAAAGCTCTTTTTATACATATTTATTTAATGGAATGAATAACCTGGAACACATATATTAATGAGAAGGGAGACAGAAAAGGGTAAGTGAGTAACAACAATGAATACTGCAATCCTGTCTAACCGGACAGAGAGTACTGGTTTCTATTTCTACCTAACACCACACCTGACTCTGAGGACAGTGAATGAGCCGTCCTTCATCCCAAGAGCAAGATGGATCCCATCCACATTTACAGCAGCACAGCGAATTGGCTCTTCCATGTTACATCTTGCTATCAAGGCATGATCTACGAGGCTCCAAATCCTGTGCAAGTTAATTTTAAAAAAAAAAAAAAAAAGTTAATCGATACTGTAAAAGTGATCATTTCCACAAAAAAAATATGTTTTGAGGCAAGCCCAACAGATTGGCCTTTTTTTTTTTTAATGTGAGAGAGCAAGAGATAGAGAACTGGCATGCCAGGGCTTCCAGCCACTGCAATCAAACTCCAGATGCGTGTGCTGCCTTGTGCTCATGTGCAACCTTGAGTCACATTGTGCCTCTGGTGAATGTATACCTGGAGAGTCCAACACAGGTCCTTGGCTTGGCAGGCAAGCGCCTTAACTGCTAAGCCACCTCATCCAGCCTCCACAAAAATATTTTGATTAAAATAATTTCATTTTAAGTAAGATAATTCTAGGTATTTTACTGATGTAATTAGTGGCAAGGAAATGGCGATGTTTATGCTTAAAATGAAAGAGGTTGATAGTTTTTTTTTTGTTGTTTGTTTGTTTTCAGGACAATACAATAAAATAGTGAGTTTACTATGCTCATTTTAGGTAGATAATTTCTACCCTGACCAAAGGAGAGGTATCTATATCTTTATACATATAGTAGATATAGCTTTTTTTTTTTTTTTTTTTTTTTTTTTTTTGTTTTTTTCAAGGTAGGGTTTCACTGTAGCTCAGGCTGACCTGGAAGTCACTATGTAGTCTCAGGGTGGCCTCGAACTCATGGTGATCCTCCTATCTCTGCCTCTCAAGTGTTGGGATTAAAGGCATGGGCCACCAGGCTGGCTATATATCTTTTTAACTGGAACATTTACAATATGCAAATTCAGACACTGTTCCATATTACAATAAAAGCTAGTAACAAAAGAACTACAAAAGACCCACTGTAATGCCAGGTGGGTGTAGTAGCTTGCCTGTAATCTCAGTGGCCAGGAGGCTGGGAGGGGGACTTGAATCCAGAGGGAAGCTGGCTAAGTTACACTAGCCAAACTGGCAAGCTCTGGGTTCCAGTGAGAGAGCTCATCTCAATAAATAAGGTGGAAAGCAATCAAAGAAGACACTTGACATCAACGTCTGGCCTCCTCTACCATATCTGCACCCACACGTATGAACGTGAATACACACACATACATTGTTTGAAAAGCAAAGAATAGACTTCCAATCTTGGAAAGAAAAAATTCTAATGAAAGCAGCTAATATTTTCAAAGAAGTAATAACAAAACTTCATACCAAAACTTGTGAACTAAAGCAAGCATGGCAGCACACGCTTCTAGTCAAGGCATAGACAGGAGGACCCCTAGAGTTTGCTGGCTAGCTAGTTAGCTGAACTGGCAAGCTTCAGGTTCAGTTTCAGACCTTATCTCAAAAAATAAGGTGGAGAATGACTAAGGAAAACACCTGACATCAACCTCTGATCTCCACATATGCACCTACACACACGTGCACCCACACATATATGTGTCTTATTGTTCTACAATATGTATTTAAGAAATCGTAGGGGCTGGAGAGATGGCTTAGCAGTTAAGTGCTTGCCTGAGAAGCCTAAGGACTCTGGTTCAAGGCTCAATTCCCCAGTATCCACATAAGTCAGATGTGCAAGGTGGCGCATGTATCTGCAGTTTGTTTGCAATGGCTGGAGGCCCTATTGCGCCCATTCTCTCTCTCTGCCTCTTTCTTTCTCTCTGTCACTCTCAAATAAATAAAAATAATTTAAAAAGAAATCCTACAGGAATATAAAATGAAAAGGATAAAGACATATTCAGCTTAGTAACAACAAGTAATTCTCGACACTCCATTTGATTCAAGTCAGAAGGATGAAATACCAGGAGGATAGACACAATTAAAGCTTGGAGACAGGACTGGAGAAATGGCTTAGTGGTTAAGGCGCCTGCCTGTGAGGCCTAAGGGCTCATGTTCAATTCCCCAGATCCCATGTAACACGGATGAACAAGGTGATGTATGCACAAGGTCGCACACACATCTAGAGTTCAATTACAGTGGCTAGAGGCCCCGGTGCACCAATTCTCTCTCTTGTGCTCGTGTGCACGTGCTCTCTCTCTATCATAAAAAAAAAAAATGCCAGTCTGTTGGGCTTGCCTCAAAAGAAAATAATAGTAAAACTCAGAGATAACTGTAAGCATACTGTACTACTTGCATTACAATGTGTTAGCAGAACCAGTGCCCTGTAAATGTAAGACTATGAGCTTTCTGTCCAAAAGATAACTCACCTTGGTTTGCATGGAAAGGACTTTAATGAGGTTTTTTTTTTTTTTTTTTTTGGCGAGTAGGGTCTCACTCGAGCCTAGGCTAACTTGGCACTTACTCTGTAGTCCCAGGTTGGCCTTGAATTTACACTGATCCTCCTACCTCTGAGTGCTAGGATCAAAGGCATGCATATGCCACCATGTCTGGCTTGCTTCTTTCTCCTTTCCTTTCCTTTCCTTTCCTTTCCTTTCCTTTCCTTTCCTTTCCTTTCCTTCCTTCTTTCTTTCTTTCTTTCTTTTTTTTTCTTTTTGGTTTTTGAGGTAGGGTCTCACTCTGGTCCAGACTGACCTGGAATTCACTTTGTAGTCTCAGGGTCGCCTTGAATTCATGGCAGTCCTCCCACCTCTGCCTCCAGAGAGCAGGGATTAAAGGCATGAGCCACCATGCCCGGCATGCCTGGTTTCTTTAATGAGCTTCAAATGCAACTTTATGACAAAACTAAACTTATTTTACAAAGTTGTGTAAATTTTTCTTATCTCTGTAAGGCATGTGCCTTCAAAATAATTTTAAATGCACATGTCTTTTGAACACTGACTTTATATTGTAGACATTCATATTTACACATGTCCAAAATGACATTGTATAGAAACATTTAGTAAAAACACTGCATTTATTAAGTACACAAAACTAGAAGAAACAAAACTTCAATAAATAATGGATTAGGGGACGGGGAGAAGCCTTAGTGATTAAAGGTCTTGCTGACAGCCCAGGTTTGATTCTCCAGTGCCCACGTAAAGCCAGATGCGCAAAGTGGTACATGTGTCTGGAGTCTGTTTGCAGCAGCAAGAGGCCCTAGTGTGCTCATGTGCTCTCACTCTCTTTCTCATAAATAAATTTTTTAAATTATTTAGAAAATAATGGGTTATTTGAATAAATTATAGTATATTTATGCAGTAGAATACCATGTGGCTGTTCAAAAGGTAGAAATAGCTCTGTGTGTTCTAATAGGGAACCAACTACATAGTTATGTGTGCATATGAATTGTTTTGGTTTTTAAGGCAGGTCTCATGTAGCCCAGACTGGTTTTGAACTCCCTATTATGCCACAGACAACCTTGAACTCATGATCTTTTGCCTCCAACTTGCAAGAGCTGGGATTGCAGGCATGTGCTACCTACCATGCATGCCTAGTTTATAGATACCCTGGGGATAGAAGCCAAGGCTGCTTGCATGTTAGACAAGAATCCCTATGATATAAACAAAATCCTTGACAGTTGTTAATCTACGGTTGATATACTCATTAATTGTAGTCATCTGATATACTGTAAGCTATAAATTTTAAACCTAAGTATTTTAAAAGTTCTCTTTAAGTTTATCTAAAAACCAAAGTCAGGCTGGAAAGATGGCTTAGTGGTTAAGGCATTTGCCTGCAAAGCCAAAGGACCAAGGTTCAATTCCCCAAGACCCACATAAGACAGATGCACAAGGCGGTGCATGTGTGTGGAGTTCATTTGCAGTGGCTGGAAGCCCTGGTGTGCCCATTCTTCCTTTCTCTATCTGCTTCTTTCTTAATCTCTCTCTCTCTAAAATAAATAAAAACCAAAACCAAAGTCCAGGCTGGGAGTAGTGGTGCATGCCTTTAATCTCAGCACTTGAAAGGCAGAGATAGGAAGATCACCGTGAGTTTGAGGCCACCCTAAGACTACATAGTGAATTCCAGGTCAGCCTGAGCTAGAGCGAAACCCTAACTCAAAAAAAAAAAAAAAAAAAAACACCAAACAAGACAAAAACCAGTCCAACATATGCAATTATTTTATCAGTTACTTACCTAACTGAACGATCATCACTCCCAGTCACAGCCAAAGGTTTAGTAGGGTGGACAGCAAGTGCCCAAAGCTCCCCTTCGCAATGTCCTTGCATAACTAGGAAAGGTTTGTTTCTTTCATGCACCACAATTTCAAAAATTTCACTGTCTTGTGTTCCTACTAAAATGTGGTCACCACGCCAACAAACACTCCTCACAGATAAACCTAGGAGAAACATATTTATATCAATGTAGCATTTAGTGTCAATAATAGAATGCCAATTTTCCTCATTGGAAATAAATTTGGTGCCTTTTATGTCTTGGTTGTAAAATAGAATATGCAAGTTCTTGCTATGTACTCCCACTTCCTTCGATTGTCTTCCACGTGGAATGATGTATTCCCATATATATCCAATTTCAACCCAGTTTTTCAGGAGACTCTTCTTCTGTGTCCCTTACTAAATAACTGCAGAGTCTGACTACTTTTTCAGCCCAGGTCTTACAGCACTTATACTGTGCAGCAATCAGCAAGCAAGTATTCAGAATCTCCTTCATAGAATTACATTATTTTTCTTTTGTAAGATGACTTCTGACTTAAATAAATTAAGAATAATTTTCATTTGACTTTATCTGTATAGTCCACAGTTTCTTTTAGACTCTTAGGAAAACTGTCAGTTTCATTGTCTATACAGCATAACCAATATAAACATACTACATACCTCATAGTATTCAAAATCAAACAAAAAGAATCACACTCTATTGCAAACTTCAAAATATATGAATATATATGAATATAATGAGAATAGAGCAACAGTTAACATTCAAAATCTTATGTGCTAAATATCCTTCTAAGTATTTCACATGAATTAACTCATTTACTACTACTAGCCGTAACCTCCAGGTGAGGCTAACTAATCAGCCCAAAGTTACCCAGCTCCCAAGTAACTGGAATGTGACGTAAATGCAGACATGTGTTATCTTAATGTGAGCCTTAGAAATCAATGCCACATTAGAGATGAATATGTTAGTGTAAAATGTGTTTCATAGTGAAACATTTTACTGTGTCATAGAGATTAATACGCTAGTGTAATATGTTAAGTTTCATAGTAAATTGTTCATTTTACTATGTCAATTTTTAAAGATTTAAAAAAAAAATCCCTAAATTGCTGAAAAATAAATTTTGATGGAAAAAATACATATTTAAATCATCCTTAACAAAAGTTCCCCAATTCCCAACATATTCATTTACAACAACTTATTTAGTCAGTAGTCACATTTAGTATTATAACAGTAAAATATTTTCAAAATGCAAGGTTGACAAAGTGTGGGTCACATCTCTCAGCAGGCCTCATTACAAGAGGCACGAAACATACACAACAGTCTTTGTCACGCCAATGATGCAAACTCCGTAAGCACAAGTCCATCTGCTGAGATTGCAGCTGAAGAGGCAAGCCAGAATCCTGTTTATAAAACATGTATGTTTACTGCAAGAAATATCCCTCAGTTCATTCAGTTTCCCCAGTAATGACATATATATTTTATTATTACCTTTGTATCCCTGCTCTGTTTCCCTGAGGTCAATCACAGTAATTGGCTTAAAAGTTAAATCCCAAAGACGAATACAGCCATCTCTGCCTCCAGTAGCAAAGCCTTCTTCACAAACATTCATACTGAAAATCCCTGCCTAGACAAAGAAACACAGTAATTTAATAGTGAAAGTTCTCAGGAACATCCACTAGGTAAAGGTAGAAACCTACTTGGCAGTATTTTGTTATGACACAGGAACACATAAATAAATCAGAATACACAAAAGAAAACGTAGAAACACATCCTTATAAACCCACTATGTGATTAAAGTGAAATTTAATGATATGGATATAACACAAAAGAAAATAGTTATGTTATATATAAAAATAAATTATAGAGGACAAAACTCTAATAAATGTTACTTAAAAAAAAACAGAACATTTGTCAGGCATGATGGCACATGCCTTTAATCCCAACAGTGGGGAGGCTGAGGTGGGAGGATCACTTTGAGTTTGAGGCCAGCCTGTGACTACACAGTGAATTCCAGGTTAGCCTGGGCTACAGTGAGACCCTACTGCAAAAAGCCAAAAAAAAAAAAAAATTCAGAACATTTACATGACTGAATTATATGACTTTTTTGTGCATGATAGGTCACTCACAAATCATAGGGGGGAAAATGTTTAAATTTTTTCTTTTTAAAATATTTTTGGTGGTACTAGGGATTGAATCTAAGGCCTCATGCACATTAGGCAAGCATTCTATCACTGAACTACATTAGCAGCCCTGAATTTTTTTTTTATAATGTATATAGCATTTATTTAAAAAAAATGAAATTTATATATAGTTAAAATGATTATAAGATATAGTGTACATGACTAAGTAAAATACAAATTAAAGGCACTAAAGAAATACTTTTTTTCTCTCATATATCATTTGCTCTTGAAAAACATCCAATACAGATAACTAAAATATTTTTAAGGAACATACTTATGTCTACCTTAATGGAATTTTATACTAGACAATATACAGATAATTACAATTATCAGTTTTGATTTTGTCCTTTATAATACTCTGATTTAGAAAAATATCTTAAGTGGTTATTATTGTACTCCATTCCAGTATGAATTTCCTATTGTTATGTAGAATTGAAGTTGATTAAATGCTGATCCACCCTTTTGGCATTCAAAGCAATTTTTTCCACATATTCTGTGGATGACTAAACTACTTCCACATCCACATGAGCATCTCTACTCAAATATTTGTCACATTCTTGATTTTTAAAATAGGTCTATGCAGTATAAATTAAAAGAGAGTACATATGTGTATTTATAAAAGCATTATGTTGTTTTTCTGTTCAGTATGTTTTTTGTGTGGGCTTTGAAGATTTGACAGCCTGGTAAAGAATTTATCACAGGCTTTCTTTCTATCTGCAGGATTTCTCTCCAGTGTGAAGTAAGTGATGTCTTCTCAATGAAGAACAATGGGTAAAGGATTAACCACATTCCTTGCACTTAAGGGGTTTCTCTTCCAGTATGAATTATCTGACGGGTTCTAAGATATGAGGACCTAGTAAAGGATTTGTCACATTCCTTGCACTTGAAAGGTTTGTATGAATTTTCTGAAGGGTTCTAAGATTTGAGCAATGAGTAAAGATCTACCACATTCATCACATTTGAAAGGTTTCTCACCAGTATGAATTCTCTAATGTATTCTAAGGTTTGAGAGCTTAGTAAAGGATTTGTCACATTCTTTGCATTTGAAAAGTTTCTCTCCAGTATGAATGTTCTAATGTGTTTTTAGACTTGAGCTCAGGATAAGAATTTCCACATTCCTTGCATTTGAAAGGTTTCTCTTTTTTTATTAGAGAATGGCAGTACATGTTGAAAAGATAAATATTCCTGATATTCACATGAATAAAGAAAAACAATTCAACAACACAAACAAGAGTGCAGAACAAGAAAAGCTATTCACAAAGAAAGGAGGGGCTGAAGAGATGGCTCAGTGATTAAAGGCACTTGCTTGCAAAGCCTGATAGCCCGAGTTGGATTCCCCAATTTCCACATAAAGCCAGATGCACAAATGGCACATGTATCTGGAATTCATTCTGGTGCGCCCATTTGTCTCTCTTGCTCTCTCTCCTGGCAAATAAATAAATAATAAGATAAAATATTTAAATATACTTACAGCATGGGCTCCTTGTATTGTTCGTATAAGATTGATTCCTTTCCAAACATATATATCCCCATTGAGTGCACCAGAATACGTTAATTCATCCCGAGCACAGGCTAGACACAATATTGTCTGAAGGTCACCTGTTTTACCAAAGACTCCTCGTTTTGGGGTCAGAGCATTTCCACACAAACTCCAGAACTAAAAGGCACATAGTATATGCAGATTACCAAAGAACACAGAGAAAAGAAAGTAAAATATTTTCAACACTTCAGTGCACTAGAGAGAATGTGGATGGGATGATGTAGCGTGAGAGTGTCAGAACACAGAATCTTATTCGCTAGAATAGTTCTGTAAGACAATGGAAAAAATAAACCATATCTGCTATTTGCACCAGTGATTTACAAGTAACTATAGACATTAGAATGCATGTCAACACTGATACTTCATAGGCTTCAAACCCAGAGCTTGCAGTAAGGAAAGGAACCGTTGCTATTGAGTCTGAAGGCAAACCAGAGGATGAATGTGGAAAAAGGGAAGATAACCCTATGCTGGGCACTGTGCAAGTCATCTGAGCATAAGCTATTTTGAAAATTAGCAACTGTTCAAGGATGGTAGAAACCGCTAGAGTCTCGATGGGAGAAAAGCTCAACATGGGTGACCATCTCCTCAGTGCTGGCACTACCTCTACCCATGCTGTTCCACTGTGCCATTCTCCATCTGAAGACGAGAACTCTTACTTGTTTAGTTTCCTACTCTTACATTTTTCTTTGCAGGTGAAATGGAGGAAATGCCTGGAACATAGTAAATCCTACCTCCCTAGACTATACATATCCTAATAGAGAGTGGTTCACTAATTCCATACTCACACCTACATCCCTTATAATGGCTCAAAATAACTATACAATACATATTTGCTAAACTGAACGTAAGAACACTGAAAAGTTGACATTGTAAAATAAGTCCTATCAGAATTCTATGGCTACACTAACTTATGAACAATGTGATATACTCATAGTAGCAGAAACTACAAATGACTATTACAAGAAGACCCTGCTAGTACCTTGATATGTTTTACACCACAGCTCACAAGTTTATTTGGCTGGTACAGATCCCAAGATATATCAAATATCTGTGAACAAATCAGATTGACAATTAAAGCCTTTGCAGTATCATTGAAAAGTCCTGTTCAGAAAATCACGTGACCTAAAACTTGACACTATCAGAAACTATAGCCATCTCAGTAAGTAATCACCAGAACCCTGCATTTTAAAATGTTATTAGAAAAAGTAATTATGAAAATAAAGAATAAAAATAACTTTTTTTTTTTTTTTTTTTTTTTTTTTTTTTGGTTTTGCGAGGTAGGGTTTCACTCTGGTCCAGGCTGACCTGGAATTAACTATGTATTCTCAGGGTGACCTCAAACTCTCGGCGATCCTCCTACCTCTGCCTCCCGAGTGCTAGGATTAAAGGCATGCGCCACCACGCCTGGCTAAAAATAACTTCTTAATTTTGATGAGCTTTGTGAAGTATATAGTAGATTTAAATTTAACACTTTTATTTATTTTTATTTATTTATTTATATTTATATTTTTTAAAGAATATAATCTACAAATAACATGAGTGGTTCAATAGAACTAGAACATGAGACAGGTATTGGCCAAGTTTTTGGTGATAAACATCTAAACGGAACATAATTTAACACTTATATTCACAGAAAAAAGAACATTTTAATAGTTTTATACCACATAAAATGACTCTTGACCCGGGCGTGGTGGTGCACGCCTTTAATCCAAGCAGAGGTAGGAGGATTGCTGTGAGTTCGAGGCCACCCTGAGAGTATATAGTTAATTCCAGGTCAGCCTGGGCCAGAGTGAGACCCTACCTCAACAAACAAAAAAAAAACCCAACCAACCAAACGAACAAAAAAAAAACAAAAACAAAAAGAACGCTACTCTTCATAAAATATCCAAATATTTATTTCATAGCAATTTTCATTTTTTTAAACTTTTCTCACTATTTATGAGCCAAACAAAATTAACTTATACATATTTAAATTTAGGAAACCTCAGGCTTTATTCACATTTAATGTTCCATAAATTCTAAATAAATATAAACTCATTTGTTACAACAAAACTTGATGAAATAAAATATGCATTAGAAACACACACTTGAGCAAAAATGAAATTAAAACTCACCTGAAAAATATTTCACTTATCCTGCTACCTAGATGTCTTGTCTTCACTCTGATTCTTTGACTTCTGTATAATCTATTACCTCTAAAAATTTACAAAGTGATGTTCTTCAATGATAATGAAGACTATATCTTATAAGATAATGCTCCACAATTCATCACAACAAACATTATATGAAAAACATATCAATGCAATTTAAAAACACTAACCACAAAACCTTTTTAAAACCCCACAGACAATATTTTATGTAACAATTATATGAAATACTTTAATTCAAGTCAGATCACACAACTATGTAACAAAATATATGTGGCATTTTAATAATTATTTAAGCTGTGTGAGGGACCATGTAAAAGCCTCTTTAAACAATTTTTTTTGTTTGTTTGTTTTTCGAAGTAGAGTCTCACTCTACCCTAGGCTGACCTGGAATTCACTATGTAGTCTCAGGCTGGCCTTGAACTCATGGCAATCCACCTACCTCAGCCTCCTGAGTGCTGGGATTAAAGGCATGTGCCACCACACCTGGCTTTAATTTTTATTTCTTTATTTGAGAGAGAGAGAAAGAGACAGAGAGAGAAAGAAGGGGCACACACCAGGGCCTCTAGCCACTACAAACGAGCTCCAGATGCATGTGCTACCTTCTGCATCTGGCTTACCAGGGTACTAAACAATTGGACCTGAGTCCTTAGGCTTCGCAGGCAAACACCTTAACTGCTAAGCCATCTCTCCAGCCCATTAACAATCTTTTTAAAGACAAATGTGTTTTTTCAAAATGCAAATAAAAATGTTTCCTATATAGCATTTATATATTCTTAAAAAAGAGTCATTGACGTGTCTGTCTGCTGGTTCAGGTTAGGATTTTATCACACACATATGCAAATGAGACTTTTTACGAGTTTATGCAGTTTTTATCTAGTTTTATAAAAGTACAACATTGAAGCTGATTATAAAATATGCCTTATATTAATCTTATGTAAATTAGAATAAAGAATATATATTTTAACAAGTTTCCAAAGTAAAAAGTGTCAGGTCAATAAAAACTTTATAGTAATATATTATGCTGTTCATTTATTTATGTTTTACAGTGCTTGGGGTCAAACATGCCCTTATGCATGTTTCCACAGAGTAATATATTCCTATCCCATAGTAATACATAATTTTGTTTTGATTTTTCAAGATAGAGTCTCACTCTATCCCACCTGACTTGCAATTCATTATGTAGTCTCAGGATGGCCTTGAACTCTGCCTCCTGAGTGCTGGGATTAAAGGTGTGCACCAGAATGCCTGGCTAGTAATACATAATTTTAAATTTACTTGTGCAATTTATTTTTACTTTAGCTATAATATAGGTAGCATATTAGTAAACCAAACTAAAAAAAACTCTAGGCATAAAGCACTTCATTTTAATTTTTTTTTTAAACCAAAGAAAGAACTGGGGGGAAAGTTTGATAGTAATGCTATATATACTGAATCATAAAATCTAAGATTTTGTGGTTATTTGTAACTGCACAATTAAAATGACTGAAGTTTTGATATATTTCATATATTGTAAATCTTTCCCATTTAAAGTATACAATCCAAGTTCTTATCATGTTCACAGAATTTTACAACTGTTAACTACAATTGGTTTTAGCACATTTCATCAGCTACAAAACACAAAACAAACTCCTTTCCCATTCCTTTTCTTATCTTTTCCCCTCCCCTATAATTACATAATTTTCTACAAGTTATAGAATTTTAATTACCTATGACCTAGCTGGCAATAACAAGATACAGAATACCTCACCTCCACCTGACCTGTTGCCTAGCATTTTACTGCCAGTACTCAATAGACATCCCAAAGGTGTGTACTTACTCTGTCAGTGTGACCAGGAGCCATGGACAACATTTTTCCCCTTTTCCAGTCCCAAACACAAACTGCATTCTTTGAATCGAGTCCAACAGAAACCAAGCGCTGGATTATGGCCAAGAAGTCCAGGAGGGAATAAAAAGACAAGCAAACCAAATAATAACCAAATTATAAGTGGCATAAGAAACACTGAAATGTACACATCCACATGTTAGAGACCTCATGGAGAAAAGGCAGATGTATTTCAACTTATTAATACTTGTGTATGTGTGTAGATATGTTTCCATACCGAGAAGGGAGACTTTCATTTCTAAGAGTATCGACAAAGTAGCATAACTGTAACTCCTGCCAGAAAGGAAAACTGCTAGGTAAAATATAAAACATCTTTTCAAATGCTTTGCTGCACTGTCAAAGAATTAAGAAAACTGAGAACAAAACAAAAGGATTGTCAGTGAAACTTTGATGCTTTTTCTCTCTGGCTCAGCTTATCATATGCATACTGCAAACTCCAAGTAGCCAAAAGGGTTGATGCTCCATGCCTCCCAAACAGAGCTATGGTTCAATGAAGAGCAACAATCTATTATGTAAAAGGTAGCCTGGATGCCACAAAAGCTAAGAGAAGACAGACAGACAGACAGACAGACAGACAGACAGACAGACAGACAGACACTCAGAGCACTGAGCTTTACAAGCAGTGACATAGTCCTGTGTAGACTTAGCACACGTCCATGGTCCAAATCCTCCTCCTATGGAGCAACATCAAACAAGAAAAGAAATAAGGCAAATGCTACCTCCTCGCCTAGCTTTCCACAATTCTTAGTTCATATTCTTTTCTCACCTTTAACCCAGTCTAGACAGGTGATTAAAGATAACACTTTGCCCAGAAAAAAGTAATGCTTAACCCATATCTTTGAAGATAGAGTAAGGGAAAACCAGAAAAATAATCCAAAGTACATTTCATACCTAGGAATTCAGATCTCAAGCTCTTAGTGCTTTCAACAGAACCAATAATTCAGAATAGCTGCGAGGACCACCAATGGAGAAAGTGGTAAGACACTGGCCTGCAGAGGCAGATCAGAAGCCAGGGGAAGAGTGGGCTTTGCTGATTTTTTTTCTTGTTTTTTTGTTTTTGTTTGATTTTTTGTACATTTCTTTTGATGGTATTGGAATGTAGACATAACTAAGTTTAAATGTGCAATCTGAAATATTTCTTGGACCTTCAAGGGGTTTGTTTGGAGTTCAGAGAAGCCAGAGCCAGTGCTAATTTATATATATGAAAGTTAAAGTCATGGGTCCAGAAATCATTCAGCAAGATCAAGTAGGGTGGTGGGGAAGGTTACAGATTCTTAAAGCACACTGGAATGAGACAAGCAAAGTCTCCTTTAAAGATATCTAAGGAAGAGGCTGGGGTGTACATTTCTTGCCTACCAAAGCCCAGGTTTCAATGGATGGAGACAGAGGCAGGTGGATCAGAAGTTCAAAGCTATTCTTGGCTACACAGCGAGTTTGAAGCTAGCCTGGACTACATGAGACTTTGCCTCAATCTAAAGAAGAGAGAGAACTAAGAAGAAGCAATAACAGAAAGAGGGTGAAGAACAATGGGTGAAAAGCCTGTACACAGCTTCCCAAATTCCTCCGATTTTGTTCCTAGAAAGACTCTTATTTGTGTCCATAATTGAGGTGAAAGTAGCACATTAACAGTCAAGAAAAGCCCAAGAAGCATCCCGTGACTTCTGGAAACAAATAAAATACAGGACACACTTACCCCCGCCAAGGTAGGATCTCACTCTAGCGCAGGGTGACCTGGAATTCACTATGTAGTCTCATGGTGGCCTCGAATTCACAGTGATCTTCCCACCTCTGCCCTCAGCTGGCATGTGCTACCACGCCTGCACAGAGCAAGCTTTGGATTCTAGTATAGGAGCCTTGTAGGCTCATTGCTTCTTGTGCAAGAATCACTTGGGTGTTACAAAAGAAAATTACAAAATCCAAGGCTTAATGGAGTAAACATTGATCAAATTATACTTAAATCCACTCTAAGGACTCAAGCAAATACTGAAAGAAAATTTTAAAATAATATCGTATGCACTGAAGATATATTTAGATATCAAAAGAACTTGGAAAACCCAAGGAACATACTCCTCTCCATGCACACACTGTTTTGCAAAAAGGATTCTCTTTATAATCAACCATGTGCCAAAAGTCAAAAGTAAATTGAGACATTATTTTGTGTTATTTTGTAATTAATAAAATTAAGTTTAAAAACTATTCTTAGTTCATTATACAAATAATTTTTGGCTGCAACTTAGATTTTTGTTAAAGAATGGGAAGTATGTTCTTAACAGATATACCACTTCTTCCATTTACTATATGAGATTTTAGTACCTGCTTGATATGGATTCTAAAGTTTCCTTTTCAGGCCTTAATTTTTGTCAATAGGGCAGACTATCATAATTAACATGGATATTTAACTCATTAGAACACCTCTGAGTAAAGAACATTCAGCATTACTACCAGTTAGGAAACTCATTGATTGGCTAAATCCTACTATTACATATAGATTCAAATATATATATAATAAAATTCAAAAATTAGACAATAATCTCTACTTGGCATCCCATAAGCAGTTTATAAACAAATAGCTAAATTCTCTCAAACATATTTTCAAATTAAGGCACTAAGAAAATTCCTTCTTCTATTGGAAGAAGTTACATTTTAGCTCTACTTAACTGAATGTATTTCTTTTGATATACAGATAATCACCTCCTAAGTGACATGTTTGGGAGGCAGTAAAGTATTCCTATCAAAAACATGAGCTTTGGGATATGACTGACCTGGGTTCCCACTTGCTCCATTTACTAGCTATGTACAACCTGGGACAAGTTATGTTACCTGTCTCATTTTCTTTATCTGCAAAATAGAGATAATAATAGTATCTATTTCATAGGGCTGCTGTGAGGATTAAATGAGATAATGCAGGCTCAATAAGATGCCTGGCATTTTGTGTGTGCTATATAACTTTTATTATTTTCTCTAAGTTTTAATTTTAATAACATGTGCTATGAAGACTTATGATAATAAAATACAGGTACTCAAGATTTTTCTTGTAAATAATTCAAAGTAAGAGAAATTAAAATTGAAAGGTTTCAACTAGTAAAAGCTATGTACATGATAGCTCCTTAGATATAGAAAAGAAACCTCAGCAATTCAATATATTACATTTCAAAAGGGAAAGCTTAAAAATAATAAGTATCTATATCTAAAGGATATAGACCTGTATTTAACACATCTAAAGATTCATAAAACCCTATGAAGTAAAGAATATTTGAGTGATGGAGGTGACACATGATCTCACATAGCCCAGGCTGGCCTCAAACTCTCAATGTAGTAAAAAATGACCTTGAACTTCTGATCCTCCTACCTCCACCTTCCAAGTGCTGGGATTACAAGGATGTGCTACACACCCAATTCCAGTTTTAAAAACAATTTTGTAGAGTTGTTTCATAATGTTTTTTACTCTTTTAAGATAGGAAAAAATAACATTCTCTTCCTTTAAAAAAGAAAATGAAATTCTTACAATACGTTAAAGGATTCACAGCAAAAACGGGATGTTCTGTACATTTTTATGAATGTTAATCACTATTGTACAGTGATACTGAACCTGAAAGTATTTTCTCCTATGTAAAATTATTTCTGTTAAGTCTTTATAGATCCTTTATAAGAAAGTCATATAAATCTATGCCACTCAAAGAAGCTATGCTGTATAATATGCAATATGTATGTGATAGTATACACTATAACCTTTTTTCCATAAAATCAGGACTTACACAACTAATTTTATAAGCTAAAAGCAGATAAGTAATTTTTCTATAAGTTAAAATAATTTTAAAATCTAATTTTAGCAAAAAAAATTGCAATTACAAATTAGCCATGCCTCTTTTAAATATGTTTTAGGTATAAAAACTTCAATTCAGAACTACAAAAAAGCTATTGCCTTGTCAGAAAATAATTTGGAAACTGATTAGTCAATGGAGTGATAAGTGCATCTTTTCTTTTGATCATTGATTTTTGCATAGAAATAAACCATAGGAACTGTCCCCTCCCTCCCTTCTTACTTCCTTCCTTTCTTTTTTTGTTTTTGTTTTTTGTTGTTTGTTTGTTTTTTCAAGGTAGGGTCTCAATCTAGTCCAGGCTGACCTGAAATTAACTATGTACTCTCAGAGTGGCCTCAAACTCATGGCAATCCTCCTACTACCTCTGCCTCCTGAGTGCTGGGATTAAAGGCATGCACCACCACGACCCGGCTTCTTTCTTTCTTCCTCCCTCCCTCCCTCCCTCCCTTTCTTTCTGTCTCTCTCTTCCTTCCCTTTCCTTTTCCCTTTCCCTTCCCCTTCTTCTCTCCCTCCCTCTTTCCCTCCCTCCCTCCCTCCCTCCCTCCCTTCCTTCCTTACTGAGATAGGGTCTCACTCTAGCCCAGGCTAACCTGGAACTCACTCTGTAGTTCCAGGCTAGCCTCGAACTCATGACAATCTTACTTTGGCCTCCCAAGTGCTAGACTTAAAGGCATGAGCTACCATGACCAACTTTCATTTCTCAATAAAAATATAATTATAAAAAAATTCTTAAAGTAACTAAAAATTAAAACATACAGTTCTACTTAGAAAATCTTCTAAAGCATCTTTTATATGTTCTATCTAAATATCCTACTTGGAGGAGAGTTATATATTAATTTTCTATAACAACCAAAATAATATTATAATGAATTAGAATGTACTTGGCTTTTAGGATAATGCAATTCAGAAAGTTGTTGATAATGATGAAACAAATACTCCTTATATTTATTTATTTAATTGGTTTTTCGAGGTAAGGTGTCACTCTAGCCCAGGCTGACCTGGAATCTCAGAGTGGCCTTGAACTCATGGCGATCCTCCTACCTCTGCCTACCAAGTACTGGGACTAAAGGTGTGCCACCACACCTGGCTTTATTTTTGTTATTAAAGTCAACTACCCATCTCATTTATACATCTCCACCTTTGGATAAACAAATAAATATATAGTAATTTCTTATAGTATACATTTTAAGTCATAATGTAGAAAAAGGAAAAGATTCTTACATACCTGTCCGTCTAAGTCGAATGCTAAGCAAGCTATACCATGTGTATGAACATCCTTTAGAACTGATATGGTCTGCACAGTGTACGAATCCCAAACACAGATATAAGGTTCTTTCCCAACTTGTCCTGTTGCAACTAATACTCTTTCAGGATGTAGTGCAAGACTATAAAATAAAGAATAAATAATTAGAATAGACTTCAAAATTGCTTATCATATTCTTATATTATTTAGTATATAACCATAATGTATACCAACTAAATGTTAAACATTATTCATCTTAAATAACTTTGATTTAAAATAAATGGTTTTTACCAAAAAATCATGCTGAGAATACTCCAACTGAAGAAATAGCTCAGCTGGTAAGATGTTTATGATAGAAGTGTGAGAACCTGAGTTCAGACCCCCAACACCTATACAAATGCTGGGTAGCAGTGATGGCCCATCTATAAGCCCAGCTCTGAGGAGGAAAAGAAAGGAGAACCGAGTCAAGCCACCCAGCTAGAGCAGCAGAATTGGAAAGCTCTGGCTTCAAGGAAGAGATCCTGTCTCACTCCAGACCAGGCTGATCTAGAGCTTACTCTATAGTGCAGGCTGGCTCAACCTCAGCTTCCTGAGTGTTGGAATTAAAGGCATGTGCTACCACGACAGGCTGGAAGAGACTCTGTCTAAATAAGTAAGGTGGGGAGTGACTGAAGAAGACACCCAACATCAACCTCTGGCCTCCACACACACATGCATACACACACACACACACACACACACACACACACACACACGAATACTTACTATTTCATGAACAGTTCATGATAAATTCATTATACTCCTGATACTCTCCTTATGAAGAAGTGTGCTAACTTTTTTTTTTAATTTTATTTATTTGCAAGCAGAGAGAGAGAGAGAAGAGAGGCAGACAGAGAGAGAATGGGCACGTCAGGGCCTCTAGCCACTGCAAATGAACTCCAGACGCATGTGCCCCTTGTGCATCTGGCTTACATGGGTCTTGGAGAATCGAACCGGGATCCTTTGGCTTTGCAGGCAAATGCCTTAACCGCTAAGCCATTTCTCCAGCCCATGTGTTAACTTCTTAAGGAAAAATTCTCATGTGAGATCGACAGAACCATAGCAACAAATCTGTTGCAATCTATCACATGCTTTTCTTTCCATTTGGATTTCATAGTGGCTTTGGTTTTTGGAGGCAGGACCTGGAATTCACTATGTAGTCTCAGGGTGGCCTTGAAATCAGTGATCCTCCTACCTCTGCCTCTTGAGTGCTGGCATTAAAGGTGTGCACCACCGTGCCTGGCAAGGAGAGAAGGAATGGGCACTCTAGGGCCTCTAGCCACTGCAAATGAACTCCAGATACATGTGCCACTTTTTGAGTACTAAGGAATCAAACTCAGGTCATTTGGTTTTGCAGGAAAATGCTTTAACTCCTGAGCCATCTCTCCAGGCCCGATATTCATGTTTTTTTTTTTTTTTTGGTTGTTGTTTTTCCGGTATTCATGTTTTAAGCCAATTCTTTTATTTTACCATGCTTTGTGTTGTGTATTAGACTAAATATTAACGTCTCAAGTTGCATTTAGTAGCACTCTTATTGTTAGTACTAGTACGGAAATTACAAATCTCATAAGAAACACAAATGTTATACATAATTTTCAGAAAGTGATCTATAAGTCATTTAAAATAAGATAACAATCTAACAGTTATTCATTAGCAAAAGGAAGGGAATTAAAATACTTGATAAATTTTATATAAGTAGGTTTAATAAATCAAATTCATCTTTAAGTTGGAAAATAATCTCACTCTTTTTTTTTTTTTTTTTTTTTTTTTTTTTTTTTTTTTTTTTCAAGGTAGGGTCTCACTCTAGCCCAGGCTGACCTGGAATTCGCTATGTAGTCTCAGGGTGCCCTCGAACTTATGGCGATCCTCCTACCTCTGCCTCCCGAGTGCTGGGATTAAAGGCGTGTGCCACCACGCCCAGCCAAATCTCACTCTTTCTGCTTTAAGATGATTTTGGGGGTACTGTATTGCAGCACTGGAAGTTTGAGTAACAGAGATTGGGATTAATTTTGTTTGCCTGCAAATGACCTGTTATTATACTACCATTTGTTGAAAAACTATTCTTTCTTTCTTTCTTTCTGTCTGTCTGTCTGTCTGTCTTTTTTAGTTTTTTGAGATTGTGTCTCTCTCTAGCCCAGGCTGACTTGGAATTCACTATGTAGGCTCAGGCTGGCCTCCAACTCTCAGAAATCCTCCCACCTCTTCCTCCTGAGTGCTGGGATTAAAGGTATGAGCCATCACACCTGGCAAAAACTATCTGTTCTTCAATGACTTGTCCATGTACCTTAGTCAATAATTTAGTGATCTATATATGTTAATTTATCTCAAATGATACCTTATATTTTATTACATCAATACCACACTGACTGATTATCCTAACTTTTTTTTTTTTTTTTTTTTTTTTTTTTAGTTTTTCAAGGTAGGGTCTCACTCTAGCCCAGGCTGACTCTGTATTCTCAGGCTGGCCTCATGGTGATCCTCCTACCTCTGCCTCCTGAGTGCTGGGATTAAAGGTGCGTGCCATCACGCCCAGCTATCTTTTTTTTATTTTTTTATTTTTTTATTTTTTTATTTTTTAAGGTAGCGTCTCATTCTAGCTCAGACTGATCTGAAATTCACTATGTAGTCTCAGGGCATCCTTGAACTCACAGCGATCCTCCTACCTCTGCCTCTGAAGCACTGGGATTAAAGGCGTGTGCCACCACGCCTGGCTTATCCTAACATTTTAAAAAAATATTTTATTTTTATTTACTTATTTATAAGCAAGCAAGAGAGAGATTGTATGTGTGTGTGTGTGTGTGTGTGAGAGAGAGAGAGAGAGAGAGAGACAGAATGGGTACACCAGGGCCTCCAGCCACTGCAAACGAACTCCAGACACATGTACCACCTTGTACATATGGCTTATATGAGATCTGGGGAATCAGTTCTAGGGAATCAAACCTGGGTCCTTAGGCTTCACAGGCAAGTTTCTTTACCACTAAGCCATCTCTCCGGCCCTATCCTAATGGTTTTTAAAAATTATTTGAGAGAGAGAGAGAAGGAGAGGGAGAGAGAAAGAGACAGACAGAGAAAATGGGCATGCCAACAAATTCCGTACACATGCACCATCTTGTGCATCTGGCTTACATGGGTCCTGGGGAACTGAACCTTGGTCTTTTGGTTTTGCTGGCACGTGCCTTAACCATTAAGCCATCTTTCCAACCCCTATTCTAACTTTTTAATAATTCTTAAAAGTGAATACTGTGAGTCCTCCCACTTTACTTTTTATTATTTTATTTATTTATGAGAGAGAGAGGGAGAGAGAGAGGAAGGGAGAGAATGGGTATGCCAGGGCCTCTAGCCACTGTAAATGAACTCCAGAAGCATGAGCCACCATGTACATCTGGCTTATGTGGATTCTGGGGAGTTGAACCTGGGTCCTTAGTCTTCGCAGGTAAGCACCTTAACTGCTAAGCCATCTCCCCACCTCCCACTTCACTTTTTAAAGATTGCTTGAACAATTCTAATCATTTCATCTTTCCTGTCAAGTTTAAAATCTGCTTGTGGGGCTGGAGAGATGGTTTAGCAATTAAGGTACTTGCCTGTAAAACCTAACCTCCAGCTGTTGCAAATGAACTCCAGACAAATGGGCCACTTTGTGCATCTGGCTTTACATGGGTATTGGAGAACTGAACCCAGGCTGTCAAACTTTGTAAGCAAGGACCTTGGACCACTGAGCCATCTCCCCAGCTTGAATTTTTGTTTTCTTTAACACTCATCTTATACTTTTTAGCATGTAAGAGCTTACATATTTGGTAAGTTTTTATGCAAGATTTTTAAAAAACCTTTTTATTGAAAATTTCACAAATATAAACAATATACTCTGATCATAATCCCCTTTTACCACTCTTCCAATTCCCCCTTCCACTGGATCTCCTCTTCTTTCCAACTATCAAGATTTTTTTAAAGTCTTTTTAAATGTATTTTATTCATTTATTTATTTGAGAGAGTGAAAGAGAGAGTGAAAGAGAGAGAGAAAGAGAAATGGGCATGCCAAGGTCTCCAGCCACTGCAAACGAACTCCAGACGCTTGCGCCCCCTTATGCATCTTGCTTATGGGGGTCCCGGAGAATCGAACTGAGGTCCTTTGGCTTTGCAGGCAAATGCCTTAACGGCTAAGCCATCTCTCCAGCCCAAGTTTGTTTTTTTTTTTTTGAGGTAGGGTCTCACTCTAGCCCAAGCTGACCTGGAATTCATTCTGTAGTCTCAGGGTGGCCTTGAATCATGGCGATCCTCCTACCTCTGCCTCCCCAGTGCTGGGCTTAAAGGCGTGCACCACCACGCCCAGCTCAGCCTAGGTTTTCTTAAAGACAGGATGTCACTGAAGGTTGTACTTGAAAGTTGGTGTCAAGCTTGTTACATAACTGAGAATGGCCTTGAACTCCCAATTCTAACTTTTAATAATTCTTAAAAGTGAATACTGTGAGTCCTCCCACTTTACTTTTTATTATTTTATTTATTTATGAGAGAGAGAGGGAGAGAGAGAGGAAGGGAGAGAATGGGTATGCCAGGGCCTCTAGCCACTGTAAATGAACTCCAGAAGCATGAGCCACCATGTACATCTGGCTTATGTGGATTCTGGGGAGTTGAACCTGGGTCCTTAGTCTTCGCAGGTAAGCACCTTAACTGCTAAGCCATCTCCCCACCTCCCACTTCACTTTTTAAAGATTGCTTGAACAATTCTAATCATTTCATCTTTCCTGTCAAGTTTAAAATCTGCTTGTGGGGCTGGAGAGATGGTTTAGCAATTAAGGTACTTGCCTGTAAAACCTAACCTCCAGCTGTTGCAAATGAACTCCAGACAAATGGGCCACTTTGTGCATCTGGCTTTACATGGGTATTGGAGAACTGAACCCAGGCTGTCAAACTTTGTAAGCAAGGACCTTGGACCACTGAGCCATCTCCCCAGCTTGAATTTTTGTTTTCTTTAACACTCATCTTATACTTTTTAGCATGTAAGAGCTTACATATTTGGTAAGTTTTTATGCAAGATTTTTAAAAAACCTTTTTATTGAAAATTTCACAAATATAAACAATATACTCTGATCATAATCCCCTTTTACCACTCTTCCAATTCCCCCTTCCACTGGATCTCCTCTTCTTTCCAACTATCAAGATTTTTTTAAAGTCTTTTTAAATGTATTTTATTCATTTATTTATTTGAGAGAGTGAAAGAGAGAGAGAAAGAGAAATGGGCATGCCAAGGTCTCCAGCCACTGCAAACGAACTCCAGACGCTTGCGCCCCCTTATGCATCTTGCTTATGGGGGTCCCGGAGAATCGAACTGAGGTCCTTTGGCTTTGCAGGCAAATGCCTTAACGGCTAAGCCATCTCTCCAGCCCAAGTTTGTTTTTTTTTTTTTGAGGTAGGGTCTCACTCTAGCCCAAGCTGACCTGGAATTCATTCTGTAGTCTCAGGGTGGCCTTGAATCATGGCGATCCTCCTACCTCTGCCTCCCCAGTGCTGGGCTTAAAGGCGTGCACCACCACGCCCAGCTCAGCCTAGGTTTTCTTAAAGACAGGATGTCACTGAAGGTTGTACTTGAAAGTTGGTGTCAAGCTTGTTACATAACTGAGAATGGCCTTGAACTCCCAATTCTCATGCCTCTGCCGCCCAAATACTGGGATTATAAGTATATGTCATCATACCTGACTGCTTTTATTGTTTTTTTCCCCAAAAGATTATTTGGAATCTTCTGTGTAGGGAATCATGGTGTGTGTGTGTGTGTGTGTGTAGTACTGTAGTATGTGGGGTATGGTATGTGTATGATGTATGCACCTGTATGTCTAGATGCACACACACACCAAGCATGGAGGCCAGAGAACATCAGGTATCTTCTCCTGTCATTCATCTGTATTTTTCCTTGAGACAGAATTTCTCATTGAACCCAGAACTGTTTTTTTGGGAGGGGGACAGACTGGCTGACCAGTAAGTCCCAACAATTTTCTAGTGTCTGCTCCCCACAAGTCAGGAGTTACAGGTGTGTATAGCCATGCCCAGCCATTTACACTGGTGCTGAGGAATTAAACTGAGGGTGAATCAAGCCCTTTCAGGTCCTCATGCTTGCAGAGTAAGAGCTCTTAACTACTGCACCATCTCCCCAGCCCTAATAATGTGATTTATAAATACAATTTACTTTATTTCCCTCTCCAGCATCCTTTTATTTTTACTTTTTTACTCAGAAGAAAATATCCTTATCTTTTTCCTGATCTTACAACTTTCTAACCAATAAGCATGACCTTAGCTGCGACATTATTAAAGATCATTCTAAAGTTAAGGAAATGGTCTTCTATCTGTAGCATAGATACATGCTTTTTTGTTTTGTTTTGTTTTTTGTTTTTTTGAGGTAGGGTCTCACTCTAGTTCAGGCTGACCTGGAGTTCACTCTGTATTCTCAGGGTGGCCTCAAACTCACAATGATCCTCCTACCTCTGCCTCCCGAGTGCTGGGATTAAAGACATGCGCCACCACGCCCGGTGTCAGACTGGCCTTTTAAAAAAATATTTTATTTATTTGTTTATTACAGAGAGAGAGAGAGAGAGAGAAAGAGAGAGAGAGAATAGGCATGCCAGGGCCTCCAGCCACTGCAAATGAACTCCACCTTCTGCATCTGGTTTACATGGGTCCTGAGGAATCGAACCTGAGTCATTAAGCTTTGCAGGCAAGTACCTTAACTGCTAAGCCATCTCTCCAGCTGGTGGCCTTTTTTTTATGTGAGATAGTGAGATCGAGAGAGAGAGAGAGAGAGAGAGAGAGAGAGAATTGGCATGCCAGGGCCTCCAGTCACTGAAATTGGACTCCATATGCATGCACCACCTTATACACATGTGTGACCTTATGTGCTTGCATCACTTTATGCATCTGGCTTTCATGGAACCTGGAGAGTTGAACATGGGTCCTTAGGCTTCACTAGTAAGCACCTTAACCACTAAGCCATCTCTCCAGCCCAATACATGCTTTTTAATAACATGGGATAGATGCTGAATTTTGTAAAATACTATTTCTGTCTGTATTGAGATAATTATAGGGCTTTTTTAAAGTTTGTTATACAGTGAATGACCCTAATTAATTTTCAATGTTGAACCAGCCTTATATTCAAGGAATGCATACAACTTTGTCATGACATATTATCCTATTATGGGATTTTCCATATTCATTTTGTTGAAAAATTTTTCATCAATATTAAGAATAATGCTGAGCATATTCTTTCCTTTTGATGTCTGTGT
Source organism: Orientallactaga sibirica (assembly GCA_036365145.1). Taxonomy (NCBI): domain Eukaryota; kingdom Metazoa; phylum Chordata; class Mammalia; order Rodentia; family Dipodidae; genus Orientallactaga; species Orientallactaga sibirica. The sequence goes on from JAEOAD010000038.1 coordinate 3,676,687, forward strand.
CTGGATTCTGTATTAAAGTAATCATGGCATCATTAGAACAAAACCCCTCCCCCATTTTCCATAAGAGATTGTGTGGAACTGGTAATTTTTCTCAATGTTCAGCAGAATCACTAGAAAAACAATTTATACCTGCAACTAATATAGAGACCTTTATGCTATCCTCACATTATATTTTTCCTCTGGATAAATTTGAATTTGTTTTTCAAGGTAATAATATGTTCCATCTAAGTTGTAAAACATATGTATAAAGTTTTTTAGCATATTATTACTACCATTGTTGTGTTATATATACACAGCTTTTTATACTATAATTATCATTATATTGTTATTACCCTTTAAATATCTATGAATATCTTTGGATCAACAGTAATATACTTTTTAATATTGGTAATTCTGTCATTTCATTTTTGGTCTAGTTAGAAATTTATCAATGTAAATAATCATTGGCAATCTCCTTTCAAACAATGCTTTAGCTTAATTTCACAAAAATTGAAATGCTAGGGGCTGGAGAGATAGCTTTGCAGTTAAGCACTTGCTTGTGAAGCCTAAGGACCCTGGTTCGAAGCTTGATTTGTAAGCCAGATACACAAGGTGTCACATGCATTTTGAGTTCATTTGCAGTGGCTGGAGGCCCTAGTGTGCCCATTCTCTCTCTCTCTGCCTCTTTCTCTCTCTGTTGCTCTCAAATAAATAAAAAATAAAATAAAATAAAATTGAAATGATATATTTTCACTTTCTTGCAGTTTCAAATATTTTCTAACTTCCCTTCTGGGGGTCTGTGTTACTGTTTATTATTTGGGCACTAGAAGTGTACTTCTCTAGTATGCATGTGGCTTTCAGTCTGATCCCATGTTGTGCAAAGATTTTTGTTTTGATTTTACTATCATAGTCTTTATGATTTCAATTCTTTTAAATTTGTTGAAGTTTGTGGGATTGTTTTTTTTTTTTTTTTTTTTTTTTGGCAATATGTCCTATATTAGTAAACTTTCCAGTGGAACTTGTGCATTCTGTAGTTTTGGCTTATGGTATTTTGCAATGCCATGACCCAGAAATTTTGTCTTTGCCAGCAACTAAGAAACAAGAGACGTTTACTGATTAATTTATATAACAATAATCAAGCCTATATTAGTTTCCTATGCTGATGTGACAAATTCCCACCACATAATGTTTTAAAACAACACTATCTCACAATTCTGTAATGCAGAATCTAGCTACAGTTTGGCTCAGGAGAATCCTTTGCATATAATCTCTCAAGGTGAAAAACCAAGATGTCTCTGGAGATGTATTAGCTTCCAGAACTCAGTCATTAAGAATGTTGGTGAGCCAGGTGTGCGGGCACATGACTTTTATCCCAGCACTTGGGAGGCACAAGTAGGAGGACTGCTGAGAGTTCGAGACCACCCTGAGAATACAGAGTGAAATCCAGGTCAGCCTGGGCTACAGCGAAACCCTACCTCGATAAACCAAAAAAAAAAAAAAAAAAAAAAAAAAAGAAAGAAAGAAAGAAAGAAAGAAAGAAAGAAAGAAAGAGAAAGAAATAAAAAAGGATGTTAGGTTCCTTGTCATTAAGCCTACATTCTCCCACTGGCTATCAGATGGGAAAAAACTTGCTTCCTCAGGATACTTGCCTTCTTCTTCACCATAACTTCCATCTTCAAACCAACATTATATCAAGTAATTCTCAAAATTTGATTGCTTGACTTGTGCTACATGTGTTCTCTAGCAAAGCAAGTTTCCTGCTTTGAAGAGCTCACCTAGTTAGATTGGGTCCATCTGTGTAATTCAAGACAAGCTTAGTTTGTTAATGTCGCTAGTTTTATTAGTTACTTTTGCACTGCTGTGACCAAAGTACCTGACTGAAATAACTAAAAGAAAGATTTATTTTGGCTCATAGTTTTAGAGGGTTCAGTCCATGATTATTTGGTACTGCACTTGAGCAGAATATCATGGATATGGTAACATAAGGCCAAGGACAATTATTTACATCCCAGCAAATAGGAAGCAAACAGACACAAAAGGAATTGGGCACACAAGGACCCCCCCAACCCACCCAACCACAGTGATCCACCTTCTCCAACTAGGCCCTACCATTCAAAGTTTCCAAAACCTTTTACAATAGTAGCCCTAGCTGGGAACCAAGAAACATGAATATGTAACTACTAAATTGTATATACAAAGTAAATTTCACAAAAAAAAAAAAAAAAAAAAAAACAATTTCATAGGTTCTGGATGTTAGAGTGTGGATATATTTGGGGTCAATCTGGTAGAGACTCAGAAACTGAGTCAACTATAAAATTATTTCTATTTTTTCATTTTTCAATACTGAACATTCCATTTTTACAGCTATTTCTCTGAACAGAACTCAGAACTTCTATCATTCCATTTGACTCATGAGTCCTTTTTATGGGGGGGGGGAGAGGTTTCTTTCTTTTTTTCTTTTGAAGCAAGCCAACAGACTGGCCTTTGCTTTTTAATGTGAGAGAAAGAGAAAGAGAAAGAAAGAATTGGCACACCAGGGCTTCCAGCCACTGTAATCAAACTCCAGATGCATGTGCCAATTTCTCCACCTGGCCTACATGGAATCTAGAGAGTTGAACATGGGCCCTTAGGCTTTGCAGGCAAGTGCCTTAACCACTAAGTGATCCCTCCAGTCCCTTTTTTTTCTTGTTTTTTTGAGGTAGGGTCTCGCTCTAGTCTAGGAAGACCTGGAGTTCCCTATGTAGTCTCAGGGTGGCTTTGAACTCACAGCAATCCTTCTACCTTTGTCTCCCAAGTACTGGGATTAAAGGTATGCACCACCACACCTGGCTTTCGAGTCCTTTTTTAAAAAATGTATTTATTGGGCTGGAGAGATGGCTTAGTGGTTAAGGCACATGCCTGCAAAGCCTATGGATCCTGGTTCGATGCTCCAGGTCCCATGTAAGCCAGATGCACATGGTGGCGCATGTGTCTGGAGTTTGTATGTAGTGGCTAGAGGCCCTGGCATGCCCATTCTTTCTCTCTGTCTCCCCCTCTGTCTCTAATAAGTAAGTAAATAAATAAATAAATAAATAAAATCTTTAAAAAATTATTTATTTGCAAACAGAAAGAGCGACAGAAGAGACAGACAGAGAGAATGGGTGCACTCAGGCTTCCAGCCACTGCATACGAACTCCAGATGCAGGCACCACTTTGTGCAGATGCTTCAAGTGGGTACTGGGGAATCAAACCTGGGTAGCTAGGCTTTGCAGGCAAGTGCCTTAAGTCCTTTTACTTCACATATAGTTGCAATTGCTGTAAATTCTCTAATAAATGCAACACCTAGGTCATCTTGTGAATTGACAACTTTTGTCTATTCAAAGTTGCGATTTTCTTAGTTCATTGTTTATTGAGTTATAGCCTAGGCATTTGAATCATATGTTTATGAACTATGGGTCTTATTAAATCTAGAGTTTTTAAATTGTAGACTTTATTTAGCAGGCACATAATCCAATAAAGTTCAGCGCACATGTCCAAAGCCTCCTTCCTTAGTTCCCATGTTTAGCTCAGCTTTCTAGCCCTTTGCAGAACTGCATGTATGAACCAGAAGGACAGCTCTGAAACAGGGATGACTGATGTTCCAATTCTCAAAGGCAGTAAATTAGGCATATCACACAGGGCCTCACGTGGGGGAAATCTGAAAATTTCCCTACATTCTCCAGCTCCCAGGGCCTCTGTTCATTGTACTGTAGCTAGAAGTCTAGGATACGAGCCTTCATTTACTAATACACAATGGAGTTTTCCTCTGCCTCCAGGCAAAGGCATTTGGAATATGTTTTTATCATTCAAATACTACCAAGTGGTAGTATTTATTTTACAAAATTATGTCTATTAAAATTATTTTATTTTGGAATTCTATGCCTGGTGTATCCTCTGTTTGCATTGGAGACCTCCATTGTGGAGGTAGGCATTCTTGGTGAAGATCTATCAGCTTGTTGTCTTGGGGGGGGGGCTCTTCTTTTTTGCATTGGGGTTCACCCATCTCAGGATACATGTCTTATTTTGTTAAGGAGGTAGCAAATAGCGCTCTTGTAAGGACTCAGTAAAGGGATGGATACGATGCAGAAAAATGCATCAGAAAACAAAAACCAAATTGATCTTTTAAAAGCCTCCTCTGTAACCCTCACTAACAGCAAATCAAGTGGAGGGCAGAACTTCCAAACTCAAAAATAAGATAGAGGAAATTGGCTGGGAGTCCAAAAACTGTGATAAATTCCAAAAATCATGCAAACAGAATATGAAGGAACTGTGAGACACCCTAAAAAGACCAAAGATCCAGATCATGGGTGTGGCAGTTTGAATGGATGTCCCCCAATAGATTTGGTTTTCTTGAAGCTTTTTGGATTTCCAGCTGCCTGGTTGGAAGAGGTATCACTGTGGGCAGATCCTAAGGTCTAGCCCTAAGGTGTGTTTGGGGCAGATATGGAATTCCAGACTAAAGGTATGCAAAGTGCTTGAGCTCTGCCTAGGGTGTTTGCCTGTGGTATTGTTGGTGTTATTTCTGTGTGGATCTGTTTAAAGGGGCCCAGCTGCTTCCACCACTATGGAACTTCTCAAAAGAGAGACCAATCTAAATATTAGAAGCTCACAGAACACCAAACAGACAGGACCAAAGAAGAAACTCTCCACTAACATCACAGTTAAAACTCTAAACAATGAAAACAGAGAGTACTAAAAGCAGCAAGAGAAAAACAGCTTATTACATACAACATCAAGCCCATCAGAATTACCTCTGACATGTCAATGGAAACTAAAAGCCAGAAGGGCTTGGCATGAAATAATTCAGACTAACTGAAGGGTTAATAGACTTCCATGAAAACTAGAGGGAATTAAAGCGTTAATGGCTATCCCTAAAGATCAACAAGCAATAAAACTTCAGAAGCATGGCCTTGACAGGCCTGTCTACTCCCAAATGATAAACTAAACTTCCCTTAGGTCAGAAAACCTCGAGGGAACAAAAACGGTCTGGTGGGTTATCCTCCCTGCACAATTTGGCCAAAAAAGCTTATTCTGAGCAAGGATATAAATAACTACAGTTCCTTATCTACTTCCCTTGGACCTGCAGCTGGTATAGCCTGTTTTTCTGCGGATCCCCCTTATAAGCTTGCACCCCAGCCTGGCCTGGTACTTCAGCCTTCATCCTGCGGGAGAGCTGAGGTCCCTCACTGTTTTCTCTTAATAAATAGTCTTGTCTGTAGAGATCACAGTCTGGTGTTCTCTTTTGCTTTTCTCTTACACATTCCTTACACTAACAAACTATGGCTTCCAACCCAAACTAATATACAAAAGTATCCCTCATAATAGAAGGAGAAAGGGAAACTTTCCATAAGAAACACCAGCTCTATGAATATATGAGCACAAAGCTAACACTACAGAGAATACTTCAGGGAATACTCCACACAGAAAAGTCAACCAACCAACCTCAAGAGCCTACAAGAGGGAAAACGATAACCAAATCTAGAGCAGGTACCAAAATGCATAAAGCTGAAGAAAGCACCAAACCCCACAAAGCCTTCAGCATGGCAGGGATTAAATCAAACCTCACAGTTTTAAATTTAAACATTAATAGCCTCAAGTTCCCAACCAAAGACACAGGTTAACAGGGTGGGTGAGAAAAATGGATCCATCCATCTGCTTTCTTCAAGAACCCCACCTCACCATTGAGGATAGATACCACCTCAGGGTGAAAGGATGGCAAACTGTTTTCCAAGCAAATGGAAATAAGAAACAAGTGGGTATAGCTATAGTAATATCTGAGAAAATAAACTTCAGGCCAAAATAATAAAAAAAACAGCTGGGCATGTAGTGCCCACCTTTAATCCCAACACTCAGGAGGCAGAGGTAGGATGATTGCTGTGAGTTCAAGGCCGCCCTGAGACTACAGAGTGAATTCCAAGTCAGCCTGGGCTAGAGTGAGACCCTACCTTGAAAAACCAAAAAACCAAACAAACAGAAAAAAAAAAAAAAAAAAAAAAAAAAAAAAACCAAGGGAACAATTCAACAAGAGGACATCACAATTATAAATCTATATGCACCAAACACAGTTATACCACATTTTATAAAGCAAAACCTACCTGATAACTCATCAGAATTAAATCCCACTATCTTCATAGTAGGGGACTTCAATACCCCACTATCATCAATAGACAGATTATCCAAGCAGGAAAATAATAGGGCTAAACACCACCAGAAATCAACTAGACCTAATAGACATCTACTGAACATTCCATCCCAGTTCCACAGAATACACATTCTTCTTAGCAGCTCATGGAACCTTCTCCCAAATAGATCATATATTAGGGTATAAAGCATGCCTCCAAAAATTCGGGAAAATTGACACAACTTCCTGTATCATATTGGACTACAATGCATTAAAGCTAGAAATTAATAGGAGAAACAACAGAAAATATCCCAGATCCTGGAGATTGAATAACATGCAATCAAACACTGAATGGGTCATGGAAGAAATCAAAAAAGAAATTAAAAAAATTTTAGAACTAAATGATAATGAATACACAACTGACTAGAACTTATGGGACACAATAAAGGCAGTCTTCAAGGGAAAATTTATAGCACTACACTAAACACCTTCATAACAAAGACAGAGATATCTCAAATTAATAACTTCACCATCCACCTAAATAAAGGAACTGGAAAAACAACAACAATCCAACCCTAATAGTTCCAGATGGAAAAAAATAATTAAGATCAGAGCAGAAATTAATAAACTGAAAGCTAAGAAATGAGCCAGGCGTGGTGGCACACACCTTTAATGATAGCACTCAGAAGGTAGAAGTAGGAGGATCACTGTGAGTTCAAGGTCACCTTGGGAGTACATAGTGAATTCTAGGTCAGCTTGGGCTAGAGCCAAATGTTACCTAGAGAAGACAAACCAAAAAAATTGCTGAAATGAAGAGCTGGTTCTTTAAAATAACAAACAAATAAATAAAGGTTAATAAACCCTGGCCAATCTGGCCAAAAGAAAAAAGAGCAGTCTCAAGTGAATAAGAATAGTGCTGGAGGAATGGCTTAGTGGTTAAAACACTTGCCTATGAAGCCTAAGGACTCAGGTTCAATTCCCCAGTATCCACGTAAGCACAAAGTGGCCCATGTGTCTGAAGTTTGTTTGCAGTGGCTAGAGGCCCTAGAGTGCCCATTCATTTTCTCTCGATCTGCCTCTTTCTCTGATAAATAAATAAAATATTTTTTAAAAATTTAAAAATCAAATTAACAAGAATAGACATGAAAACAGACTGTAATGAAATTGGAAGGATCATCAGGATATATATTTCCAAAACCTCTACTCCACAAAATTGTATAGCCTGGAAGAAATACCACCTACCAAAACTAAACCAAGAACAGATAAATTTCATAAACAAACCTATTACATCCAATGAGATTGAAAATGCAATTAAAAACCTCCCCCCCCCAAAAAAAGTCTAGAACCTGGTGGATTCTCAGCTGAATTCTACCAAACCTTCATTGAATAAGTGAAACCACTTTTTCCCCAAGTTATTTCACACCACTGAAAAAGAGGGAATGCTCCCCAACTCCTATGAAGCCAGCATTACCTTAATGCCAAAACCAGACAGAGACACAATAAGAAAAGAAAATTATAGACCGAGATCCCTGGTGAACCTACATGCAAAATTTCTGAATAAAATCCTCACAAATCTAATTCAACAGCATATCCAAAGCATTATCCACCTCGATCAAGCAGGCTTCGTTCCAGGGATGCAGGAATGGTTCAAAATATGGAAATTGATAAAACACACCACATTAATAAACTTAAACACAAGAACAACATGATCATTTCAATAGATGCAGAGGCCTTTGACAAAATACAGCATTTCTTCATGAACACAATGCTGGACAGACTAGGCATGGTGGGTTTATATCTCAACATAATAAAGGCTATATACCAAGCACCTAAGGCCCAAATCATACGGAATGGGGAAAGACTCAAGATTTCCCATTAAGATCAGGAATAAGACAGGGTGCCCACTCTCACCACTCTTCAACATAGTACTAGAAGTCCTAGCCCAAACAATAAGACAGAAGAAAGATATAAAAGAGATATAGATTGGAAAGGAAGAAATCAAACTAGCCCTATTTGCAGATGACAAAAATGTATACATAAATGATCTGACTTTACCAAAAAACTTCCAAAAGTGATAAATTCCTTTAGTGAAGTGTCAGAGTACAAAATCAACACACAAAAATTAGTTACCTTCCTATATGCAAAAGACAAAATATATGCAGAAAGAAATCATCATGACTGTCCTGGCTTTTTTTAAAAAAAAATGTTTTATTTTATTTATTTATTTGAGAGAAAGAGGCAGAGAGAAAGAAAGAATGGGTGCACCAGGGCATCCAGCCATTGCAAATGAACTCCAGACACATGCGCCACCTTGTACATCTGGCTTATGTGGGTCCTGGGGAATCAAACTTGGGTCCTTAGGCTTTGCAGGCAAGCGCCTTAACCGCTAAGCTATCTCTCTAGCCCGGCTGTCCCATTTTTAATAGCCACAAAAAATTAAATACCTTGGAATATCACGAACCAAGGAAGTGAAAGACCTATACAACAAACACATAAAAACACTAAAGAAAGAAACTGAGGAGGACATGAGAAGATAGAAAGACCTCCCATGCTCCTGGATATGTAGAATTAATATTTTGAAAATGGCTATTCTAACAAAAGCAACATACAGATTCAATGTAATTACAATCAAAATCCCAGCAACAGAACAGACATATATACCAATGGAACAGAACTGAAGACCCAACCTTTAGTTCAAGTAACTAAAGCTATGTGATCTTTGACAAAGGAGCCAACAACACACACTGGAGAAAAGACAGCATTTTCTAGAAAAATGAAATAAGACCCACTCTTCTCAACATGCACAAAAATCAACTCCAAATGGATTAAGGACCTCAATATAAGACCTGAAACTCTTTTTTTTTTTTTTTTTCCAAGGTAGGGTCTCGCTGTAGCTCAGGCTGACCTGGAATTCACTATATAATCTCAGGGTGGCCTCGAACTCATGGCGATCCTCTTACCTCTGCCTCCTGAGTTCTGGGATTAAAGGCGTGTGCCACCACACCGGACCCAAGACCTCAAACTCTTAAATGACTGGACAAAAAAAATAAGTAGAACTCTCATGATATAGGAGTGGGGAAAAACCTCCTGAATATAAGCCCAGTAGCCCAGGAAATTAAACAATCATTCAGCCAGTGGGCTCTCATAAAACTTAAGATGCTACTATACAGATAGACATACTATAAAGCAAACTAACAGATCATCCACAGAATGGAAGAAAACCTTTGCCAGCTAGATTTCCAACAGAGGGCTAATATCTAGAATCTACAAAGAATTCAAAAAACTAATAAAAAAATCAATCTACTCAAAAAATGGGGCAGAGAACTGAATACAGAATTCTCAAAGGAAGAAATATAAATAGCCAGTATTCACTTAAAGAAATGTTCAACATCCTTAGTCATCAAGGAAATGCAAATTAAAACAAGTATGAGGTTCTACCTTATTTTAGTTAGGATGATAATCATTAAAAATCATATGATAGGGGCTGAAGAGATGGCTCAGTGGTTAAGGTGTTTGCCTGCCAAGCCTAATGACCTGGATTCAATTCCCCAGTACCCACATAAAGCCAAATGCACATTTTGCAGCAGCCAGAGGACCTAAAGCACCCATTCTCTTCCTCTCTGTCTCTCTTTTCATTATGCTTTCAAATAAATAAATAAAAATAAATTTTAAAAAAGAGTTCTCCAGTTATAAATTTTTAAAAAATCATGCAACAGTAAATATCAGTGAGGATGTGGGGATAGAAGAACCCTCATTCACTGCTGGTGGGAGTGCAAACTTGTACAATCACTATGGAAATCAGTATGGAGACTCCTGAAAAAGACAAAGATAGATCTACCATCTGACTAAGCTATTCCTCTCCTGGGCATTTACCCTAAATACTACACTCTACTTCAATGATACTTGTTCAACCATGTTTATAGCTGCTCTATTCACAATAGCTAAGAATGGAATTCCATTCAGCAGTAAGGAGAAATGAAATGATGAAATTTGCAGGAAAATGGATTGACTTGGAATAGGTCATCCGAAGCACAGTTATGTGTCTAAGAAAGAGAAGCATCGTATGTTTTCTCTCATAAGTGGCTCCTAAAATGGAACAGCGGAAGAAGAGGGCAAAAGACATTAAGCATTAAGACTATGGGTGTATACGTAGTATGAGACCAGTAAAAAGTGAAAACAAAAAGGCAGGAGAAGGGGATACCAGAAAAAGTAGTTAAGGGAAACAATATGGGGGGATGGGAAGGTAGAAGGGTCAGGACAAGGGAGGTTGTGGAAGGGAAATACACAAAACTAAAGACTAAAGTAACTGGTACATTAGGAACCTTCCTCCCAGAAAACAGTAGACAAGATATGACCTCCAATTAAAGGAGGTGGTCAGACCAGACCAATAAGCCCAGTAGAAGGTGGAGAACGCTTAATCCTAAAATCGCTGGTTCTGGCTTGTGAATCCAAGGACCAGAACTGGGTTACCTCCCACCGTGGGTAGCTGGTCAGGGAGATCCATGAGATCCCCAAAACAATGCAGGCCACTGCCAAGCACTTGTTTACCCAACAAAGATAAAAGGTAAAATCCTATTGCTGAAGACAGCACAGGCCACTGTCTCAGGACACCGAGACCACATGGGAACAAAAGGAAAACCAACCCTCTCCTGCAAGCCTTCATGTAGCGGGGATGTGGTATTCGAGCTACTGGGACAAGGGTCCCCAACAGCATGAATAATCAGGAGACCCATACAAGCAATACACACTTGCACAGTAGTGGCACACAGCCTCTGTGGGTAACCAACCAACTGTTCATGAGGCCCACTCAGTGGGAGAGAACTCAAAACTGGTACTGGAAACCAAGTCAGTGCCCCACAGGCATGAAGTTCACAGCCTCCAGAGAGAAGCCCCCATTGTTCTCTGAACAAGTTGAGTGGGTATCCTATCAAAATGTCTCTCAACATTATATGCCTATCCTCCTTAATCAGAGCTGTTTTCACCCTTGGCTGAAAAATCTGCTTTATTTTTACAGATGGCAGAGAGTACTGGGGAGATCCAATACCTATCAATTTGACAAGAAAACACAGCTGACTGCCCACCATGAGATGTGCCACCTCTGCCACATTCACCAGGGTCCAGGGAATCTACAGAGGAAGCAGTGACAGTATTGCTCCCAGTGCTAGCTGGACAGCGACCTCCACCGAAATACCAACAAACATGTTGGAGAACTCAAAACACATCTACAAAGAGCTCAACGCCAAGAACAAACTGGTAACACTTCTGCCAAGGCTCAGGAACAATCGTGGAAGAGGAGGCACAAAGATTGGAAGGGCCACGGGGTGAGTAGAAATATCCTGAAGCACAGCCCCCATTTCCCAGAGACTGATGAAGACCCTAGTTACCCCACAGTGAACACCAAGGACCCTACTGAGGAGAGTCCTCAGGGAAATGGAGATGGGGTGGTGAAGGGATGCAAGACTATAACCTGTGTAAAATAAATAAATACATACATATATATGAGAAAAATTAGTTATGATGATGCTATTAAATGTAAAATAACTGGCAAGTTCAAAAAGAATGTTTTTTAAGTCACTTCTACTTTGAGGTTGTCATCAGTTCCTAACCCTGGTTCACTGAATTGCAACGGCTCCTGCATTAACTTGAACTTGACCTCTCAAATTAGGTGAGGTACACATGATACCCATCAGGCTTTGAATCATGCCATCTGACCTGGGCAGAGGCTTGGACTATGGGTGTTCTGGGTGCAGCTTCCCCAACCCCTAGCCAGTCAACAGGCTGGTCTCTAAAGTCTAGTCTCTGCAGGATAATGTCTACCCTGCTAGGAATGATGGGTGGTAAAAGAGTCCCAGCAATATGAGAAAATGAGGTAAACTTCTGCATGGCTTTGCCATCTTGACAGCCATTGGTTGTGAGTCACACTGGTCCCTCTGGACTAAATGGAAGTGTCAGCAAGGCTGCATTCCTTCCAGGATGCTCTGGTGGGAAGGGTTACCTGCTCTAGCAGCCTCTGGAAACTGTCAGCATTTCTTGTTGAATGTTTGTGGAATATTTTTAGTTGGTCATCACCACATTATTGTGTCCTAAGAACTCTTGAAATATTCTCGATACTCTTCACAAATTGTGATGGTTTAAGTCAGATGTCTCCCATAAACTCATGTGTTTTGAATGCTTAGTCTCCAGCTGGTGGCAATTTGTGTGGAGCCTTGCCAGTCAGCTTAGCTCACTCTAGCTGCTATCTTCTACCTGCTGTGGCACAGATGTCCAGCTTGGCTCACGCTGTGCTTTCCCCTGCCATCACGAAGCTTCCCCTTGTTAGAGAAAATTTTTGGAAAGATTATTTTAACATCAGTATGAGTGAAAGTAGAGGAGATTATTTACCCAGGGGGAGGGGCTAAGAGTTTGAGATAGCTCTCTGGCCACGAGCTGAGATTTCTTTTTTTGTTGTTGTTTGTTTTTTCGAGGTAGGGTCTCACTCCAGCTCAGGCTGACCTGAAACTCACTATGTAGTCTCAGGGTGGCCTCAAACTCATGGTGATCCTCCTACCTCTGCCTCCCGAGTGCTGGGATTAAAGGCATGAGCCACCACACTCGACTAAGATTTTATTTTCATTTTATAGTTTTTATACCCAAGGGGAGGGGTAAGTGAACAAACAAGACATGGCAATTTGCATATTTAATCATCTTTGTTGTCAGGCTCCCTTACAATTGAACTCTTTTTCTTTGTTTTAGGCTAAACTGTCTTTTTATGTTTGTTTGTTTATTTTTATTTATTTATGAGTGACAGACTGAGAGAGAAAGAACGAATGGGCGCACCAGGGCCTCCAGCTACTGCAAACGAACTCCAGATGCATGTACCACCTTGTGCATCTGGCTTACATGGGTCCTGGGGAATCAAGCCTCAAACCAGGATCCTTAGGCTTCATAAGCAAGCACTTAACCACTAAGCCATTTCTCCAGCTGTCTTTTCTCTTTATTGTCCCTCTGGGCTCTTTCTAGAGTTTTTTTGGGGGGTGGGTTATCTGCTGACAAAAATATGTTTTGCTCCTCAACAATTAACTCTTATTACTATAACTTAGTAAATATAAATCATTTTAACTTTTAGTTTTTTATTTACTTGGTTTTTTGTTGTTGTTGTTTTTTGAGGTAGGGTCTCACTCTAGCCCAGGCTGACCTGGAACTCACTATGTAATCTCAGAGTGGCCTCAAACTCACAGCAATCTTCCTACCTCTGACTCCCAAGTGCTGGGATTAAAGGTGTACACCACCACACCCAGCCAACTTTTAGCATTTTTTCTACCATACCCTCAAAACTATAAGCCAAACTAAACCCTTTCCTCCTATCAGCTGCTTTTGGTTGGGTGTTTTGTCCCAGCCACATGAAGGTTAACTACAGCACTCCCTGTGAGCTGCACTCCCAGGAAATTCAAAGCAGGAATCACAGGAACCTATGCTGAAACCTGGCCAGCAGACTACTACTAGACTATGGGAGGTAAACTTTGAACCAGAGCAGTGCAGTATTCAGTGAGGTAGAAACCTGGGCAGTGCCAAGGTCTGTATGGGAACTTTAGACACAGGCTCTAAGGAGCACGGTGGACATAAGAAAGGATAGCACAGAGGCCATATTCTCTCCTTTTTCATTTTCCTTTCTCAAAGAACAAAACCTGGCCTGGTTTGCAAGGTTTCTTGTGTCTCAGCTTCCTGAAAATTGCAACTGTTCTAAGCTATTTGAATACGGTTTCTCTGTTTTCATTTATGACCTTTCTCAAAAACTGCTCATCTCCTCCCACTTTATCCCTACTTACTGTTCCCCTTCCTCTAATTTTTCTCCGGCAATCAGTCTAACTGCTTTTGTCCTTTCTACTCATATCCACAGGAACTAATCATTGCACACAGTACTATGAGTGTTTCTTTATTTCCTGTGATGACTGGACTGCAGGGGTGATCATTTTTATTTAACTATTACTGTATTTTTCAGAGACACTTGGGAGATGGCTCAGTTGATAGAGTGCTTGTTGCACAAGTGTGAGGGCGTGAACCCACATCAAGCTGGATTGGTAGCATGAGCACCTGCAATCCCAGCACTCCTGTAGCAAGATGGGAAACAGAGAGGCAAAGCTCCAGACTCTCACAGGCCAGCCAGCCTGGTAAACACAGTGGTGAAAAAGAGATCCTGGCCAGGCATGGTGGCACACGCCTTTAATCCCAGCACTGCGAGGCATAGGTAGGAAGATCGCCATGAATTCAAGGCCACCCTGAAACTACATAGTAAATTCCAGGTCAGCCTGGATTAGAGTGAGACCCTACCTCGAAAAAAAAAAAAAAAAAATAAAAAATAAAAATAAATAAAACAAGAGATCCTGCCTCAAAAAAAGAAAGGTGGAAGACAAGGACCAACACCTGAGGTGGACCTCTGACCTCTGCATGTGTGTCATGCCAGTGTTTACCTGCACTCACACACATGCAGCATGAACACACACATCATATAAACACAAGATAAGAAAATCACAGAGAAATCAAACAAATAACAATGTATTTTAAGGCCTTGAAAAACAATAGCAAGCCAAACCCAAAATTACTATATGGAAAAAAAAAGAATTAAGATCAAGGCAGAAATGAATGGAAACAAAAAAAATTTACAAAGAATTAAGGAAAGAAAGAGTTGATTCTTTGAAAAGGTTAACACTTAGCCAAACCAAAATAAAGAAAGAGACTACCCTGATAAAACTGGAGATGAAAAAGAATACCAATGAAATTGATTCAGAAAATCATTAGGACATACCTTAAAAACTTATATTCCACTAAGTTGAAAAATGTAAAAGAAATGGGTGAATTTCTAGATGCAATATGAACAAGCAAATGTGAAACAAGAAGAGATAAACAATTTAAACATATCTGTAAGCAATGAGATTCAATTAGTAATTTTTAAAAAATCTCCCAATTAAAATACATCCCAGATGGATGCAGTCGATTTCTACCAGACCTTTAAAGAAGAGTTAACATCAATGAATGCTTCCAAACATTTTACAAAATGGGGGAAACAATGTTTTTTCAGTAAAATCAAGAACACTACAAAGGTGTGTAGTGTTCACTTTCTCCACTGTTCTCAATATAGTATAGTGCATGAAGTCTTAGAGAAATAAGAAGAGAAGAAAGTGAAATTGATACAAATAGGAAAGGAGGACATCAAAATATCCTTATTTGCAGATGAAAAGATTACACACACACACACTCAAGCAGAAAACACCTTTAGCAAAGTGGCAGAGTACCAAATAATATTTCAGTGGCCTTCATATATAACAATAACACCCACAGACATACACACACACACACACACACACACACACACACACACTCAAAAACTAAACAAGAAATCAAACAACACAATGAATAAATAAATGGGCAAGTGAAATGAACAGTTATCAAAAGATGAAATGTAACTGGCCAAGAAACACATGAAAATATTTCAACCTCACTAGTTAGTAAAGGAACGTAAGTCAAAACGACACTGATGGGGGCTGGAGGGATGGCTTAGCAGTTAAGGTGTTTGCCTGCAAAGCCAAAGGACCCAAGTTCAATTTCTCAGTACCCACATATAAGCCATATGCACAAAGTAGTACATGCATCTGGAATTTGTTTGCAGTGACTAGAGGCCCTGGTGTGCCCACTCTCTCCTTCCTTCCCTCTTTCTTAGTCTCTCTCCCTCTCTGTCTCATAAATAAATAAATACATAATAAAAAAAACTATTTAAAAACTAAAACAGATCTACCATATTATCCAGCTATACCAATTTTTGACATTACCGAAGTTTTCCAAGTATATCCAGTATCTCACAGAGATAGTTCCACATCAAAGTTTATTGCAGCATTATTCATTATTCACATTCTGTCTAGCAGAGAAATAAAGTACTACTGTAGGCGAATGCCAGAATTTCTGGGGCAGGCAAATGTGTTGCTTTGAATATAAAATCCCCTTCATAGTTGAATTTATGATTAAGCTTTCTACTTAGTGCCCAGCTGATGGAGCCTTTGAGAGGTGAAGCCTTGCTGAAAGGAAATGTATTGTTGGGGGCAAACCTTGAGGTTGATTAGTCCAGCCCATGGTGTGTTCAGAGATAAATCACTCTTGCTGTTCCCCTCCCCCCCATCCATCCATCCATCCATCCATCCATCCATCCATCCATCCATCTGCTGTGGATATGTGAAGTGAGCCAGGTTCTTCTACCATTGTGCAGCTTCCCCTCAAAACTGTAAGCCTGAAATAAAACTTTTCCTCGCATAAGCTGCTTCTGGTTGAATTTCTTATATCAGCAATAAAAATGAAACTTCTATAGCAAAAATGAGTGGGACCTAGTATAAAAGTTAAAGGGATTAATATGCAGAAGCTGGGTATATTGCTGATGACATGAACATTCTCTGCTGATAGCTCTCATTAAGAATCTTGTAATGAGGACAAAAGCTAAGAGTGTTTAGTTATCTTTAAGGTCAGCTTAATACTGTATAGTTTGGTTTTATACACATAAAGCCTAGTATACTATTGAATATAAAGTATAACTCAACACTTGGGAATTAATTTTGGGAAAAGGTGATAAAAACATTTAAAGATTGCGATTGTAAATTTCTTTTTTTTTTAAAGTTTTTATTTTTATTAGAGAGAGAGAGTAGGCATGCCACTGCAAATGAAAGCCAGACACATGTGGTACTTTGTGCATCTGGCTTAGGTGGGTTCTGGGGAGTTGAACCTGGGTCCTTAGGCTTTGCAGGCAGGCACATTAACCACTAAGCCATCTCTCCAGCCCATGATAGTAAATTTCTATGGTTAACTTGAATAGATAAGGAATCAAGAGACATTCCTCTTGGGCAGATCTGTGAGGTCATTTCCAGGAAGGATTAACTGAGGGGACAAGACTTTTCCCTAAGGTGGGCAACCCTGCTGGTGGAGGCCTATACATGAAAAAGTTACAGCAAAAAGCAGTAGTTTAAGCCAGGTGTGGTAGTACATGCCTTTAATCTCAGCACTTGGGAGGCAGAGGTAGGAGTTCGAGGCTACATAGTTAATTCCAGGTCAACCTGGGCCAGAGTGAGACCCTACCTTGAAAAAGAAAAGAAAAGAAAAGAAATAATTCTCTAATTATGGTATAGTCTTAGGATGGATTCACATAATCATTAAAAACATGTATGTAGCCTTTCATAGTTTTAGGAAAAGCATTAATATTAAGTAATAATGAACAAATGTTACATATAACATAACTCCAATAACTTAAGGCTACATGTACCAAAAAAAAGCTTAAAAGGTAATAAGCTAAAATTCAATAGCAGTATCTCTACATTGCAAGACTGTATGCAGTTTTCTACTATTTTCTAAAATAAATATGCACTTATAATTAAAATAAATAAATAAATAAATAAATAAAACTCTGAAAGGGAATCTAGCAAACGTCTTATAATCTCTATTACATTGACCTCAACTTCTAAATTGTCTTTTCAAATATGGCTGTAAGAACTGCCTTCCACAGATGCTTGACATCTCAATATAGCATCCAGGTTCCAGATGAAATTTCTGCCACCAAGTCTCATGTTTTATGTGTCAAGTACATTGTCTATTAGTTAACTGATAATCAGAAAAGTCAAGCTAATTAACAAGCAGGTGATTAACAACCAGGTAATGAACACCAGACTGTGAACTCTGTAGTGAGTTACCACCTGTGGCGCAAGACAGACTAGCCTTCCTCTTTCTACTCTGAGTTCGGAATTATGCCCCAGTCCTTGATGAACCTTATTATCTATAGAGACAGGGACACTGAAGTGGACAGACCTGGCTACGTCATCTTGTGAAACCCTTACCACTCCAGCAAAAAGAATCCTAACCTGAGGAAAATGAAATTATTTGTCGGTTTTCTTTCCATTAAGCACAATCTGGAAAAACTGTCTATAAGTAAACAAACAAACCAGGGCTCACTCACTATTCTGCAATCTCAATTTTTGCTATCGTCTTTACTCCAGCTTAATCTACCTTTTATTATTTCTAGGCCTCTTTCCCTCGTACACTTTGTAGGTGTATAAAGAGCCACAAAACAACTGTATGGAATTTAGGTGCCAGAGCTTCTCGCCTACAAGACATCAAACGAAGACGCTGGATTTGAAATGCCCAATTTAAGTCCTACGGAACACATGAAGAAATATTAAGCAACCAAACCCAATCACAGAACCCGTGTTAAAAACTCAGCAGCAGCAGCAGCACGGAACACATTCCCAACATGCTTCTAATATAGTCTCTTCACCAGAAGATGAAATTAAGGTGCTTTGAGGCATTACTAATCAATGACCTACAGTCATTGCCCAAGCTCCTAACTTTAACACAGAAGTTCTAGTGCGACATGGACAATTACCCAAGAACTGTAAACAGCACTGGGACCAAGTTAAAGATACAACCCAGGAAAGAATAAAATACACATAACCTGAGATTTCAATGAAAAAAAAAAAAAAAAAAGAAAAGAAAAGAACCCATGAAAGTAAACTTTAGTACTTTAATGGGGGCAAAACTGGAAATCTGCTGGTCACGACTGAGTACCCTCCAGGATGTCCAGCTAACTCTTCTGCGGTACTGATCTCAGTTCTCCCTGTTAGGTAAAAGATCTCCCTCCATCCCCAATCAGTCAATCTGTCTGTCTGTCTGTCTGTCTGTCTCTCAGATTCTTCATTGGCATACAGTGATTTGGGTATCCTTCATTCTGGCCACCCCATATCTACTTCAGAGTACATTTAATAACAATTCAGTCACGGGAACCTTTTTAGAAAAGAATCTTCTGACACATTTAATCATTTTGCTGGAGTGAGGTTTAAAAAAAAAAAAAGACACAAAAGCCATCAACCGAATGCCCAATGCCCAGTGGATCAGCAGGGGCCAGGAACTTAGTGTCCCTGATCCATCCGAGAGAAGTCCCTAGAATACGAAGACGAGGAGACGGGGAGGGGGCGGCGAAGCGGAGTGATCAGTGGGTGGCGAGTTCGGGACCAGCCTGGGGCAGATTCCGCTGTTCTGCTCGTGGTGCTGATTCTTCTAAGCAGGACCCGACTTCCAGAAGAAGGACAGGCAGATGCCAAGTCCGCGAGCGCCCTGCAGGGGTGACAGCGTCCCCGCGCGCCCCCACCTCCAGCATCCCACCCGGCCCCCGTACCTGATGATGTCGTCGCTGTGTCCCCGGTAGAACTTCTGCCGATGCTCCCGCGGGCTGTACACCACGCCGACCCCTGCCACGAAGTACACGATCTCCTTGGCGGCCGTGTAGTAGAGGTTGTTGCGGCACTGGTGTCCCCGGTAGCCGTACACCCACTCGAGCCGCAGGTGGCAGCTCGGGGCGCTCCGGGCCGCCATGGCCGGGCCACCCACCCCACCAGTCGTCGCGGCTCGGGCCCCGCGGTGGCCGCGGGAGACAGCGGATGCCCGGCGACGAAAAGCTTGTCTTGTGGCGCTGGCGGCCGGGACTTGCCGCGTCCCCCTATGCCGAGCGCGGCAGGTGCATCCCGTGCGTGTCTCCGCCGCCGCCGCCGCCGCCGCCGCCTCAGCCCACCGGCGGCAGGAAAAGCCTCGCGTCGCCGAACATGCCGAGGGGAGCCGCGAAGCCCTAGCGCCACGTCTCCTCAGCAACAAGGCCGAGCAAGGACCCGCCTCCGGGATACAGCTTCCCCAGCAGCCCGCCGCGCACCCGGCTGCGCGCCTCTGGTCACCTGCGGCGCTCCGAGTCTAGCAGCAGCCACTGCCGCCGCCTCGGCTTCTCCTAAGCTCAGCGGGGCCGCGCCGCGCGCTCCCGAGCGCGGATGAGTGGCGGACGGGCGGCGTCAGAAGGCCCCGCCCCCGCGCGCCCTCACGCTCCGCCCTCACGCGCTCGCCACGCCCCCGTGGACCCTCACGCTCCGCCCCCGACAGCTAGCCCCGCCCCCTGCGCGCCCGCACGCTCCGCCCTCCTTTCGCCTCCGCCCGCCCTCGCTCTTGAGTAGAGAATCTCTGAGCTCTGCTGGGCTGCGGCTCCTGCGCCCGGCACTCTGCAAAGGTTTAAGTTTGCGCCCTGAGCTTCTCTGGCCGAGAAGATCTCCATCCATGCTCGGGATGCCTATTCTTCACTCGACCTTTCAGACCTCCTATTCCAGTGGCTGGAATCTTTTACCCTGGAAGCGCACCAAGGCCTTTGCACCCGACCTGGACTACTTAATACTCTCGAAATTAACACCAGAATTGCTACCTTCATTCATCGTGTTTTGTTTTCCTGACACGTCTCTCTCCCTCTCTCTCTGTGTGTGTGTGTGTGTGTGTGTGTGTGTGTCTACAGAAATTTGGTGGGCATAAATCTGACTTTTTTTTGGCGCGGGGGGGGGGCGGGTTTCGAGGTTCGGGTTTCACTCTGGTCCAGGCTGACCTGGAATTAACTATGTAATCTCAGGCTGGCCTTGAACTCACGGCGATCCTCCTACCTCTGCCTCCCAAGTGCTGGGATTAAAGGCGTGCGCCACCACGCCCGGTATAAATCTGACTTTTAAGTGGACATTTGACATGTTAGATAACATACCCTAATAAATAGCAGTGGTGTCTGCCTTTGTGGCCAAAACTTGTGAAACTCCTACCTCAACCACCCCTAGCTGGAGTTTGTCTTGTGTTTATTTTTATTTATTTATTTATTTGAGAGCGAGAGAGAGAGAGAGAGAGAGAGAGAGAGAGAATGGGCTCACCAGGGCCTCCAGCCACTGCAAACTCCAGATGCATGCGCCACCTTGTGCATCTGGCTTATTTGGGTCCTGGGGAATTGAGCCTCAAACCCTGGTCCTTAGGCTTCACAGGCAAGCACTTAACCCCTGAGCCATCTCTCCAGCCCTGTTTGTTTGTTTTTTAAGGCAGGGTCTTACTCTAGCCCATGTGGCCTGGAACTCACTCTGTAGCCCAGGCTGGCCTCGAACTCATGGAGCTCCTTCCACTTCAGCTTTCTAAATGCTAGGATTAAATGCATATGCTACTAAACCAGGCTTGATTTTTTTTTAATTTCTGTTTTGGATATTACTAATTGCCTCTTAATCAAATGACTTCTTGCAAGACATGTTTTTGGGTAATTGTGAAATTGGAGAGCCTAAATATTGTGATCAGGTAGACTGCTCCTGGAAAAGATGTTAGTTACTTAAATTTAAACAATAAATTTAGAAAAAAGTATTTGTTGTTGTACATCTGTGAAACAACATTCATAGCTATGCATAATCTTTTTTTTTTTTTTTTTTTTTTTTTAGTATATGTGCTGCCGAAGCGAGCACGCTATGCATAATCTTTATGAGGCAGAATAGGAACTTTTTAAATGTATTTTAGTTTTTGGGGTTTTTTTTTTTTTTTTCTTTTCGAAGTAGGGTCCTCTTACCTCTGCCTCCTGAGTGCTGGGATTAAAAGTGTGTGCCACCACACCCAGCTTATTTTAGATTTTTTATACAATACTTTGTTCATCCCATGGTACATAGTTAAGAACTCAGATTGGCAATGTAAATAATTTATTTTTCCATTGTCATATTTTCCATTACAGTTTTTAATGACCCAAGAGTAGAATAAAAAGCAAAAACATTCTTAATTAAACCACTTTCAAATGACAACACAAGACCAGAAGAGATAGAGGAGACTCAGGGGTTGCTAAAAAATGAACCACTGATGAATACTCCAGGAAGGAAAAACATCTGATCAGTTCTCTGAATAAGTCACTATTATATGTCACAGGACATCAGGAAGCTCAATCAAGCCTTCATTGCTAGATGAGATGCCATGTAAGTAATAAGGAGGTGTCAACCAGACATAAAGACTAGGTTCCACAGACCAAGAGGTGGACATCTGTTAGACACTTTAAATAAAAGCTTGACAAACTATTTCTTAAAATATAAATTCCTAGTACGGAGCTGAATATTCCAGATATTTGAACTATTTTCTAAAATTCAAGCAAACAACAAATTACTTGCTGTTTAATGACTATGTGCCAGACCATGCTTCTTGTCCTTAGATCTATAAAAGAAATATAAGGCAAAGCATATAAAACACAATGGAAATTCATGCTGTTAATTCTAGCTACCTGCTTCAGGCAATTTATTTATTTAATAATGTTTTAATTAGCTGTCCTCTAAAATAGAACTATACCCTTGATAACTCTAGTTTATGTACAGAGCCTAACACTGTGCCTGGCACTAGATTTGTTCCTTGTAAAACATCAGCCATGAAATAGGACACAAAATATTGTGTGCTCTCAGTGGGACTCCTCTTAGCTTTATCTTGAAAACTTGCAACCTTTGAAAATAGCCCCTTTTGAATATTCATACTGCATTAGTCAGTCTTTGATGGTGCATGACAGAAATCCACTCAAAATACCTTGAGATTAAAAGAGAATTTTAATATCTCAAAAGAAGTCTTTTGAGTGTGGCATCAATGAACTTGAATTCTAGGACTCAGTAGATATCAATCAGAACCAGGACATCAGAACTTAGCTGAGGTCTACTTTGGGTTAATGGTATTGCTAGACAAGGAAAGTAGCTGCTAACATCTCCAGTTACACACCACACCTCCTTAGCAATCCCTGTGGAAAGACTGGTTGGGGGTTGTTTTGTTTATGTCTGGCTATTCTTTGGAAAGTACTAGACTTCAACCCCTTTGTGTCTGATTGGCTGAAGTATGTGTCCCCTTTGGATCTATAGACTAGGCAAAGTGCACCAAGGTTATGGTAAAGGACAGTGATCCTCAAATGGCTCTTACCAGCATAAGAAGGGACGTGTGTTCTACAGTGATACCTAGGGCTGACTTGGATACATGATCAGCCAAAGACACCTGCAATTTAAAAACAGGTGTAAATAAATGCAGCTTTAAGAAAAGACTCCTTCTAACGGGATTGGCACCCAAAAATCTTCCTCTGAAAACCATCCTGAAGCTAACACCAGATGTCAGGTTGGCAAAAACAACAGATGTTCCCTGCCCCTAACCATATTTCAACATGCTTATTAGATTCCACCTGAAGCTTTTAAAAACTGACATATAATCCAAATAAAAGAAGCCTCACAACAAATTATCTTTTCTTGCACATCTGTCCAGCTTGCTATCTTCTCTTCCTGCACTAAAACATCAATATGACCCATTAAGCACATGTGAAAAGTAAGTTGTCTTTGTTTCCTCACGGTTCTCACCTCCCACATCTATAGTTACCAAATCCTCTGACTAGATTTCTGTTTTTAAAATACCACCCACTTCCATTCCCACTCTACATCAACATCTTCCCAACCCCACTGACACAGTCCAGTTCAAATTCTATCTTTCCCCTAGAACTACTGCTTGAATGATTTGAAGAAGAACCACATTTCTGATCATGCAGTTTCCATGTCTCAAGAAATGTCTCACTTGTGTGTGGTGTGTGTGCATTTGTGTATGCATGTGGGCACGTGTGTGTGGTATGCAGGTGGAGATCAGAGGTCCTCTATCAGGTGTTTGCTTCAGTCTTTCTCCACCTTATTTGTTTTGAAACAGGGTCTCTCACTGAATTTGAAGCCTACTTACTTGGCTAGACTAGCTAGATACTAAGCCCCAGGGATCCAGGGATCCGCCTGCCTCTGCTTTCCCATCTCTGGAATTACAGGGGTATCCCATCAAGTCAGGCATTTATATGTGCATGCCAGGATCTGAACTAAAGTCCTCTTGCTTGCACAGCAAGTATTTACCCACGGAACCATCTCCCATTCCCTCAAAAAACTTTTCTAGAAGTAATTTAGTGATAGGTACCGTGAACCTAGAAATGTTCATCTTCTTTGGCTGACTAATTTCTTACCTAGGATTCAACTCAAAGTAATAGCAAAAAAAAAAAAAAGAAAGAAAGAAAGAAAGATTTATGTGTTACAATATTTATCACAGTGTTTGCTGAGCACATATAAGGCTCAGCCCCACAAAAATAAGAAGGTATTTATTATAGCATAATTACTACTATGCTATAATATGGCAATAGAAATACAGAAGTCAAAATGTCCAACCAGAAAGAAAGCTTTAAACAAATTGATTTAGAAAATATGACAAAATATTATAAAAGTTATTGAAAATTAGGCTAAGATACATTTTGGCAGCATTGACAATTCCCTATAATAGACTGCAAAAAAAAGTTTTAAGCAGAATACAAAATAAATGTATATAAGAAATGAGTGCACTTACATAATATAATGAAGTCTGGAACAAAAGGTACCAACATGTCAAGTTTCGTGATATGAGGGGCTATTTTTAAACTATACTGAGTATTTTATAAGTTCTTTTTAAAATGTATGTAATGAAGGAATCTTATTTTTCAGAACTTGTCATGAAAAGAAAAATTCTGTTTGTTTGGAAAAATACCTGAATGGGTGCTTGGCACAGAAAATGAGATCCTAAAGGAGCCGGATGTGGGCCGAAGTGTTCTGCATGAAGAATGAGGATGAATCTGTAGCTCCAGGAAGATGAGGGAGGAATGAAGTCAGAGAGATGACAAAATTACAACTGTCTCCAAAGCCTCTCAAACCCCAAAAGTGTCTCAATTCCTGAGCTGTTGGGTGGGTATTTTAAAATTAGAAACTGAAGGAATGGAGCTTCTTGTCTGAACTGATGTACTAGAAAAGAATCATGACGTTGTCACGGAGGGAGCAGCAGAAACTTTGGATTCGAATAAGAAGTAAACTTGGAATTCAAGCCACGTTAAATTTCCCAAGGGATAGGGAAGTTCCAACCAACATTTCATTACACTATTGCTTCTGTAACTAAGAAAATAGCCTGTAACAAATAGAACAGTTTCTGATTGACAGCAGAAGAAAGGACCAACTTCTCATAGTGACATACACAGCTTACATCTAACTTGTTCAAACAGATTCACCTTCAGCCACTTCCTCACTGCCCTGAACTGAACCTGCTGTCCAGTCATCTTCTGCTGCTAATTACTAGACTTTTCTAGAACTCCAGACACACCTGTGACACCTCTGCTGGGGTCATAACCTCAACTATCTGTTATCAGCCTAGTGAACTCCTATTGAATCTGAGGACCAGTCCAGATTTTGATTGTATGCCATCTTGTTAGGGGTTGAACTGTGTACTTCTTCCCCAAGTTTCATATGTTGAAGCCCTAACTCCTAGTTCTAGTTTTTTTAATTAATATTTTATTTATTTATTTGAGAGAAAGAGGGAGAGAGAGAGACAGAGACAGAGACAGAGAGAAAGAGAATGGGTGTGCCAGGGCCTCCAGCCACTGCAAATGAACTCCAGATGCATATGCTACTTTATGTTTCTGGTTTACATGGGTCCTGGAGAGTTGAATCGGGATTCTTTGGCTTTTCAGGCAAATGCCTTAACCCCTAAGGCATCTCTCCAGCCCCCTCCAACTCTTAGTTCTTTAGGGGGTAACCTTGTATAGAAAATGCTTTGTCGCAGGTATAATTAAATGATGAGGTTCACATTGAGTAGTGTGTGTCTCTAATCCTGTATATCTGGCATCTTTACACAAAAGGGAAATTTGAACTTCATACAGGGAGAATTTCATATGGAGATGAAGACAGAGGTCTGTAAGCTAAGGAATGTCCACCACCAGAATCCTCCAGAAAGGCATGAAGCAGATTTTATGTTACAGTCCTTAGAAGGAAGCGGTCCTGCTGTCACTTTGATCACAGGCTTCTTCTCTTCCAGACAGGTAAGACTAGATTTCTGTTGTTGATGCCATGTTGTTCCCTAGTGTGGCTGCACTGGGGAATGAATACATGTCTTCTCTATAGCTTGCTATGACAGCCCCATCCACACACTATAGAATTAGCTTCTGTGTA
Source organism: Orientallactaga sibirica (assembly GCA_036365145.1). Taxonomy (NCBI): domain Eukaryota; kingdom Metazoa; phylum Chordata; class Mammalia; order Rodentia; family Dipodidae; genus Orientallactaga; species Orientallactaga sibirica. The sequence goes on from JAEOAD010000038.1 coordinate 3,702,625, forward strand.
ATTCCCTAGTGTGTTTTACAAAACCATGCATACTTTATAGTAGCACTGACACTGGATTTTAGGAAACTTTTAATATTTATTTCTAGAATGTGTGTACTGGAGAACATGTATTTATTATTATTATTATTTTTGTTTTCAAGGTAGGGTCTCACTCTAGCCCAGGCTGACCTGGAATTCACTCTGTATTCTCAGGGTGGCCTCGAACTCATGTCGATCCTCTTACTTCTGCCTTCCGAGTGCTGGGATTAAAGGCATGTGCCGCCATGCCCGGCTTTTATCTATTTACTATTTAGACTCAATACCTTAGACTGGATGCTTAAGGAAATAGATTGAGGCAATAATTAGGCGCTGATTTTAGTGGGCATGGGCAAACCCAGAACAGTGAGAATAAAGAACAGGAAGAAAAGCAAAGAAAAATGAAACAATGTTAAATAACATGAAGAGACATGACTGCCTGCCAGTTACCTTAAGAGAAGTACTGAAGAGGCTGGGAGTGGTGGCTCCCGCCTTTAATCCCAGCACTCGGGAGGCAGAGGTAGGAGGATCGCTATGAGTTCGAGGCCACCCTGAGACTACATAGTGAATTCCAGGTCAGCCTGGGCAAGAGTGAAACCCTACCTCGAAAACAAACAAACAAACAAACAAACAAACCAAACAAAACCAAAACCAAAGAGAGAGAGAGAGAGAAGTACTGTAGAGAGAGCAGGTGCTTCTGCTTGACACCCAACTTTCCCTCAACCAGATGCAAAGACAAACTTCACCTTGGAGTAGTACATTATAAAGAGACAGGAGGGGAATTTATTAGTTCACTCATTCTTGAGTCTCTTTTCCCCCAATTGGTTCAAGGCCATCTCATGAAGATGGAATTGATGCCCACACTTTGCAGTTACATCAACGAGCGTCTTCTGGCATTTTGTAGCCATAGGTTCCCTGAGCGCAGATTCCCGCAGGGTAACAGAAGAGGAGCAGGAAGTACCTGCCTTCCAGCAGAGGCACCCTAACCATGCCTTGGAAGCCAAAAATGTTTTATAACGGGCAGCAAATTTGTCTGAATTTTACTCCACAGGGAGATGTCATCTTTATCAGATGGAGAATAAACAAACCCGTCCCCTGGACCAGAGGGCGACACTGTCTTTATTGCACATGGCTGTTTATTTGACAAACATCCTCATGAGACAGTATGGAACAACGGTGGTCAGTGCCTCCCCTTGCAGGAGAAACATTAGAGTCCCATGCAATGCTCTTTCCTAACACAGATGCAGTGTTGATTCACTGACCGGAAAGACTCCCAAGTTATAATCAATATGTACAACTAAGTTTTGTGGCAACTGAGAGTCAAACTCTCACTCTCTCCCTCCTTCCTTCTTTCTCTCTCCTCTCTTCCCTTCCCTCTGCATCTTGGCTGGGAATTAAACCCAGCCTCACATAAGCTATATCCCTAGGTCTACAATCAAGAGTACCAAGTTATGAAACATAGCATAGCATTAGCACAAGTAAGCAGTGTGTCTAGACATGAATCTAATAAAAGAAAACATGCAAGTTTTTCCCTCAATGCATTAATGGAACACTCAGGCACAGGCAATTCTTCTCAAATTGTGACATAAATTGGAAGACGTAACTGTGGAAGCTTGCATAGATACTGGAAGGTGCTATATACTGTAGTAGTGGTTCTTCAGGAAGTTTGTTGAATTCTTCAAGTTGCCTCATGTTTCTGTTTTCTTTTAAGAACATCATCAAAAAGGCTGGTCTTCAAAAGGATGTCACAGAAAGAAAAAAAGTTAAGAACTACCACCATAATCATTCATTCCTAAACAGAAATTAACATCCAGTGTGAATCACTGGGGTGGAGGGGGGAGTAGCCAAGAAAAATGAACACACAGTATGCTTTAAGGGACTTGGGGTGAGAAAAGGAAAACAAGATAAAGATGTATATATCTTGAAGAACAAGTGAAAAATTATAAACAAGTGATATATATCATTTGTTTATATGTTTTATATATATGTATTAAAGCAAATATTGTACCTAAAAAAATTACAAAACAGGGCTAGAGAAATGACTAAGCAGTTAAGGCATTTGCCTGCAAAGCCTAACAACCCAGGTTCGATTCTCTAATACCCATGTAGAGCCAGATGCACAAAGTGGCACATGTGTCTGGAGTTCATTTACAGCAGCTGGAGGCCCTGACATGCCTATTCTCCAACCCCCTCTTTCTGTCTCTCCTTGCAAATAAATAAATTAAATATATATTTAAAATGCAAAAGGATTAAAGAACGAATATGCTAATTTTTGAGACAAGTATAAAATCCTGAGTTTGATCCTCAGACCAAGAAAAAACTACAAAAAATAGAATCTTTTAGAAATAAAAAGTGTGACATCAGAGATGAAGATTGGTTCAGCATACTCATCACCAGACCGACACCACCAAGGAAAGGAATTAGAGCAATAGAAAGCTGAAAGACAAAGAGAAAAAAAGGTATAAAAAAAGAAATCACTCAAAAGCTGTGAGAGGATTAGAGAGATGGCTTAGTGGTTAAGGGGCTTGTCTGAAAAGCCAAACGACCCAGGTTTGATTCCCCAGGATCTCCATAAGCCAGATGCACATGGTAGCGCATGTGTCTGGAGTTTGTTTGCAGTGGCTGGGGGCCCTGGCATGCCCATTCTCACTGTCATTCTCTCTCTCTCTCCCTCTCTGTCTCTAATAAATAAAAATAAATCTTAAAAAATTAATTTAAAAAGTTTTTTAGAGGAAAAGAATGGAGGAAAAGAGGAGTTTGGGAGGCTTAACTATGTCTAAAGCCGTATAAAAAGGCATATGGAAACCTGCTTTTTGTTAATTAAAAAATACAATTTTGGGCTGGAGAGATGGCTCAGCAGTTAAGACATTTGCCTGCAAGGCCAAAGGATCCAGGTTTGATTCCCCAAGACCCATGTAAGCCAGATGCACATGGTGGCACAGGTGTCTGGTGTTCATTTACAGCAGCTGAAGGCCCATTCTTTCTCTCTGAAATAAAATAAATAAAATAAAATAACTTTTAAAAAGAAAAAAAAAGGGGGGGTGAAGAGACGGCTTAGCAGTTAAGGTGTTTGGATGCAAAGCCAAAGGATCCCGGTTTGATTCTCCAGGACCCACATAAGCCAGATGCACAAGGGGGTACATGCATCTAGAGTTCATTTGCAGTGGCTGGAGTCCCTAGTGTGCCCATTCTCTCTCTCTCTCTCTCTGCCTCTTTCTCTGTCTCAAATAAATAAATAATGATAATAAATTTTGCAAGCAACCCTAACAACTCAATGGGTAATATTTACTCTGTGTTGTTCTATAGGAAATATATATATTTTTTGTTTTGTTTTGTTTGTTTTTTGAGGTGGGGTCTCACTGTAGCCCAGGCTGACCTGGAATTCACTATGTAGTCTCTGGGTGGCCTTGAACTCACGGCAATCCTCCTACGTCTCCTTCCCAAGTGCTGGGATTAAAGGCGTGCACCACCACGCCCGGCTATATTTGTTTTTTTGAGGTAGGGTCTTGCTCCAGCCCAGGCTTACCTGGAATTCATTGTGTAGTTTCAGGCTGGCCTCAAACTCACAGTGATCCTCCTACCTCAGTCTCCCTAGTGCACCATGACTGACTGTAATTTATATTTTTGATTTTACAAGGGCTCACAATTTAGAGGTTGTCTTAGTCCCAAAAAAGATGCTTTATTTTTTGCACAGTTGTGGGACTTTTAAGAATAGGGACTTTTAAGAAAGACAAAATGCATTTTGCATGAGGAGATGAACATGAGATTTTAAGAATGGGGGTGGAATGTTACTATTTAAAAGTTATGCTTTTGGTAAAAATATATTTTTAAAAAGTTATGTCTTTGGGTGTCAAGTTGACAGGGAGTGGACTTCTGATAGTTCATCCTGATGATCAACTTGATGGGATTTACAATCACCTAAGAGACAAACTTTTGGATGTATGTTTGTGTGAGTACATTTTCAGAATAGTTAAACTAAGATGGGAAGACCCACCTTGAACGTGGGTAGCCTCGTTCTGGGCTGGGATCTGGGACTGAATGAAAGGAAGAAAGCGAACAAGAATGCTGAATACCAGCATTTATTCATCTTTTTATGCTTTCTGACTATGGACACAATATAACTAGTCATCTCCCTTCCTGTCGCCATGTCTTCCGTGCCATGAGGAACTGTATCTTCTCAAACTGTTAGCCAAAACAAACCCTTCTTTCCTCAAATTGTTTTTTTTTTAATGAGAGAGAGAGAGAGAGAGAGAGAGAGAGAGAGGGAGAGGAAGAGGCAGAGAGAGAATGGGGGCCAGGGCTGCTACGCTGTGAATGAACTCCAGAAACATACGCCCCCTTATGTGCATCTGTGACATTGCATGCTTGAGTCACTTTTGCGTCTGGCTAAATGTGGGACCTGGAGATTCGAACAGGAGTTCTTAGCCTTCTCAGGCAGGTGCCTTAACAGCTAAGCTCTCTCTCTAGCCCCTTAAGTTGTTTTTGTTCAGTGTTTTGTCACAGTAATGAGAAAAGTAACAAATACAGTCATGTTATGCCTAGAGGAGATAAGTATGTCATAACAACAAAGAGAATCCAACCCCAATAAATGTGCTTAGAGAGATGGCTCAGACTTTCATGGAAAGCCTGCAGCCTGGGTTCAATCCCTCAGTGCCAATGTAAATCCACATGCACAAAGTGGTGCATGTGTCTATAATTTGAAGTGGCAGTAGATCCTGGCCCACTCATAGCCTCTCTCTCAAATAAATAAAAAATATTCTTTAAGAAGCCCAATAAAGGGCTGGAGAAATGGCTTAGCCATTAAGGCACATGCCTGCAAAGCCTAAGGATCCAGGTCCAATTCAGTACCCACACAAGCCAGATGCACATGGTGGCACATGCGTCTGGAGTTCGTTTGCAGCAGCCAGGAGCTCTGGCAAAGCCATTCTCTCTCTTTCCACCTCTCTCTCTCAACTAAATAAATAAAATATGAAAAGCCCAGTAAATGCTTAAAATTTGAAATTTCCACAGAGAAGTAGAAAAAATGTTCAAAATATGGAGACGGGAAGGAAAGAAATATGATACTTTTATAGGAGGAAAACAAAACCTCGCTATGCACCTAAGTGTTAACTCTACTTAGTTCTTCTTCCAATCTGTATGTCAGGATTCTCTAGAGGAGCAGGACTAATAGAATGAATTTATATTATAAAGGGAATTCATTGGACTAGCTTATGGCAGTCCGATTACAGCTGTCTGCAGGCTTGTGCATCAAGGAACCTCGTAGTTGCTCAGTCCACATGGCTGGATGACTCTGCAGTCCCAATCTGGCACTAAAGGCCTGTAAGATTCCTAGAGAGCCATCAGTCTCCAGTCCGTGTTGACAGTCCTACATACCTTGCTTCCAATGCTGATGAAGGATAGACAAAGCAGGGTAGACGCATGTATGAGTGAATAATAGCATGGGCAGCCAGAGAGGAAGGACTCACCAGTGAGTAGCTCTGGCAGTCACGTGAAAAGGCCCTGTGTTCTTTTGGAGATGTGTTCTCTAGGTGCCAGAAGGGCTGCCCACTCTGGCAGAAGGATTCCTTCCTGCAGTTAATCCTTCCTAGAAACAGCCTTAACAGACCTTCCCAAAAGGCAGGTCTCTTAATTCCTGATCTGATCAAGATAACAACAAAACTTAATAACCACACCTTCTCAAGTGTCAGTGCTGGCTCAAGGATTGATGGTCAGGATGGGACTGAGCCAAACAGGGAGTGCTTCTGAATCTCTATAATTTCTCAGTCCGTCTAGCAATGCATACTGCTAGGGTAGCTCCTACTATTTGTTCTAACAACAGGAAAAAGAACCAAACCCAGGGATAATTAGAGAAAGAGAAGCACCACGGCTCTTTAAATGACCGTTTTCTGTTTGGTTTCATGAGGAAGTACAGTTACGGTGTATTAGTCAGATTTTCAGTTGCTGTAACAAATACGAGAGAGAAACAATTTAAAGGATGACGGATTTAATAGGGCTGGATCCCTGTTTCAGAGAGTTTCGTCCATGGTCATCTGGATTCATTGTTTGGGCTTGAGGGTGAAGTAGACTATCATGGCAGCCAGAACATGTGGCAAAGGCCACTCACCTCACCAGCGGTCAGAAAGCAGAAAGAGAAGAGAGAGAGACACACACAGGAAGAGGCCAGGAAGAAGATATTTCTTTCTAGCATCTGCCCCAAGTGATACACTTTTTCATCCAGGTCCTACCTTACTTAGTTCTGCCATCTCCCAATAACCTGTAGAAGCATTGAATTTATCGTGGGTTGATCCACCTCCCAACAATGGCATTCGAGTACGAATTCACCAAACGTTTGATAATTCATTATACCAGAGCTCTCATGAGCTTACAGACATAACAGGAGGTGTACTTCACTAGTGAAGGTGCTTCATCATTCAATCAAGTTAACAGCTAAGATTAACCTCCACACCTCCCTTCTGAACACCGCTTGCCTCAAGTACCAAGCTTTTTGATTGGAGTGAAGGATGTTATTTCATACTCAAAACACACCACTTTTCATTCCATTAAATAATATATATCACTAGGTGTTAATCTTTATCTAGTGCTGATTAATAAATAGTTGGCTTGTTTTTGATTTTTAGACATGGTCACATGTAGCCCAGGCTGACCTTGAATTTCCTATGTAAGTAATACTGTCCTTGAACCCCTGATCCTTTTCTCTCTCCCTCCCAGGTTCTGGGATTGCAGGCCTGTACCAACTCTCCCAGCCAATAGTTGGATTTTTAAACTTAAATTGATCCTTAACTTGTATAAAGTTTGTCACTATTCAAGACATATTTTTTTTTAATTATACTTTTTTGTTTTTGTTTTTTTTGAGGTAGGGTCTCACACTGGCCCCGGCTGACCTGCAATTCACTATGTAGTCTCAGGGTGGCCTCAAACTCACGGCAGTCCTCCTACCTCTGCCTCCCGAGTGCTGGGATTAAAGGCGTGCACCACCACACCTGACTAAATCACACTTTTTCTTTTGATTTTTTTTATTGACAACTTCTATACTTACATACAAAAAGTGCATGATATTTCCCTCCGCTCCCCCCATTCCCCTTTAGAACTCCAATCTCCATCATATCCCCTCCCTCTCTCCATTAGTCTCTCTTTTAATTTGATGTCATCATCTTTTACTTCTATTATGAGGGTTTTACGAAGGTATTGCTAGGCACTGCAAGGTCATGGATATCAAGGCCAATTTCTAAATCATACTTTTTTATAAAGTAAGGATGAATATTGTATTTATTATTTATTTGAGAGAAGGAGGAAGAGAGAGAGAGAGAGAGGGAGAGAGGAGAGAGACAGAATGGGTGCACCAGGGCCTCTAGCTACTGCAAACAAACTCCAGATGCATGTGCCACCTTGTGCATCTGGCTTACTGGGGAATTGAACCTGGGTCCTTAGGCTTAGCAGACAAGTGCCTTAACCGCTAATCCATCTCTCCAGCCCCCAAATCATACTTTTATTTATTTATTTATTTGCAAGCAGAGAGAAATAGAGAGAAGAGATACAGAGAGAATGGGTGCACCAGGTGCTGCAAAAGAACCCCAGATGTATGCACCACTTTGTGCATCTGGCTTCATGTGGGTACTGGGAAATCAAACCCAGGTCATTAGGCATTGCAGGCAAGCATCTTAACTGCTGAACCATCTCTCCAGCCCCAATAAATTTTTTTAAAGATTTTATTTATTTCTTTATTAGAGACAGACAGAGGGAAAGAGAGGGAGGGTGAGTGAGAATGGGCATGCCAGGGCCTCTAGCCACTGCAAACGAACTCCAGATGCATGCACCCCCTTGTGCATCTGGCTTACGTGGGACCTGGAGAATCGAACGGGGGTCCTTAGGCTTCCCAGGCATGTGCCTTAACCTCTAAGCCATCTCTCCAGCCCCCGATAAATATTTTTTTTTATTTTTACTTTTTTCTTTTGGTTTTTCGAGGTAGGGTCTCACTCTGGTCCAGGCTGACCTGGAAGTCACTCTGTAGTCTCAGGGTGGCCTTGAACTCACGGCGATCCTCATACCTCTGCCTCCCAAGTGCTGGAATTAAAGGCGTGCGCCACCATGCCCGGCCCAATAAATATTTTTTGAGCATATATTATAATGACAAAGTTTCTATTCTCGTTTACATTCTGATGAAGAGCAGGAAGGTATGGAAATAGACAATAATATACACAAATACAAAATATAGCTGGTAATGTCAAGGAAAAACAGAGCCTGACTGATTTTCATTTAGATGCTATTGCAGTCAGGGAAAAGGGACTGAGGCTCAATTTCAAAGACCCAAGGAGAAAAAAATGGAGATTTAATGCCAAGGAGAAGGCTGCAAGGGTTATGGTGGAGAGCTACACGTAGAGAACCCCTAAGGGGAGACAGGGAGACACGGAAGAAGTCTTGCTAAGATGACCTAACACTGCTCCTGATAAAGGCAGGCAAGGATGTTCAGACCATCTGGGGGATGATAGAAGATGAAGAATTGATCAGATGTACAGAGCAATTAGATATTGGAGGTGAGGATTCTCTCTACTTAGCAAGCAATATTCTTAGTCTCTTGAAGGATATACACAGAAACCCAAGGTCAAGGCCAAGTTGAGAAAGGGGCTTATAGAGGAACTGGATTAAAGTTTGGTCCAAGAAAGCTGGATATGGTGGTACATGGCTGTAATCCTCAACACTTGGGAAGTATAGCTGAGAGAGGATCAGAAGTTCAAGGCCAGCCTGGACTACATGAGACCTTGTTTCAAAGAAAGGAGAGAGAGAGAGAGAGGGAAGAGAGGAAGGGAAAGAGAGAGGAAGGGAGAGAGGGAGGAAGACAGAAAAAAAGGAAAAGTTTGGTCAAGGAGAGAGTCTTTGTTAATGACATTAAAGGTTTTAAAGAAAAATGTGACAGGGGGCTGGGGATTTGGCTCCGCAGATAACTTGCTTGAAAAGTCTACCAGCTTGGGTTGGCCTGAGTTCAATTCCCCAGTAGCCATACAAAGCAAAAGAACAAGGTAGTGCATATGCCTGGAATTCGTTTGCAGTGACAAGAGCCCGTTTCTTCTTGCAAATAAATAAATAAATGAATAAATAAATAATAAAAATGTATTTTTTAAAAAACAAAGAAAAATGTGACAGGGCAATGTAATGAAGGTAATTTGGAAGGATGACCTTCTCAGTAAAGTGACAGTTCAGTGGAGACTTATAAAATGACAGAGCTGCAGCAGGTGGATATCTAGGCAAGAATGTGATTGTCCACCAAGAACAAACGTAAAGTGCCCTACTAAGGTTAGCAAGGCCCAGCAAGGAGACCTGTGTAGGAGGAAGTGATCTCTGCTCAGAGAAATGGCCCGCAACTAAAACCTGAAGGGCTTTTAGTCTAGGTAGGGAATTTGAATTGTAGTAGTGAAGCATTCTAGTACGTGTGTGTGTGTGTGTGTGTGTGTGTGTGTGTGTGTGTGTGTAGTGCATGAATACATGTACAGATGTGTGTGATTCATGCACCCATGTGCAGAGGCCATAGGAGAATGTTGGTTGTCTTCCCCCTATCAGTCTATTGCTCTATCTCCTTGAGACAGTCTCTCACCAAACCTCGGCCTGCTGTTTTCAGTCATATTTGCTGACCGGAGAGCCCCAGTCATTCTCTCTGTTCACAGGACTGGAGCTATAGGCATGCTTGGCCACTCCTAGATATCTATGTGGGTACTAGGGAATGAGGTCAGGACAAATGAGGCTATCTCAGGCCCTCACGCTTACATAGAAAGTATTCTTACTGCCAGACACATGAACCACAATCCCCACCTTTTTTTTTAAAGACCAGTCCTTTAGCCAATCAAAGACACTCTGTTACTTAATGCTCTCCTTTCATACATGCATCTTCATGGCAAATTAGAGTAAAAAAAAAACAGGCATGTCCACGTGTTCTCACCAGTATGGACATGCCAGGGCCTCTTGCACATGCAAAGGGATGCCAGAGGCTGTGCCACTTTTTGTTTTTTCAAGGAAGGGTTTCACTCTACCTCAGGATGACCTGGAACTCATTCTGTAGCACCAGCCTGACCTTGAACTCGTGATTTTCTACCTCAGCCTCTCAAGTGTTGGGACAAAAGGCATGTATCACAATATTCACTCCTTGTATCACTTTCACATCTGGATTTATGTGGATGCAAGAGAATTGAACCTGGGTGGCTAGGCTTTGCAAGCAAGCACCTGTAACCATTGAGCATCTTCCCAATTCTGTAAATTTTGGAGATCAGTACTTATATTTTTGCATTTCGATTTTTTTGAGGGGGCTTTTCGAGGAAGGGTCTCAATCTAGTCCAGGCTGACCTGGAATTCATTCTGTATTCTCAGGGTGGCCTTGAACTCACGGCGACCCTCCTACCTCTGCCTCCCGAGTGCTGGGATTAAAGGTGTGTGCCACCACACCTGGCCTGCATTTCAAATATTTTTACCAGAATTACCTATATGTACACATTATATGTATGTAGATATTACTACTTTATCTTTTAAAAATCTTCATCTATTTTTCTTCTTTGAAAACATTTTGAAGGAATCTTGTCACTAACTTGAAATGGTACTCTTCCATCTCCTGTTCAGTCCTTTAAGGAGAAGATGGAGCCAGAGGTTGTTGTTACATAGATAGAATTGTTACCAACAATACTCTAAGCTTTCTTCCATTGTTGAAAACGAATTCATCTTCCAACTCCAGAATCTGATTTTCAGAGTGTAAGAAACTTGATAGAAAAAGGCAATTGAGTGCAACTCTCTTTATGTGCTTTGCTTTAAACTGTTCAAATTACTAGAGTGTGTTGTGAACCAGAAGGACTTGATAAATATTCCTAGGAACACCTAGGTGGGTCACTTTAGTGAATGTGTGATTGTCTGCAAAATCCAGCTTTAAACAAGCACATGTAGAATTGCAGAAGATGTTTAAGAATTGTATTCTCACTTTCTCAAGGTCTTTGCCAGAATAACAGGAGGTCACTTCACTGAAGGGCTAGCAGAGGAAAATGGATCTTGGCAGATGGTCAATCACTTAATGCTAATGAAATGCAGCTCATGAAGAGAAAATGACAAGCATTTTCAGTTTCAGACCAGTAACTAGTTTCATAGTGCTTTTTTTGTTTGGAGTTTGCTCGGTTATAGCAGTTAGATATAAGAAAATTTCTTACCAAATAAAGAAAAATCATTGTTCAATAGCTGAAATGACAGTAATATTGAATCGTGACCACTCTGATATAAAACAATTTATGTTATTTTATATGTTATTTTATTTTTTATGAGCATATAGATATGTGTAGAGAGAGAGAGAGTGAGAGAGAAAGAATTGGTGCACTAGGGCCTCCAGCCACTGTAATCGAACTCCAGACGTGTGTGTCACTTTGTGCGCCATCTTGTGAGCATGTGTGACCTCGTGCACTTGCGTCACCTTGTGCATCTGGCTTATGTGGGACCTGGAGAGTTGAACATGAGTCCTTAATCTTTGCAGGCAAGTATCTTACCTGCTAAGCCATTTTTCCAGGCTGACATAAAACAATTTTAATAATGAGCCACATAAGTTTGAAGACATGAGAAAAATATGAAAATTTGTAACAAAAACTACAGAAATTGAACTGTAATTTCCCTCCCATTCATGAGAATAGCAGCTAGAAAGAGCTTACTATAGGTAGGCCCTCAATGAATGCTTAGAAAAGCCTCAGTGAATGCTCACTGAGTGAATAAAAGTCATCAAGAAGATTGCATCAACAGGACAGGTAGGCTGTCAAAAAACCCCACAAGAACACTTTACCTGGTTATCATTTTAAAATTTTCAATTTAGGGCTGGAGAGATGGATTAGCAGTTAAGGCACATGTCTGCAAAGCCAAAGGACCCAGGTTTGATTCTCCAGGTCCCATGTATGCCAGATGCACATGGTGGTACATGCATCTGGAGTTTGTGTGCCCATTCTCTCTCTCTCTTTCTCTCTCTGTCTCTAATAAATATATAAAAATAAAAAATCTTTAAAATTTTCAATTTACAATGAGCCTTTATTGTTTATGTATTTTGTATTTCTAAATTTTCATTTATTTTTCCAATTTTGATATTTTCATTCATGCATACAATGTATTTTGGTCTTATTCTCCTCAATTACCCTTTTTTTATCCCCTTCCCATTAACATTCTTTTTCCCTATTAATCTTCATTTTGCTTCCATGGCTTTTTTTTTTTTTTTTTTTAATGCAATGAGTTAAATTAGGCTTACTTGCATGATCATGGGTGGAAGGTTATTTACTGTGGAATAGGCAACTTACCTCTCCCAGCAACCATTAGCTAGCTACTCTGGGAGGTCTGGGGTTTTATGTATTCTTCCCCTATCAGTGGCAATGCACTGACAGGCTGTCTTGTGCAGGAATCCACAGGTCCTATGAAGTCATGGATGCCGCACTGTATATTCAGAAAGTAGCATTTTGCAGTCCTCCCCCATCCTCTTGTCCTTTCATTCCTCCACCCCTCTCTTCCACGATGTTTCCTGAGCCTTGGATGGGGTGGTTTAGATGTCTGTTTGAGTCTTAGCATATAGTAGTCACTCATTCTCAGCAATTTTGCAGGCTGTGCACCTCTGCATTAACCACTATCATTGTAGTAAGACACTTCTAAGCAATACTGGTGGATCAAGAACCATCCTTTTTTATACTTTTATTTTCTTTTGGGTGAAGTTAAATGATGTAAACAATTCCAATTTAACATTTGGCATTTAGAATTACATTGCCTTTAACTGCTTGATTTTACACTGGACTAACCTAAAACGATATCTAGTTGTTACAGAGCAAAAGATAGGGAACCGAGCTGATAGCTAGTGCTTTCTGGGAAACTGACCCTTTTAAAGAGATTAAGCTGTTTCTCTACAAGGAACAGAGTCCCTAATGATTCTTACCTTCTTCCTTCACCAGTTGTTACAGCTACTCTTCTCATTGCCAATACATATTTTTTTAACATAATTTATGCCTTATTACTGAAAAATGATAAAAAGTAACAAAGTCTGTTTTCAAATTCATATATAATCAACCACAAACACATTGCATGATATAAAACAAAAATTTTGTAGTGATGTATATCATCCTACATTTGAGGATGCTTAATATTCTATAATTTGTTAAATATTCCATAATTTTTATTTACTCGATTTTTTTTTGGCAGGATTTCACTTTAGCCCAGATTGACCTGGAATTCACTGTGCAGTCCAAGCTGGCCATGAACTCACAGTGATCCTCCTTCCTTAGCCTCCTGAGTGCTGGGACCAAAGGTGTGCACCCAGCCTTTGTTGAATTTTGTGAAAGAAAAAGTTGTCTTCCAAGGAGGTAGTCTGAATTATTTTTACACTTGTGATTATCTTTTTTTAGGGAGTTGGTAATAATGTCAATATGTGCAATTCTATTTAGAATTCAGCACATTAATTGACATGGGCTCCACATTTGAATGACCTGGGGGATAAAAAAACAAGTCATTGAAAGTCAGTATATTTAGGGATGCAATTCTGGCATCTGTGTTTTGTAGAACTCCTCAAATATTATACAAAATACATGCCCAGCATTCTTCAGAAGTATCAAAGTCTATAAATGAGGAAAGTTTGCAAAACTGACATGGACTGGAGGAGGTTTAGGGGACATGATGATCAAATGTAATGTCGTACCTTAAGTGGGATGCTTCAAAAGAAAAAAAAAAGTGATCTTAGAGGGAAATTACTGAAATCTAAATAAACTATGGCTTTGGTTAATATCATATCAGTGTTATTTCCTTAGTTATAACAAACACTGTGGTAATATAAAATGTTAATAGTAAGGAAAACTGGGTGTGGAGTACATTGGAAGTCAATACTCTCTGTATTTTTTTGGACAGCTCAGAAAAGGAGGAAAAACTAGCACACTCTATCCATTGCTTAGCTAAGAAGGATATATTTCATCTTAATATCTATAGAAATTACCTGGGTTAAATGTAATGTCGGCATTGTGGTTTTCTAGCTTTCTGAGAAAACTGAGGATCTAACTACTTTTGTCAGTTGTCTGTTATCTACAGCATGAAGAAAGTTCTTTGGTGTTGAGGTTTTTCTCTTCCACCTTCCACTATGGTGGAAAGGAGGTAAGGAACAAAGATCCATCTCTGAAGCCTGCCTGGGATATTACCCTGGCCACATTTCTGTTTGTAGAACTATCGTTATTAAATATTTGCCATCTGTGTAAATCTCTGGAGCAAAGCTAGAACACTGCCTGCAGTAATCACTCTAGAACTGGGTATGTAGCTAGTGGTAGAGCTTTTGCCTACTATGTGCAAAATCCTGGGCTCAATCTCTCTGCACACAGCCGGGTGTGGGAGCATCATTATGAAAACAGCACGTGCCTGGAGATAGTATTTCAGTTACTTTTTTAAAAAATATATTTTTTTTACTTATTTACTTGAGAGAAAGAGAGTGGGCGCACCAGGACCTCCAGCCACTGCAAACAAACTCCAGATGCATGAGCCCCCTCTGTGCATCTGGCTTACATGGGTCCTGGAGAATCGAACCCAGATCCTTTGGCTTTGCAGGCAAACGCTTTATCCGCTAAGCCATCTCTCCAGCCCTTTTTTTTTTTTTTTTTTTTTTTTTTTTAACGCAGAGTTTCATTCTAGTCCAGGCTGACCTGGAATTCACTATGTAGTGTCCAAAGTTACTTTTTGTGGTGCGTGGTGGTGCACAACTGTAATCCCAGCACTGGCTGCGCTGGAAGCCAAGCTACATAGCAAGACCCTGTCACCCCAAATAACACACAACAAAGAAGAAAAAGCCAAATAATTATAAAAAGACATTATAATCATCTACTTTGGGGACAAGGTCACCAATTTATCGCTTTTATAATCCAAATGAACCATATGCAGATGACATGTCTAGCTCCCCACCCCGGTGGACTGCTAGGCAAAGCATTTCCCTCTGGGCTTTCTCATCTGTAAAACCAAGAGGTTGGGCCAAGCAATCTTTCCCGGCCCCTGGCGACAGGAGAGAAGGACGTGAAGAAACAGTGGAGGGTTCTAGGAGTTGGGGCATTGGAGGAGTTATTCCTACACTTGTGCTTCCAGAGTCTGAAAGGTAGGTAAGGGAGGTAGGAAAGAGCAAGAGCGAAGAGGAGATGCGCGACAGAGCTCTAAGCCACGGGTCCATTTAGACGCTTGCTTCCCTTTGGCTGGACTAGCGGGAGAGTGAGGTTGCTGGGCAACTGCATCTCCTGGGAGGACGGAGGACCCCAGTGTAGTTGTCTAAGTAGATGCCTAATTTTTTTAAAGGCATAGTGTCTTCTGAAAATTAATGAAATTTGTGTAAACTTTAAAGGTGAATATTTCTTGAAGTCAATTTTGGGCAAACTCTGAGGTCGGCTCGCGGCGGTTCTGCTTTTTTTTTTTTTTTTTCCTGTTCTCAGGCGTTCTGCGGGCACCTCTCGGTCAAGACCCAGCCGCCGCGCGTTGCTGGGCAGAAGACGCCTCCGGCTCCGGCCCCCGCCCTCTTGGACCCTGGTTCGGGTCCCGGGCCGCCATGGCCCCGGAGATGGAACCGCTGCTTCTGGCTTGGAGCTATTTTAGACGCAGGAAGTTCCAACTCTGCGCCGATCTGTGCACGCAGATACTGAAGAACTCCCCTTATGACCAGGTACCGGCCGCCCTCGCCCCCCGCCCCCGAGGATGTTCTTGCAGAGGCCATGGGCCCTGGGGGGATCCCTCTGTCCCCCATAGGGAGGCCCAGGGAGCAAGTCCCCGAGCGAGGCCGGCCGGGCACTGCCCTCCGTGTGCCCGGGAATCGAGAGTTCAGTGCCTTGACCTGCCCCTCCGTAGACTTCAGCATCACCCCTCCCTTTTCCTTTGAGCCCCAGAACAAGGGACTAGGATGTTAAGTTGGTGAGGAACTTTGATCATTCATTCATTTATATTTGTACCTGGACAGACCCTTCACCTCGCTTTCATTAATTTCTGAAAAGAAAGCAAAACACACAAACGTGCAAACCAAGATCTGTGGCTCTGCCCCTTTTGTAACAAGACTGACTTTCGGTTTGGATAACATGTGTGGAATCCCCATGTCATCTTGAGATAGCTGTCATCTCGTGAAGGAGCCTTTGGCTCTAGGTCACGAGTTCAGTTTGAGCAAATAGGCACGATAGACGAAAGAGAATGCAGAAAAGTGAAAAAGATCCATTTACAATGAAGTAAACTACTGGGGCAAGGGAAAGTATCATTGAAGGAGGGGATAGTGGCATTGATTAAAAGGGAGTTTAAACTGGGCTTGGTGGTGCACGCCTTTAATCCCAGCACTTGGGAGGCAGAGGTAGGAGGATCGCTGTGAGTTCAAGGCCACCCCGAGACTACATAGTGAATTCCAGGTCAGCCTGGGCTAGAGCGAGACCCTACCTCAAAAAAAAAAAAAAAAAAAAAAAAAAAAAAAAAGGGGAGTTTAACTGCTGGGCATGTTGGCACACACCTGTAGAGAGATGAAGGCAGGAAGATCATCAGTTCAAAGCCATCCTCAGAAACATAGCGAGTTTTGGGCCTGCTGGGGCTACAAGAGGCCCTGTCTCAAAGAAACAAAACACACAAAATTTAAAAGAAACTTAAACTATAGTAATACTGTGTGTATAGTGAGTGAAAAGGGTCATAAGGCGTGGGACAGGCACAGTGCTGATGGACAAGTAGTTCCTGGAAGAGACAAGAACAAAATGGAAGACCAGGAGTGGAGCTGTGGCTGTTGTAGTAAATGCAAGATGTACCTATATAGTTCTGACTCCCCAGTCCTTCCTCTAGTGGTGTGGTCTTGGAGATGTTAGGGGAAAAAAGAAAAGAAAAGAAAATTGTAGGGGGTTATAAAAAAAAAAAAGAAAAGAAAATTGTAGAGGGTTATAAAAGTGGAAGCCTGGGCTGGGGAGATAGCTCAGTGGTTAAAGGCACGTGCTTGCAAAGCCTGATGGCCTGGGTTCAGTTCCTCAGTGAAACCATATAAACCAGATGCACAAAGTGGTGCATGAGTCTGGAGTTTGTTTGCAGTGGCAAAAGGCACTCTGTCTTCTCCTCTCTCTTCCTCACCCTCTCTCAAATAATTTTTTTTCATTTTAAACAAGAAATTTATTTAAACAACAAGATGCTTGACTTAAAGGGAAAACTAGGATTCATTTTTAAAAATATTTTATTTTTCTTTCTTTATTTGAGAGAGAGAGAAATAGGCAGGGAGAGAGAGAGAGAATGGGCGCGCCAGGGTACCAGGGCCTCCAGCCGCTGCAAACGAACTACAGACATGTGCGCCCCCTTGTGAATCTGGCTTATGTAGGTTCTGGGGAATCGAACCTGGGTCCTTTGGCTTTGCAGGCAAGTGCCTTAAACACTAAGCCATTTCTCCAGTCCTGGATTCATCTTTTAGAGTAACTTAACCCTAAAGATAGATCACCATACATGTAACAGCTACATACAAACAGTTATAAAATTGTCCTTAGTTTTATAATGATAAATACAAAACATTAAAATTCTTCAATAAAACAAGGTATGTTGGGTTTTATTATGTTGTTAGTGTTTTTTTTTGTTTGTTTTTTGGTAAAAATGAGAGCAAAATAACCTACTAGAATATAAAGATGAAAGCTGAATTCGCATGCTGCTAATGGAGAAAGGGGATATTCTCACAGAACCAGTACTTTCCCCCATACCATCTCCATTTGATGTCAACCAAAACATTGGCCATTTAGTGTTTTTTTTTTTTTTTTTTTCAAGGTAGGGTCTTGCTCAAGCCCAAGGCTGACCTGGAATTCACTATGTAGTCTCAGGGTGGCCTTGAACTCATGGCAATCCTCCTACCTCTGCCTTCCAAGTGCTGGGATTAAAGGCGTGCGCCACCACACACCTGGCTAGTGGTTTTTTTTTTTTTTTTTTTTTAAAGAAAAAGAGAAACACAATATGCTTGTGCACATACACCAATTACTTTATGTACAATAAAGGAATGTAGAAGGGGATAATGAAAGAATAGAGAAAACTGTACTCTAATAGTAAGGATGTGGTCTATAACAAAACCCTGGAGCAAAGTAGCAGGTTCCCTTTTAGTGCACGCCTCCTGTGCATTGCTGGACCACATCAGTTGTGTCTTCCTCTCCCACTTCCAACTGTGCAGGTACATCTGTTTCCTTGGTTGGCTGCCCGTCAGATCGGGATCTGCTCTGCCTCATTGACAGACCCTGTCGTTCACAGTAGGCTTCCATTAGTTGACCAAGTGGTATGTGCCTCTTCATATTAAACTGCACCACAGAACCATTCTGCCCTACAGCCTTCAACTTCATATGATCTTTGTTTTCAGTCTTGACTCCTTCCTTGGGTTTTCATCAGCTGTGGTGAGGGCCGGAGTCTCCTCAGCTGCCACTTCACAAAAGAGGTGCCAGGTCTGCACTGAAGGAACATACAAGCAGCACCAGGAGTAGCAGAAGAAGGAAGTGGCAGCACTGGATAAAAGAGAGGGTCAACACTATTTTTAAAAATGTCTTAACAGGGCTAGAGAAATAGCTCAGTGGTTAAGGCATTTGCCTTGCAAAACTTAACGACCAGGTTTGATTTACCAGAACCCACATAAAGCCAGATGCACAAAGTGGCGCATGCCTCTGGTGTTCGTTTGCAGTGGCTAGAGACCCTGGCATGCCCATTCTCTCTCTGTCTCTCTTCCCTCTATCTTTCTCTGCTTGCAAATAAAGAAAAATGTTTTAACAACGTGGAGGCCTGGGTGTGAAGGTTGTTGTTATTAGACTCTGCTGATCTTCCAGCAACTGGATGGAAGGTCACCTGCTTATATTCCATCTGGAGAATGCTCCCCGCCCCCGGCAGTGGTACTGTCAGGCTAGATTCTGTTTGTACTTTTACCTTAGTTCACCAAATTTCTGTAGGTAAACATTTTTTCCAAGGCTATTTCTTGGCAGATTGGTGAAGAGGGGTAGTAAAAGTGGTCTGTAAGCCTATAAATGCTCCTAGTTTCCCCCCAAGATTCAATATGTGGAAACAGACACTATTGAATCCTTTTTTTTTTTTTTTTTTGGTTTTTCGAGGTAGGGTCTCACTGTGGCCCAGGCTGACCTGGAATTAACTATGTAGTTTCAGGGTGGCCTTGAACTCACAGCGATCCTCCTACCTCTGCCTCCCGAGTGCTGGGATTAAAGGCATGTGCCACCACGCCCAGCTCCACTATTGAATTCTTCATCTTTGTTGTGACTGAAGTTTGTTAAGAATGTTTAGTGCACCAGACATTGTGTTAGGCACCATGGTTTGCAAAAACTTTACATGCTACTTTATTTTTCCATTGAGTTATGGTAGTTTCCACAGAACACGGATCCCAAGAGCGGCTCATGAGAAAGGTTTCCTTATTAAATGCATTTGGGAAATGTATATTCCCTTCTTAGATCCATGGCGAACACTACATAAAGGCTGTCAATAGTTCTGAAGAAAATAAACCTAACTTTACCTAATTTTCATTCATAGTTTTGAAACTTATTTGATTGCAGATTCTTTTTTTATTTCTTGCTGTAGGGCAAAGTCAAATGTATTCCTTGTTATCTTGGGGAGATACTGTCACAAAAGGTTTCTTATTAATGGGTAAGACTCTATACTCTTGATGCCCAAGTGACATTTAGCACTGTAAATTGAGATTTTGTGTTAACTTTGTAGTTAGGGCTTTGATTCAGGACCTTTTATTGAGTGCTTACTACTTGCAAGCATAAATTCTATAAGCTATATAATTTTCTAGTGCTTAGAATAACCTTGTAAAGTGGTTAACAAAAATAAGACTAATGTACAATGCAACTGTCCAGACAGAAATTGGCCTCCATATCCATGACCTTGCTGTGCCTAGCAGTACCTTCGCAAGACCCTCATAATAGAAAAAAAAGATGATGACATCAAATTAAAAGAGAGACTAATGGAGAGAGGGAGGGGATATGATGGGGACAGGGGAGGGAAATATCATGCATTTTTTTGTATGTAAGTATAGAAGTTGTCAATAAAAAATTTTAAAAAATTAAATAAATAAAATAAAAAGCTGTATCATAGAAGGAAAATGAATGAGATCTTGGAAAGCAGATGAATAAATAAACAGTTAATTTGAGGTAAAAAAAAAATAAGACTAATGGACTTGGTTCACAGGGTTTTTGTTGTGATGTTTCACTGAATCCTCATTGACTTTAGGAATTGTTATTTTCTTCCCCGTTTTACTGGTTGAGGACAGGAAAGCATAAAATGAAGTAAATTCAAATTCACATCCAAAGCTGTAGCGCTCACAAGTCCTCTCTGCTGCCAGTGAACCATGAGGCCACTTTGATTTTTTTCAAAATGATTTCTGAACTTTTCCCAGTACATTTTCTATTTTCTCATCTACTGTGGTTCTCTACCCCACCCCAAGGGTTTGGCCAAGTGTTTAGATTTTTGACATATCTATGTGCTTGTATTAAAGGCTTTGGGAAGTTGCAGGGAAAGAACTTAATTTTGATTAAGCCAGATAAGTTCTGAAACTGATTTGTCCTTTGGTAAGGGACAGGAGGACAGACTTCCTTCTTGTTATATCTTGCAAAGTTATCACTTTGGAAAACTAATGGGCAGAAGAACAGTGTTTATATTATGGTTAAGAGGGATGGTTGAAATGATCTTAACTCCTTTTGTCTAGGAAAACAAATTAAGTACCTTGTTTAAAATCTTTCCTAAAGAGCCAAACAAAGTAAGAACTTGAGTCCTCTTTTCTTTTCTTTTCTTTTCTTTTCTTTTCTTTTCTTTTCTTTTCTTTTCTTTTCTTTTCTTTTCTTTTGTTTTTTTCTTTCTTTCTTTCTTTCTTTTTTTTTTTTTTTAAGGTAGGATCTCTAGCTCAGGCTAGAAATTCAGGCTGGAATTCACTCTGTAATCTTAGAGTGACCTCAAACTCACTGCAGTCCTCCTACCTCTGCCTCACGAGTGCTGGCATTTACACCAGCGACTTTTGGTCCTTCTAATGTGGTCTCTTGTATAGCTCTCATTGTGCCTTACTGCTGGTCTTCTTGGGAAGTTAAGATTTATTGTCTTAATCTTAAGTTTGTTTATTTATTTATTTATTTATTTATTTATTTATTTATTTATTTATTTTTTTTTTTTGAGGCAGGGTTTCACTCTAGCTCAGGCTGACCTGGAATTCACTACGTAGTCTCAGGGTGGCCTTGAACTCACAGTGATCCTCTTACCTCCGCCTCCCAAATGCTGGGATTAAAGGCATGCACCATCACACCTGGCTTTTTCTATTTGTTTGTTTTTTTCAAGGTACAGTCTTTCTGTAGCCCAGGCTGACCTGGAATTCACTATGTAGTCTCAGAGTGGCCTCAAACTCATGACAGTCCTCCTACCTCTACCTGCTGAGTGCTGGGATTAAAGAGTGCCACCACGCCCAGTGTGATTTTAATAAGGATTTGAAGATGAGAGACACGAGATATACACAGAAATACTGTTGTTGATTATTGATCACCCCACAGAGAAGGTCCCTTAGTGAAAGGGAGGTGGGGAAAAAGGAACACAAGAAGATAACCTGGTGGAAATATGGCCAATTTGTAATATGTCAATATATTAAAGTTCCCAATAAAATTAACAGAAAAACAATACTGTTGTTGGCATTATAAAGCTATTAACATGGTTGAGGTTATTCTGGAAAGAGGTTATGCTGGGTCCTGGTCTGTTCCTTTGCCCTGTTTTTTGTGGATTTGAAATAATACTTCATAATGTGACACACAATTTTTTTTTTAAATTTTTATTGATTTTTAATCTTACATACCAAAAAAACCCCACCTGATATTTCCCTCCTCCCCATTCCACTTTAGAACTCCAGTCTCCATCATCCCCTCCCTTTCTCCATTAGTCTCTCTCCTAATTTGATGACATCATCTTTCTCTTCTATTTTGAGGGTCTTGCAAAGGTATTGCTAGGCTCTGCAAGATCATGGATATCGAGGCCCAATTTCTGTCTGGGCAGCTGCATAGTAAGAGGTCATATCCTTCCTTTGGCTCTTCCATTCTATCCGCCCCCCTCTTCCGCAATGGTCCCTGAGCCACTGGAGGATGTGACAGAGGTGTTTCAGTGCTAGGCACTCCTCCATCCCTTCTTCTCAGCACTATGTTGCCTTTTGTGTCGTCCCAGTGGTCATCACCATCTGAAAAGAGAAGCTTCTCTAGCCAGAAGTGAGAATAGCATTAATATGTGGACATGAACATTTAGTGTAGTGTCCCCAGGGCAGCTTGGTGGGAATAATATATACATTTAGTCAGCCATGAGCAGGCTTATACCCCCAAGGCTCATGACCTCACCTACCATAGACTTTTACTTAGGTTTTTCAGTACCGGGTATGTATTCCCGCCCGTAGAGAGGGCCTTCAGTCCAATTATGGAGCAGTTGGTTACCCCAAGAGTAGACACGCCACTATTGCACCCGTTCAGTCATTGGGCCTGTCTGGCCAAGCTTGAATATTCAGCATCCACTATTTTCACTGTTGATGGCTTCTGTCTCCCATACGCTGCGTGCAGTGCAGCTTTTTCCAGCTTTCAGTTGGCTGGTCTACAGGGAGAAGGTTTTCTGCTCAGCACCAGCTTGCTTTCTCAGTGTCCTTGCCTCTCAGGCATGAGATGTCTTCAGCAATAGGGTCTTACTATCTATTTCTCTAGGGAAACCAAGGGCTTTGGCAAAAGCCTTAATGTTTTGGAGGCTACCGGGACCTCCTTGGCCAACATCTCACTGGAAGGAGTTCCATCCCAGGTACTGAAAATTTTCTAGTAACAGTCTACATCTTCTAGACGTGACCTTAATCAAAAAAAGTAGTTTTACATATGTCTTATTGATAATATCTTGAGTTTAGATTGTCCCTCCCCCTGCCCTTTTTGTATGCATTCTCTTCCCATGGCCACGCTTAGGCCATTCCCCTCCCTGTACTCAGTTCTTCTACTTACATATGTGTATTACCATACACTTAAGTCCTTCCATTTCTTCCCTCCCTTATGTTTTTACTGGTTTCTGGTACCTATTTTTGGATCCAGTTCATACACAAGTCTATACATTGGTAGCTAGGATCCACATATGAGAGAGAACATGTGACGTTTGGCTTTCTGAGCCTGGGTTACCTCACTAAGTATAATCCTTTCCAGATCCATCCATTTCCCTGCAAATTTCATAATTTCATTTTTCTTTACTGCTGAATAGAACTCCATTGTGTAAATGTACCACAACTTTATTATCCACTCATCTGTGGACGGACATCTAGGCTGCTTCCATTTCTTAGCTATTGATGACACACAATTTTTTTTTCTCGAGGTAGGGTCTTGCACTAGCCCAGGCTGACCTGGAATTCACTCTGTAGTCTTAGGGTGGTCTTAAACTCACAGTGATCCTCCTACCTCTGCCTCCCGAGTGCTGGGATTAAAGGCATGCACCACCACGCCCTGCGTGACACATAATTTAATTGCTAATAGCATAAGAGTGTTGTTCTTTGTTACCGTTTTGTTGTGAGCAGGGATTATGTTCGGTTTAGATGTCAGAGTAGGCCTATGAAAATCAATAGCATTTCTGGAAGAAATGTTTGGCATTCTTTTCCTTTCTAACCTTGTTCATGTCTTCAGTGAAGTACTTTATTTATACACGAACTGTATACCTTGCTACAATAATGAGTATCTCCTTTACCAGGAATAGAGAGATTTAACTTGATATGACCTTTCAAATAGCTTCTGATACCTGGAGTGAGCTCCCGGAAAGGTTACAGCACTCGCTCCCTTTAGTTTGTCCCTGAGTCCAGTTGAGCACTGTGCTGTCAGCATGGTATTGTTTCATGGTGGAAGTCGTTCCCTGTATGATCTTCCCTAAGGTTAAGGGAATCGTGCTTTCTTTTTTTCCCTTGGTTAACTAAAAACAAATTTATGTTGGAATGCTGATACAATTAATGAAGACCTTTAGAGAACTTATGGAAATTCCTTTAGTTAAAAGCTTGACTGGGATTGGAGAGATGGTTTAGCGGTTAAGGCGTTTACCTGCAAAGCCAAAAGGATCCCAGTTCAATTCTCCAGTACCCACGTAAGCTGGATGCACAAGGGGGCGCATGCATCTGGAGTTTGTTTGCAGTGGCTGGAGGCCCTGGTGCACCCATTCTCTCCCTCTCTCTCTGCTTCTTTCTCTCTCAAATAAATAAATAATAAAATATATTAACGAAAAAAGCTTGACCATCCACAGGCCATGACTTCATAACAGGTTATTGTGGTATCTCTGGTACCTGGCAGAATCTGGCATATAGGGACCAGCCTGGGCTACATAAGGAGTTCTAGGCCAGCCTGGGCTACCTAGCAATACTCTATCTCAAAAAGCAAACAAAGCAAGCAAAAAAAGTAAAAAGAAATGTGACAAGGTCGGTAAGCACAGATGGTCCTCTGCTCTGCAGGTAGCTGCTGGTGTATCGTGTGCTTTTCTGTTCTCCTGAACATTTCCGGACCCTCTGCATCTTAGAGTCCTGTACAATATTTGAATTGCCATTCTTGAGCCAATAAACTGATTGCAGTGTGAATGAGTTCCTTTGAAACAGTGGCTGGACAGAGGATCAAAGACATGAACATATTTCTTTGAACTACGTGGGGTTTTGCTCCAGCCTCTCCTCCTCTAACACAGCTGAGAGTTCTTCTAGCCTATGTACATTTGTGCAGGTTTGTGTGTGTGGACGTTTGTCCATAAGTGTATGGTGCATGTATGTATGTGAGGAGATCAGAGGACAATTTCTGGTACCATTCTCAGGTATGCTGTCAACTCCTTTTTGAGACAAGGTTTCTCTCTGATTAAATTAGCCAGTGAGCTCCAGGTGGTCGTCTCCTATGTCTGCTTCCTCCCCCCATGCTGGGAAAACAGGTGTGAACCACCATCCCTGGTATTTATGTGAATACTGGGGGTCAAACTCATGTCCTCATGCCTGCAAGGAAAACATTCTACCACCTCCCCGGCCATCTCCCCGGCCCTAGTTTTTGTTTCTAATAGTGGTGTTTTTCACATGGTTTTACTTATTTTTCTTTCAGATGAGGAGACACTCTCTAAAGCAATTTGTTATTTGCTAATCTTTTTATAAGCTGAGCCAAAGAGCATCAAAAGATAATATTTTTGTCTTCATACAGAGGCCTATTGGATGAAACCCACCTGTAAAATTATTACCTCTGTCATATCTCAGTCTCTCTCAGTCTTACACACACACACACACACACACACACACACACACACACACACACAGTGCTGGGGATTGAACCCACAGCTTTGTGCTTGTCAGGCAAGTACTGTACTACTAACCTCACCCCCTTAATCTGCTTTTATTTTTCCTTTAAGGGACGTCAGTATAGTGTAGTGTCATGGGAGAGCTTGATTAGTGCCTTGCATTTTCTACTAGGGTGCTGGATTTTATTTATATTTAGTTCTTGCCAAAGTCAGAGTCGTCAGGCATGTACTAGGAATAGCATATTTCCAGTGTCGTATGGCTATCAGAAGGATTAAGGGTAGAACATACATAACATTATGGTGTTAGTGTTGGGGAAGGGCTCTTGAACACAGTTCATGAATTCTTTTCCCAGACACAGTATGAGACGGAGAGCAGGGTCCCTATGCTTGGAAGGTATTAAAAGTTTGGATCTGTTAAGAATAAAGAAAGGAGAGCAAGTTAATTTATCACCGCTTCCTCTCTTTTGATAAAAGCTATACTAAGAAAACAAAGTTAGAGAGTATTGTTTTTTCACCAAATTGTGACTAAAAGATGGTGAAAATGCCAGCTGTCCCCTCACAGCAGTGTGACCTAGAGGGAGTGTGAGCTTGCCCGCTCATGGCCATCATCCCGATTAGCTGCTTAATCTGATTACTGTTGTTTGTGTTCCATATGTCAGATCCTTGGCTTTAGAACCACTCCTGACTTTTTAGCTCCATTGTAATTAAACAGTCCATACAACACAAAGGTTTTGCAGGCAATGAGGATTAAAAAAAAACACAGCATGCTTTGATCATTGGAGTAGGTTTCTGGTAATGTGCACGTTATTAAAATTAGTGATTCTGCTGGGGAGATGGCTCAGTCAGTAAAATTTTTCCCACAAACACATGAGGACCTGAGTTTGCATCCCCAGTGCTTATGTCAAAGCCAGGTGTGACCCAGTATTGACCTCTGGCCTCTACATTCCCCTGCCTACATGCACACACACATATTATGCACACATGCAAAAATAATAAAAAATAGCCAGGCGTGGTGGCACATGCCTTTAATCCCAGCATTCGGGAGGCAGAGATGGAAGGATTGCCATGAGTTTGAGGCCACCCTGAGACTACATGGTGAATTGCAGGTCAGCCTAGGCCAGAGTGAGACCCTACCTTTAAAAATAATAAAAAAAAAATAATTTATACAACAATCAGTGATTCAGAGGGTGGAAGCATTAGCCATATTTTAGACAGAGGGTAGAGGCTTTTCAACTTCCCTTTCTCCTTTCCTGTGCTCAGTCTCTATACTTAAAATGAGAGGTGTTCAGAGAGGAAAGGTTATTACTGTAAGTGATTCGAGGGCTGAAATCCACTGGCTTAGATGAAAGATATGAAGCAGGTTTTCCCCAGTGAACTATGTGTTAGGAGTTGAAGCAACAATTTGATGGTTCAAGCCAAAACCACTTAACTGTCTATACAATTTCCTAATTTGTTTCCATCCACACCACCCCTTACTTGTTTCTATACCTCCCCACTTCCTAGGCCTCATTTTCTTTCTGATCTTCTCATTACTTTCCTATCTGCTCTTCACTTTTCCAGTCACAAGTATATTCCCAAGGGGCAGAAGAAGACAGAGCCATCACAAGGTCCCTCCTTAATGAATAGTATTCTGTGAGGTGAACTGGTGGCTTGAGACCATGGAGACTTTAGCCAGACTTAATCCTGTGAGTCTATAGGAAGTGTATTGCATGAACTTTTATTCCTGTTGAATTAATCAGCTTGTAGTCACTTGATTTCCTTAAGTTTCTGAAATCTATCTATTTCATTGCTGTCTGTTATTACTAAAATCTGAATAAGTTTAGAGTTGGGTAGACTCATTAGCCAGAATAAGTATTGATGGTAATTAGGAAGTTTTAGTGAGAAATATCTGGAGATTTAATTCCCTGAAGTAAGAACAACAGCCTAAGAGAAAGCTCCACCCCAGGGAGGGAGGAAGGTCAAGTGCTGCCCTTGAACTTGGTGCTGATGAGCACAGCTGGTTCCAGGATGAGCTCTGCTGGTCCTGGGATGACCCTGACTGGTCCCGGATGAGCCCCGCTGGTCC
The DNA here is from genome assembly GCA_036365145.1 of Orientallactaga sibirica. Lineage (NCBI taxonomy): Eukaryota > Metazoa > Chordata > Mammalia > Rodentia > Dipodidae > Orientallactaga > Orientallactaga sibirica. Next base: position 3,729,953 of record JAEOAD010000038.1, read on the forward strand.
TGCAGAGAGCCAGGCAGTGCACTCTTCTTCCCCTGCGCTTATCTGCTGTGAAGATTCGGAGGGTCGTTTTATCTTATTTCTCATAACCTGGAGTCAGTGGACCAGTAGATGTTTGGTGCCTGTTAACCCTGTAATTTAGCAAGTATGATAGAATATGTGAAAGAACTCAGAAAAAGGCAAGGTTTTATTACTGGTCTTAAAAGTGTCCTAGAAAGGAGTATTACTGTTTTAACCTGAGAAGATAATGAGGGTTCTAGGACTTTCTCTTCAAGATCACACACCTGTCCAGCTCCCTGGGGGTGGAGTCCAGGTGTCTTGATCCTAGAACAAGCCTGGTGCTTTACACTCCTCTGTGCTGAAAGCCGGAAAGGTGACTTGCTAGTCTAAGTGAACCTAAATTGTGGTTTTCTATATGGATGGATTAATTTAAATCATAAAATAACTATCATTGAGAGAGACTCAAAATGAAGGCTGCAGTGATTAAAACAGAAGTGTTGTCCTGGCTCCAACTTAAATATATCTTATTTATTTATTTATTTATTTATTTATTTATTTATTTATTTGAGAGAGAGAAAGAGGGAGAGAGAGAATGGGCATACCAGGCCTCTAGCCACTGCAAATGAACTCCAGATGCATGTGCCCCCTTGTGCACCTAGCTTACGTGGGTCCTTTGGCTTTGCAGGCAAACACCTTAACCACTAAGCCGTCTCTCCAGCCCGTGGCTCCAACTTAACACAGCCTGGTTCATTTCTTCTTAGTTGTGCATCTCCTGGATCTCCAGGTGATCCATGCCTGTCCCCGGTGTTCCCATCTCCTATGCGGGTTTGTTTCCTTCCTTGGTATCATCTCACATACTCAGCATAGTGGGTGCCCTTGACCTAGGGTGTCTAGGTTCAGAAGCTGCTGCCACACCTGGACCTCAGAGTTTTCCTTTTTTTTTTTTTTTTAAACTTGAGACTTCTTAAATGTTCATATTGAAGTAAATGTACAAGTGAACATCCTTCTCCTCCTTCCACTGGTCAACAGGCAGGAGCGTTGGAGGATGTTCACACTAGATATGGATGTACAGTGGATGAATTAGGGTATCTTGCTATGTATACTTCATTTGATATCATACAACCTCAGGATTCATAATGTTGTTTACATTTTCTTATTAGATGACTGTGGGATAAATTTTGATTTTAAAATTAAATGGCATTAAAATCAGTGCTGGACTGCCATCTTTTTTTGGACACTTTAAAGTCTATAGTCAAAAGTGTTTCTGGGGGACTGGAGAGAAGGTTTAGTAGTTTTCTTAACCATATTGGAGATGGTAATACCTGTGTGTCACAGGGTTATGTGAGGGTTCTCATTGACACATGAAAAAAGACAGAAAATGTTAGCTCTTATTGTCTATATGGTTAGTACAAACAAGTCTCCTTAAAGAACAATGGTCTTTATGTGGGAATAAACAGAAAGTTTATTCTGCAGTGCAGAACACATGTACTGCTGAAACCATGGGCATAGCAAAGGTATAGGCAAAAGGCAAAATGAGGAGGATTACATAAGTTATTTTAAAACAGTAATCCTTGGCCAGAGGATTAATAATGAGGGTATTCAAGCATCAGTAACAAAAGTGGTAACAGTTCAAGGTTGAATGGACATTTTGGGGGTAGGATCCTTCTGGAAACATTTTCTGTGTAAGATCCTGGTGGCCTGGGCTCAAGTTTATAGTCCTGGCACAGTCTTGAGCACATGTTCATGGAATTCCCCTCCTTTGTAACCTCTGAGCTTTCTTAATATGTGTGTGTGTGTGTGTGTGTGTGTGTGTGTGTGTGTGTGTGTATTTATTTAACTGCATCCTGACACAAGCAACTCCATTTTGATCCTGACAGTTTTCAACTCTGCCATCTATGGTTTTCTGAAAAGGTTGTTGGTAACCTGGAGAGGAAAATGTCCAGCAACATGGACAGTGAAATGATGTTGAATATGGTTCATAAATCATTGTCATATGATACCTCCCAAAATAATCTTTTTCTCTGATTCTTTTTTGTTTTGTTTTATTCATTTATTAGAGATAGAGAGGAGAAAGAGAGAGAAAGAAAGAGAGAGAGAGAGAGAGAGAGAGAGAGAGAGAATGGGCATGCCAGGTCCTCTAGCCACTGCAGACGAACTCCAGCTGGCTTACATGGGACCTAGAGAATAGAACCTGGGTCCTTAGGTTTCGCAGGCATGCACCTTAACCTCTAAGCTATCTCTCCATCCCTCTGATTCTTTTTTGTATCTTTCATGTTTTCTATTCTTTTTCCCTTCACCCAAGTCATCTATAATTTGTCCATAACACGGATATAGCATTTAACACACTATATTGTAGTTTATTTAATTCTGTTATTCCCTTAGCATGTCTCCAGCATCTCGTTAGGGCCAGAAAGTCAGGAGCTGGCTGCAGAATGAATGTACATTCTTTTCATCCACATCACCCCTTACTTTTTTCTATACCTCTCCATTTCCTAGGCCTCATTTTCTTCTTTGATCTTCTCGTTACTTTCCTACCTGCTCTTCACTTTTCCAGTCACAAGTATATTCCCTTCATGAGTGAACAGAATCTTGTGAGGTGAACTGGTGGTTTCAGTCTGGGCCACTGGAGGAATCTCTCTGCTGTTAGGAGAAAATAAGCATACAGTTCTGCTTGGATCAGGCTTCTGGCCCCCTTAGCTGTTTGCTGTTCCTTTTTATGGTCTATGGTTGCCTGTTATAAGCTCTCCTTCCCCAATTCTATAATGTTCCTGTCTTATAGATCTCCTAAACTTAATTTATTATTATTTTGTTTTTACTTAAAAAATATTTAGCCGGGTGTGGTGCGCACACCTTTAATCCTAGCACTCGGGAGGCAGAGGTAGGAGGATTGCTGTGAGTTCGAGGCCACCCTGAGACTACATAGTGAATTTCAGGTCAGCCTGGACTAGAGTGAGACCCTACCTTGAAACAACAACAACAACAAAATGTATATATGTATGCATGTCGTTATTTATGTGTGTGTGTGTGAGACAGAGAGAATGAGTGGGCATGCCAGGGCTTCTAGACTCCAGATGCATGTGCCACCTTGTGCATCTTTATGTGAGTACTGGGGAATCAAAACCAGGTCCTTAGGTATTACAGGCAAGTACCTTAAATACTGAGCCATCTCTCCAGCCCTGTTTTATTTCTAGCATGTGTACGTGTGTGTGTGTGTGTGTGTGATTATGTGCAGTTGCACATACTCCATGTGCCCACTGCTTAAGCCAGAAGTCTTTTTTTTTTTTTTTTTTAATCCTTCTTTGGGTTTATTTCCTTGAGACAGAACCACTTACTGAACCTGGAACTCACTTTTTTTCAGTCAGACTGGATGACCAGAGAGCCTCAGTGATCCTTCTGTCACTCCTCAGAACCGGGGTACAGGGCATGTGCAGCCATGCCCAGCCCAGGTCCTTAGTCACATTCTTACTATTGAGTCATCTCCCCAGCAACTATTCATAGCTTCTTTATGTTACAGCCCCAGTAGGCTTGACAAAAAGGAGCTCTTGCTTCTCTCAACCATTCATGTGTCTCATCGCTGTGACCAAATAGCTTGCCAGGAGCAACTTCAGAGAGGAAGACCTTATTTTGGCTCACAGTTGAGAGAGGCATACATCCATTGCGGTGGGGAAGACGTGGTGGAGCAGCTTGCTCTGTGGTGCTGCCCAGGAAACAGAGAAAGGGGATGCCAGCACTCAACAGCCTTCATCCTCTCCCTCTTTTTTTGTTTGTTTTGTTTTTTGAGGTAGGGTCTCACTCTAGCTCAGGCTAACCTGGAATTCACTATGTAGTCTCAGGGTGGCCTCGAACTCATGGCAATCCTCCCACTTCTGCCTCCCGAGTGCTGGAATTAAAGGCGTGCACCACCGTGCCCGGCTTCTCTCCCTGTTTTTATTTAGCCTGGGATTCTAGCCCATGGGATGGTGCTGCCCACATTCGGAGTGGGTCCTCTCTCCTCAGCTAATCCTCTCTAGAAACACTCTCACAGAAATACCAAGTGCTTCTTCACTCAATCAAGGTGACAAAATTCACCATTTTTGTGACATTAAATAAATGACTAACATCTCGGAATTTCTTTACTTTCCTGAAAATGGATAACAATACCTACTAATTTCAGCTGCTTTGTGTGAGATGCAAATGAGATTATAAATGAGATAGAAGAAGGAATAGGAAGGGAAGGGTCACTGCTAGTATCGGCCAGCTCGCTCTGTATACCTTGTGTTTCCTGAAGTGTGGGCTGTGCTTAGCAGGTGTGTACATTTGTCTTTTATGTGCACTGCCGCAGGAAACCTCCAGTTGCTGTGTGTTTGCTGCTTGCTATTTTGTGTTTGGTTCACTTGATTCAAGATCGTCTCTCAGTCTCACTCTTTGGGGCCCTCACTTTCTAGCCTGGTTAGCTTCCCTGCAACATGCGAAAAATAATTCACTCACCCTTGCATGGTAGCCATACAGCTTAGCTTGTACATTGCTTCTGCATGTATTCTTCTTCTTCTTCTTCTTTTTTTTTTTTTTTTTTAGATAGGGTCTCATTCTAGCCTAGGCTGACTTGGAATTCATTATATAGTCTCAGGGTGGCCTTGAACTCATGGCGATCCTCCTATCTCTGCTTCCTGGGTGCTGGGATTAAAGGCATGCGCCACCACACCTGGCTTGTGTTGTTATTCTTTAAAATATCTGGGATGTTCTTTTTGGATGTCAGCACTGTAGAAAGCAAAGATCTTCCCTTCTTTCAATAAACTAGCAGTGTTCCCAATAAAATGTGATAGAGTTGAAGTTCTCAGATGCGGCTGCTCAGACGGATAAGTGTAGGTATTTGTGGTGAGTCTGATCTTTGAAACAAATGGGTGTCTGTTTGATTTGCCTAGAAAAGACTCTGATACCACATTTATCAGCATCTGGCACTAATGTGTATTGCATAGTCTATGAAAATGCCTCAGAGGATATTACAGCTAGATTAATTTCTAATTATCAGCCACTAATCCCACCATACTTATATGGAATAGGGCTTATATTATTTGGATTTTCCTTCTGCTCTATAAGTGATTAAAGTTTGGATATTTTAACCACTGGGAAGTTTGTTTTTTATTTATTTACTTTTAAAATATTTTATTCACTTATTTATTTGTATGGGGAGAGAGAGAGAGAGAGGGAGGGAGAGAGAAAAGGCTCACCAGGGTCTGTAGCTGCTGCAAACAAACTTCAGATGTGTGCACCACTTTTTGCATCTGGCTTTACATGGGTCCTGGGGAACTGAACCCAGATCATTAGGCTTTGTAGGCAAGTACCTTAGTTGTTGAGCCATCTCTCCAGCCCATATTTTTTATGTTTTTAGACATTTTTATTTATTTGCAGAGAGAAAGAGAGAGAGAGAGAGAGAGAGAGAGAGAGAGGAGAGAGGAGGATAACACCAGGTTCTCCTGCCATTGCAAACGAACTCCAAATGCATCCTCCACTCTGTGCATCTGGCTTTATGTAGGTACTGGAGAATCAAACCTGGACCTTTAGGCTTTGCAAGCAAGTGCCTTAATTGCTGAGTTGTATCTCCAGCCCCATGCAGTTTATTTTTGAATGTAAGGAAATAGTTCCTTGATATAGTTAGAAAATTATTCTTAATTTCTGAGGTATTGTTTCTTCATTAAAGAAGTAATAGAGATACCTTCTTTTTGTGCTCTGAATGAGATTTGACTAAAATTTTTTGATCATAGAAAATTTAGCACTTTTCTGTACTTTTTTTATTTTTAAAAAATATTTTTATTTATTTGCAAACAGGGACAGGACAGACAGAATGGTAACCAGGGCCTTTTGCCACTGCAAATGAACTCCAGGTGCATGCACCACGTTGTCCATCTAGCTTTGTGTGGATACTGGGGAATTGGACCCAGAACATCAGGCTTTGCAAGCAAGTGCCTTTAATTGCTGAGCCATCTCTCCAGCCCTGTATGTATTATTTTTAAAAAAAAATATTTTATTTTATTTATTTGGCAGAGAGAGAGCAAACGACACAGGCAGATAGAGAAAAAGAGAATGGACATGCCAAGGCCTCTAGCTACTGCAGACAAACTCCAGACGTTTGTGCCCCCTTGTGCATCTAGCTTACGTGGGTACTGGGGGATTGAACCTGGGTCTTTAGGCTTTGCAGACAAGTACCTTAACTGTTAAGCCATCTCTCCAGCCCCTGTATGTATTATTTTATGAACTCTTGAGAGCACTTTGGGAGAAAAGTTAAAATATTGGAATTAAAAAATTATTTGTGGGCTGGAGAGATGGCTTAGTGGTTAAGGCGCCTGCCTCCTAAGCCTAAGAACGCTGGTTCCAATCTCCAGCGGTTCCAATCTCCAGGTCCCACGTTTAGCCAGATGCAAAGTGACGCAAGGGCGCAATGCTGCACTTGACCACAAGGGGGCGCACACATCTGGATTTCGTTCACAGCAGCTGAGAGACTGCTGGCGCCCATCTCTATCTGTCTTCCTCTGTCTCTCTCTCTGTCTCTCTCCAAAAATAAAAAATATTTGTGTGTGTGTGCGCATATGTGCACACATGCACGCGTGTGCACACACACACACACATACATACACACACACATACATGAGGGCTTCTTGTCAGTGCAAATGAACACCAGACTCTTGCTTCACTTTTTGTGTCTCACTTGCATGGGTGACTTACATGTGTGCAAGTGTGTGTGTGTGTGTGTGTGTGTTGCGCGCGCGCATATGGTGCTCGTGTGGAGGTCAGAGGACTACTTTCAGGTATCAGTTCTCCTTCCACCTGGTCCAAGGCTGGGTCTCTTGTTATCGTAGTTGTTCTTTGCTTCATTGTCCACCAGGCTGTTTGGGAACTTCCAGGAAATCTTCCTGTCTCCACCTCCCATTTTGCCATCAGCATGCTGGGATTACAGAAGCCTGCCAAGCTTCTGGGCTTTTATGTGAAGTCTGGGGATACTTACTTGAGTAGTCAAGCTTGAGCAGCAAGCTCTTTAGACACTCAGCCATCTCCCCAGCCAAAGATTTGGGCTTTTGAGATCTTAAAAATGTTTGCTACCTTCTTCATGCTTCCAGGAACCAGCTGCTGACTTGTCAGTGTCTCAGGTAAAGTTCAGCTGCGGCCTTTAGAGAACCCTTTAGTTACTAGTGCTCACCTGTTACTAGATTTAGAAAATGTCCTGTAGCTCTGCTTATAGTGTTAGAAAATTAGCTGTAGCCACCCTATGTTGTGTACCTCCTAATATAAAGTGTTACATTTCTAGTGCTTTTATGTATATGAATAGCCTTACAAACTAATGTTCTCTACTTATTAAGTAAGACTTGAGGCTTATACAGAAATGGCCAATATTAACTATAACTATGAGAAAAATAATGAGGCAAAGAAAGGAGGGCATAGATTTAGAAAGGGAGCCAGGCCATCAGCAAGTGACTGTAGATTGTACGTTACATGGAGTGGTTCCACCCTGTTAGTTCTAGCTGGCCTGGCGGCTCTAAAATGGAGGAGCCTGTCAAAGGAAGAAAGGAAGGAAGAAAGGAAGAGAAAAGGGAGGGGAGAGGAGGTGAGGCAGGCTGATCAGACTGCCCGTTGAGAGAGACCCACTAACTGGGTAAAGCACGAGAGAATGAGGAGAAAACCCTGGCAGAGAGGAGGTCTGCTTAGGAGGAGCAACGGACGAGGGAAACTTGTAGCCCAGGAGGGTTTTCAGTAGATCACAGAGCATCGCAAATCAGAGAAGTTACCAGATGTTTGCCCTGCCGAGTGAGCTAGAATGTTGACAGTTTTTGTAGATAAATATGTGATTTGAGCCTCATGAAGGTTCATGGGAGTGGTGATCAAACTTTTCAAGTAGAAAGCAGTTATTCTTAGGGAGACCCATGTATTAAACAACACTAGAGTCATGACACCGTTCTGTAAAGGATGGCATTTGTCTTTAATTTTCATGGTCTTCATTTACTAATGATGGATGGGGAAACTTACATTGTGCATGATATGTGTAGAGCCATTCAATAAGGTTCTAAATAATAAATGTATCTTCTAAATTAGTAAATGGAGCTCTTAGAAATATGGAAGATGGGGAGTAAAGTTAAATCAAAATATCAGTGATTTGCATTGTAGGTGTGGTTGGAAAGCTGTAAGTGGCATTTGAAAGTTTCTAAGTAGTACAGAGGTTTCTTGAAGCCCTATATTTAGTATCACTTTCTAATTCTGTTCCTGTAGACTTAATTATCCTCTGATAATGATCTAAGGTTGGATGAATTCTTTTGACCTAATTTTTCACTTTTTTTAGGTTTCATGTTGTTTACAAGTGGAAAAGCTTATGTTAGTTTTTTGTTGCTCTGACAAAACCCTGAGAAAACAACTTGAAGGAAAAAAGGTTTCTTTTGACTCATGGCGTCAGGTGTTTTAGGCCACGGTGGGCATGATGGGCTCTGTTGCTTTGGGGCCTGGAGCAAGGCAAAAGCAAGGCAGGGTGGCAATGTGGCAGAAGCTGCTCACCTCAGCAGGCAGGAAGCAGAGAGAGTCAAAGGGTCTGGGAACACGTGATACCCTTCAGAGACATTCCCTGGCCTCCCACGTCTTCCAATTAGACCCCACCTCTTACTAGTCCATGCCAGCTGTGAAATCAGTGGTGGAATAGTCCATTGTCAAGGTTAGCACCCTCATGATCCAGTCATCTCTCAATAGCACCTCCAGTTGGAGACCAAGCCACTTGAACATTTGGAAACATTTCAGCCTAACAAGGCTGTACAATAATAGTTCACTATCTTGTGCCATGCCATGGGGAACTTTTTTCTTTGGGGAGATATGCATACACATCTGTTCACCCCAGATAGGGCTCAGATGACAGACCAAAGTGTTTTGGCGCACCACTGAGTTTATTGGGTTACTACAGAGCAGGGTGAGGCTTGCTTACAGGACCAATGGTCGTCTCAAAGGCAGCTGCAGCACTGAAGAGCCCACCTCACCCCAGCATGGACAGCTGTCAACTGGTTGGGGAGTCTTCCCCTAAGCAGTTAACTGTTCCTATAACTTTGGGGAGTGGTCACGTGACCTTTAAGTTTCGTTCTCCCAGACTTACTGACCTCTTGACTCCCAGCTCCCTCCAGAAGGGAATATTTCAATTCAAAGGAATTTGCAAAACAACATGCCTGAATTTTCTTTTTCATAGAGTAGGTAGAGTGTAAAATATTAGTGCCTGTTTTTATTATGTCTAAATCATGTCAGACAAACTAGTCTAATAATAATCTGTCAATATTATTTCTTCCATGTCCTAAACTATGGGCCTTGCGCTCTTTATTAAAAGGAATAGAACAATTGAAATAAGTTTTTATCAGCCAGTTTGATTTTTACTTCTTGATATTTTTTTTGGTTTTTATTTTCATAACTAAAATTGGATCAACTTCATAAAACACAAAACTGTTAAGTCTATCTTTATCCAGTGTTAGCTGGCAGGTGCATGCCTTGAGGAATGGCCCAGAGAGCACCTCAGTGGTGAGTGAGACCGGTCATGTTTCACAGATATAGAGGAATGTAATTGGTTTGGTGATTTGAATTGGGGGAGACTTTGCTTTTCCCTTATAAAAAGTTCCTAAGCACTTCTTTGTTGATTTTATAGTATTTCCAACACACAAATACTCAAATACATTTACATGAGCAACCTTGTGTGTATGTGTTTGTTTGTGTATGTGGTGTGCATGAATGTATCCATGCATGTGTGCCTATGTGGTTGATGTTGGGGTCTTCCTCAGCTTCCTCAACTTCTTCTCTGAGGGAGGGTCTCTTCTGAAACTAGAGCTCACCATGTGGCTAGATGATCTAGCCATGGAGCCCCAGAGCTTTTCTGTCTCTGCCTCCCCAGCACTGGAATTAAAGGTGCGTGCCCCCATGCTCTGCATTTTATGCGGACACTGGAGATGTGAACGTGGGTCCTCATACTTGCATGGTAGCACTTTACCCACAGAGAAATTTCCACAGCCTGCAACTGTGATGTTTTAAACCTGTATGACCCACAATTTATTAAGTTCAACATGTCAGATAAAACAATGGGTAGCTTCATTCAGATTCGAGGGGAAATTAGAGACTGCTGTGTGTGCTGATTATGCTTCTTTTCTTTTTTAATATGCAGAAGGTCTTAGGATTGTAAAACATACTTGGCTTTTTACCAAAAAAAAATTTTTTTTTTAAAAAGCTAAAGGCCCATCTGTTGTTTTCATTACAATCTTAAGAACTGTTCACAAGAACCAGAAAAGTTCTTTGGCTGTAGTATGATGTTTAGTCACACAGTGCTATGTGATTTTTCAAGGTCATTTTTGGTTAGGATTGTAGAAAAATCAGGAAGATTAACTTTTCTGAAACACTGATGAAACTTTAAATTGAATGTTTTATTACAGATCTTTTTTTGGGGGGAGGGGTTAAAGTAGGGTCTTACTGTAGCTCAGACTGACCTGGAATTCACAATGTAGTCTCAGGGTGGCCTTGAACCCATGGTGATCCTCCACCCTTTGCCTCCCACCGTGCCACCATGGCTTTACAGATCTTTTACTATCTAAATATCACATCATTGTTCCTATTTCTTTTTCTTTTTTTTTTCTTTTGGTTTTTTTGAGGTAGGGTTTCACTCTAGTCCAGGCTGACCTGGAATTCACTATGTAGTCTCAGGGTGGCCTTGAACTCACAGTGATCCTCCTACCTCTGCCTCCTGAATGCTGGGATTAAAGGCGTGCACCACCACACCCAGCTCAGGATCCATGTTTAATCATATGTCTCCTGCTCAGAACCTTGTCTGACACTGTGTAAGTTGGAGATGCTCCACCAACAGACTAGCTGAATGCATGTGGGGGCTCCTATAGTTCTCATCTGTTTCTGCCTCAGCCCCTTTGTTTTCACTCTGCCTGCTTGCTTTACAAGAGATCCCTGGTATACTGAGCCCTAGTCCCTCCCCCAAACGCTCCTGCCACTGTTCCCACTGGACCTCAGAGTCAAGTCCATGCTGCTGTGTCAGGAATTGCATTGTCTTCCTCCAAAATCATGCATAGGATGCTGGGCTTTATAGTTCTTGCCTTTTATTCTACAGTGAAGCAGACAGGTTAAAAAGAATTTCCAGTAAATTGGCTTATGTGTTTGACAAAGAAATTATGTATGTACATGTTTACTGTGAACATCTCCAGCTGAATCAAAGAGGATCTTTTCCCAGTTAGATTCCTTAATTACCCATTCTGTTTTCTCTACTCTTTAGCAGGTTTTCTCTCAACTAAATCACAAAATTACCCATATTGAGTAGTTATTGGAATTAAGAGAAATTGATCTTACCTCAAGTTAGCCAACATCCCTTGAATACCTCTTATATATAAAAACTAAAGGTATGGAGCTGGGTGTGGCACATACCTTTAATCCTAGCACTTGGGAGGCAGAGGTAGGAGGATTGTGGTGAGTTCAAGACTACCCTGAGACTACGTAGTGAATTCCAGATCAGCCTGGGCTAAAGCAATATCCTACCTCAACCCCCTCTCCTCCAGAAAACTAAAAGGTATGGGAAATTTGGAAGTGAATAAGGTAAAAAAAAAAAAAAAAATCTTGCATTCTAGAAGGGGCTGATGTATGCTCAGCTAGTTGTAGTATTTGTCAAAATGGTAAGTGCATGTGATTAGAAGCATAATTGAAGACTGTGAGCAAGACAAGATGGTGATTGTGCTGAGTGGATGAATTAAGTAGGGAAGGTCTTGTGGAGGTCTTGATTCTGAAGAAGGAAGGCAGAAATTACAAAGTGATGGTAGCTATATTAATTTTTAAAAAATTATCATTCTAAGTAAGATGTGGTAGTTCATATATCTAATCTCAGTCCTTGGGAAGCTGAAGCAAGAAGATTGTTGTGAGTTCCAGGCCAGCCTGGGCTGCAGAGTAAGACCCAGGCTCAAAAAAATTATTATTGTTCTAGTAAAACTTTCTCTATGACAAGCAATATTTAAAGAGTATGAGATAATTGCCATACTTTTATTTCCTGGGGTATTGATATGTTGGTTGTTTCTTGGTTAATAATAATCTTGACTTTTCATTTTAGCTCTTTATGTGAACAAAATGTGTTAAATGGCAAATGAGCTTAATAAAAATAAAATAACAATAACAAAATGTGGCTATAAGATATGTAATATTTCTAATGCTATTTTTTTATATATTGCATTTTTCCATGGCTTTTAGGCAGCTTGGATTTTAAAAGCCCGAGCACTAACTGAGATGGTGTACATAGATGAAATTGATGTAGACCAGGAAGGAATTGCAGAAATGATTCTAGATGAAAATGCAATTGCCCAAGTTCCACGTGAGTACTGCATCTTCAGTTAAGTTGGTGGAATGCTATTGGGATGATCATATAGGAGCTCTAGTCCCTTCCTCCTGTCTGTCTGTCTGTCTGTCTATCTATCTACCTCCCTATCATCATCATCTATCTATATTTCTGCTGTTTATATTGACACATGTAAAGCAAGGCATGGTGGCATATACTTTCAATCCTAGCTTTTGGAACATTAAGGCAGGAGGATCTCTATAAGCACAAAGCCAGTATGGATTACTTAGTGAACTTAAGGCTAGCTTGGGATACATGGTATAGCCCTGAAAGCAAGCAAACAAGCATCTGTGTGTGCGTGTGTGTGTGTATACACAATTCTATATAAAAAGCATATAGGTGATATAAGCATTATCTGGGCATCTAAACCCAGGAAACATCCATATGATGGCAATGTTCTAAAAGGATTTTCACAAAAGTAGTCATTTGAAACCACTCTTTTTTTTTTTTTTTGGTTTTTCGAGGTAGGGTCTCCCTCTAGCCCAGTCTGATCTGGAATTCACTATGTAGTCTCAGGATGGCCTCAAACTCATGGTGGGATTAAAGGTATGTGCCACCACGCCAGGCAAACCACTCCATTTTTATGATCAAAGCTGATCTGTGCTAACGCATGACGTGAGGCAAGGAGGCGGTACACTGTGCTACAGACAGAAGTGAAGTCAGTATCACTGTGCAGATGGCACTGGATGACGGCCATGATGTATGGTAGTTTTGTTGGCATTTATTTGTTGTTAACATGTTTTCCTTCCCTGCTCATGTGCTCTTGTAGAACTACAATATGTAAATTCTAGATGTCTTCTATTTGGATAAATTTGTATGAATATATGATTGGTTTGTAAGTCTAGACCATTGGTTTACACTTTAAATATGCTAGTTTTTAATGTGAATTCAAGCTCTGCTGACAGGTTATATACTTAATTCTGTCAACCTTTGTTAAATGAGCAAATAGTTTACAGGTTTGCGAAGGGGTCAGTGTGATAGCATAAGTACATGACAGGTACTTCCTGAGTGTTGGTCTTAAATACATTTTCTGCCATTAATGTCTTTATCACCAGGCATGCAAAAATTTTAAATTAGATAACTGGCTTTTAAAAAAAATCTTAGCAAATAATATGTAATATAACATAAGTGATGTGTCTTATCACCTAGGCCCGGGAACGTCTCTGAAACTCCCGGGAACTAACCAGGTGGGAGGACCTAGTCAGGCTGTCAGGTATGGTCTCTGTTTTCTTCCTCTCCCACTAAATATTGACCGGAGTATAGGTGGTTCTTTCCTTAATGTACCTGGTTTGTGTCATAACTACAGGCCAATCACACAAACTGGAAGACCCATTACGGGTTTCCTTAGGCCCAGTACGCAGAGTGGAAGGCCAGGCACCATGGAACAGGCGATCAGAACACCTAGAACTGCCTACACAGCACGCCCTGTCACCAGCTCTTCTGGAAGATTTGTTAGAAAGGGGACGGTAAGTTCTGTTCACTTTCCCAGAGTCTTATATTACCCAGGTAATTTTATGTTTCACAGTTTTAAATATTTCATTTATTTATTTATTTATGAGAGAGAAAGAGAGAGAGAGGGAGAGAATGGGAATGCCAAGGTCTCCAGCCACTGCAAACGAACTCCAGATGCATGTGCCCCCTTGTGCATCTGGCTTACGTGGGGCCTGGAGAATCAAACCAGGATCCTTTGGCTTTGCAGGCAAATGGCTTACCTGCTAAGCCATCTCTACAGCCCCCGTTCCACTGTTTTTACAGTAAAGGATTGTATGGACATTTTAAGGTTCTTTTTTGCTTTTATAGCTTTTATGCATATTAAACAAAATGTTTCAAAAGAAGGTTTCAGATTTTTTATTCTGTCTTTTTTATCCCCTCATAGGCATCCATGCTTACAAGTCCTGATGGACCATTTATAAACATATCTAGGCTGAATTTAATAAAATATTCTCAGAAACCTAAATTGGCAAAGGTATGTACTTTAAATGATTTAAGTTATGAAGTAAAGATAGATGTATATTGATAAAAATGAGATGGAGATAATTAATGTAATATGTAAACATTCTTTGTCTTGAATTAAGTAAAGTCAATCAGGAACAAACTATATCTACCATTATTAGTATTGCAATTACTATTATTTTCCCAGACAGACAGCAATAACATAACAAAGCAAGCAGGTATGCAGGATCATCTTTGTGGGATGAAATTTAAAATCATCTGTATATGTGTGTGTTTATTATTCAGCTTAGACTGAATTCTTAGAAATACTTAGCAAAACAGTTTTCTGTCGGTGTGTGACTTAAGGACTGTCAAGAGAATGATAAAACGATGTATTCTTAATTAGTAATTACATGCGTCTCTCAATAAGTACTCCTTAAGCCAGGTAATATCAATCTAACCATATTAGCGATTTGAATTGCTCAGACACCATTCCTTTATATTAAAGAGAAGTTTAGAGGCAGAGGAGGAACAGGTAAGGGATGGAAAAAGGAAGGAGAGGGGAAGGTACAGAGAAAGAAAGAAAATGAGAAAGGAGAATGGAATATATCAGGACTCTACTACTATGAAATGCTAACAGGTAAGCTTGGGTCATTCAGAGACAGGAGCATTTGTTTTCTGGAAATTGGTTTACCCTAATCAAGGTGTTGAGCTAACATCTGCATGAACTCCGTGCTTGAGTGCTGAGTTTATTCCTAATCTTGGCACTCTGATAAATAAAGATGGAGTCTGCCTATCATAATGCTAATGACTTTTGTCTTAGATTTTTTTTTTTTTTTTTTCCCCAAGGTAGGGTCTCACTCTAGCCCAGGCTGACCTGGAATTCACTATATAGTCTCAGGGTGGCCTCAAACTCACAGTGATCCTCCTACCTCTTCCTCCCAAGTGCTAGGATTAAAGGCATGGGCCACCATGCCTGGCCCCCTTTTCTTCTCTTCTCTTCTCTTCTCTTCTCTTCTCTTCTCTTCTCTTCTCTTCTCTTCTCTTCTCTTCTCTTCTCTTCTCTCCTCTCCTCTCCTCTCCTCTCCTCTCCTCTCCTCTCCTCTCCTCTCCTGTCCTCTGTTCTGTTCTGTTCTGTTCTTTTTTTCTTTTCTTTCCTTTCCTTTTGTGGTAGTACGCATAAAATTCAGGGCCTTATGTAACCCAAGCCCTCCCTCTGTCTCTCCCTTCCTTTTTCTCTCCTTCTTCTCTCCTCCCCCCTCCTCTCCTTTGTATTCCTTCTTTCCATCTCACTAAGTTACTCAGACTGGCCTGGAACTCACTCTGAAGCCCAGACAGGCTTTGTTCTAGTGATCCTTCTGCCCCTAATTAATACCTGGGATTCCTCTTTGATGCCTTCAGGTCTTCTCCACTAATAACCCTGGTATCTCCCAGAGGTGCTAGCCTGCAAGTATAAAATAGGAGTGTTGTGGACAATGGATAGCAGCATCAAGAGGTAATCAGTAAGTGCTTGTTTACTGGATGAGTGGCTGCACCCAGGGGCTTTAAAAAGCACACTGCAGAGCTTCACCATCCTCCATGCCCCTGGATTCTGATCTAATCAATCTTGCCTGGGGTCCTTTGTGACTCCAGTTGTGCAGAGAAGCTGTCTGTTAGAAATCTAAGGAGATAGCTTTAGCATTGAGCAGAAAACTACTGAATACTCATATTCCATATCATTCACAAGGAAGGTCCAGATTCCTTCCACGCTGCAGTACCATAGTTAAATCATGACTGTGATAATACAGAATATAAAAACTGGCTGAAACTTTTGATAATCCTAATAGTCTTTAAGAAATAGAATGAACTTTTCACTTCTCCCTCTCTAATGAAGTATGTGTAATGAGAAGGAAACACAGCTTAGGTCTTTCAGCTTTCCACTTTGTAGTGTAAAAAAACAGAAGTGAGCTGTAAATAGCAAAGTTTTACAATGGACAATTATAACAAATGATGATCACCTCTTCTCTAAACCCCCAGCCCTGGGTTTTTCAGTTCAAGTGAGCTTTGAGTTTTAAGATAACATTAAGAAAGTGCTTTTATTAAAATAAAACAGATTTTACTTTGACATTTTTTTTCTCCACAGGCCTTGTTTGAGTATATCTTTCATCATGAAAATGATGTTAAAACTGTAAGTTGTGAATTCATGATATTTTCTTTTATCGTAATTTTTCTAATTTGGGGAATTTAGATTATGAAATGTTCTGTTTCTTTTAAAAACATTTATTTATTTATTTATTTATTTATTTATTTATTTATTTGAGAGAGAGAAGAGAGAGAAAATGAATGGGTGTTCCAGGGCCTCCAGCCACTGCAAACGAACTCCAAATGCATGCGCCACCTTGTGCATCTGGCTTACGTGGGTCCTGGGGAATTGAGCCTCGAACCAGGGTTCTTAGGCTTCACAGGCAAGCACTTAACCACTAAGCCATCTCTCCAGCCCAATAAAAATATTTTTAAAAGAAGTGGCCAAACCATGAGCAGAACATGGAACGAGAACTGGAGCACCAAAGAGGCAATGTAAAGAAAGAAATGGTAGAATCTGATAGTAGGGACAAAGGCAAGAGACGTCAGTCAAATCTGCCCCCTTAGACTGCCATGAGAACGGTGGCTTTACTAGCAGAAAGGATATTAAGGTAGCTCGTTTATGAAGCAGCTGAATAACTCAAAGGCCTTTTGTGTTTGAAATCACAAGAAGCTCTCCAAGTTGAGGTTCCATTGCATGTACTGGTACGAGCCTGGGTCAGATACAGCTAGTGATGATATGTAAAACCACACACATGTGCACACACTGTCTTTCAAAAACAAATTCAGATTCTCTTTCATTTCACAAATGAACATACCTTTAATTACTAGATAATCATAAATCTATACCTGGGCTTTTATTTGTTCTTTTTACACATTTATTTATTTGTTTGTTTGTTTACAATAGGGGAGGGCATACCAGGACCTCTTGTCACTGCAAACGAACTCCAGATGCATACATGCTAATTTGTGCATTAAGTGGGTACTGGGGAATTGAATCTGGGCTGTCATGGTTTGCATGCAAGCTGCTGTAGCTGTTGAGCCATCTGTCCAACCCTGTTACCGTTTAAAAGAGTCTCACTATGGAGCCCAGGCTGCCTTTGGACTGTTATTCCTCTTGCCTTTGCCTCTCCAGTGAGGGGCTTACAGGTGTGTGCAAGCACATGTGCTTTTACACTCTTGTTTTGTTTCTTTTTTAAGATTAAGCCATCTATTGAAGAGACATCTGTTCTTTTATCCAATATATTTTGTTGTTGTTGATAATTTTCTTTTCTTTTTTTTTTTTTTTGGAGCCAGCACAGTGTGCCAGCCAGTATTACAGTCTTGAGATCACAGAGAGAGGCTGGCAGACCAAAATATCTGCTCTTTTGAAGATCCCATTCTGATTGGCCAGTAAATAGAAATGCTAACTGTGGCTCTCTTCTTTAATTATCTGCATAATTTAAAAATAATGGCTATGTGGGTCTATGCAGCACTTCCTGATTCAGAGTCCCCAGGGGCTGTCTGGAGACTCTGGTTATTAAGAGCTCCACAGGCCATATCAATTTTCAGCCAGGATTGGGAACTGCTGCTGCGTAGCTAAAAAAAAAAAAAAAAAAAAAAAAAAAACTACTATGGAAACTTTAGAAAATGTTTCTTCTAATGTAGAACAAGAGCTGAGGACCCTTCGCAGGAATTGAAGGCTAGAGTTCCAGATAGCAAACCTGCCCAGGGGAGGTGTGTTTTCCAGCTCACTGAAAAAAAATTGATGAGCTCATAGAAAAGACACAACATAAATGACTCTCAAATATATCTCAGTAATAAGAAAATGCTACAAAGTCTTGTTGAGGACTGGAGAAATGGCTTAATAGTTTAGGCTGTTCACAGTCAGCCTGACAACCCACACCAGGGTGAGGACACTCAAAACACATGGAAGCAGAAATCCAGAAGTTGCTGAGTGAGTGCTCAACACGAAAGTAGACTTAAAATACACCCACCAGGGCTCAATGAACAGGGAACAGAAAGATTATAAGAGCCACATACCAGTATCTCTGGGCCCTCAATGGAATGGGGGTGGGGAGGAGTGGAAAGGGACCAACACATGATTTGTCCATACAACAAAGTTTCTAATAAATGAAAATAAGGGGAAGTAGATAATAAAAAATCAAGGGCTGGAGAGATGGCTTAGTGGTTAAGATGCACGCCTGCAAAGCCTAAGGACCCAGTTCGATTCCCTAGTATCTACAGATGTAAACCAGGTGCACATGGTGGTGCATCCATCTGGAGTTCATTTGCAGTGGCTGGAGGCCCTGGTGTGCCCATTCTCTCTATTTTCCTCTTTCTATCTCTCTAAAATAAATAAAAAAAAATAAAATATTAAAAAATCTTGTTAAGAGCTGTAGTCCCCATTTATAAATTTTACATTTTTATGTTTAGGAATAGTGGAGACTCAATACATTCCAAACAAGCAATGGAGAACATTTTTTTTTTTTTTGCCTCTTTGTAATAGATCTTTGTAATTCATTAAATGATTATTGAGAAAATTGCTTTAGAAGCTTTTTTGATTTTTAAACATTTTTATTTATGTATTTATTAGAGACAGAGAGAGGGAAAGAGAGAGAGGGAGAGTGAGGATGGGCATACCGGGGCCTCTAGCCACTGCAAACAAACTCCAGACATATGCACCACCATGCACATCTGGCTTATGTGGGACTTGGAGAATCAAACTGGGTCCTTAGGCTTTGCAGGCGTGCATCTTAACCACTAAGCCATCTCTCCAGCCCTTGATTTTTTTTATTATCTACTTCCCCTTATTTTCATTTATTAGAAACTTTGTTGTATGGACAAATCATGTGTTGGTCCCTTTCCACTCCTCCCCACCCCCATTCCATTGAGGGCCCAGAGATACTGGTATGTGGCTCTTATAATCTTTCTGTTCCCTGTTCATTGAGCCCTGGTGGGTGTATTTTAAGTCTACTTTCGTGTTGAGCACTCACTCAGCAACTTCTGGATTTCTGCTTCCATGTGTTTTGAGTGTCCTCAGTGTCTGTTGCCATCACCCTGGTGTGGGTTGTCAGGCTGGCTGTGAGAGCAGCACTCATGCTTAACTCGCCAGTTCCTCTGTGGTTTCACCTGGTCCCTGACTGATGTGTGAGAGGTGGCTCTTCTCATGATAGGAATTCAGCTTTTTTTTTTTTTTTTTTTGTCATGTTGATGGATTTTGGTTCTTCCCAGTTTTCTCAGCCTTCTGTAAAAGAGAAAACAGATTCTCCAATGGGGAGTGAGAGCAGCATGGGTTAAAGGTGATAGACATAGTTAATTAAGAGAGATTTTGATGGATGTAGCCTGTCTTTTAACCAAAGACTAGCGGGAACGTCTCACTGGAGTTCGTGACCCTCAACTCCATAGGATTCTGACGTAGTTCCCAGTATCAGCGATGAGTTCCTTCCTGTTGAGTGGATCTCTGAGCCAATCAGAAGCCATTGGTTACCCACCTAGGGCTGAGTACCACCATTGCTTAGGTGTGTACTTCTTGTCTGGCTGGTTGATTTCATATCTAGCAGGATCCTCTGCTTGTCCACAACCCTGGCGGCCACTTTCCCCCAGCACCTCATGCAGCACGTTCCAGCACTATGAGGGCTAGCCATCGGGGAGCTGGCTTCCTTCCAGATTCTAGCATGACTTCTCAATGTCCTGTGTCAGCAGCATGTGGTGTCTTCAGCAATAGGGTCTTACCTTTTTCCTCAGGTGAATAATCAAGTACTTTGACAGAAGCCTGCCTTGTTTTGTGAACCTCATAGGTCTCTCTGACCAATAGCTCATTGTGAGATGTAACCCTTTTCTGGCACTGGGAACTACAAGCCAGAGCAATAGTTTTGGGAATAGGTCATATCCCACTCTCCCCAGAGCCCTTCTTCCCAGATGATCCCCCTATACTTTATTGAGAGTTATATCTTTTAGTCTGCTATCCAGGAGAAAAGTTTCTATGGTACTAATTCAGATTGGCTTGGGTTTTGTCAGTGAAATTTACAATAGTGGCTGCTGGGTGGATAAAGCACTGACTACAGCTCGGAGTACCTGAGTTCAGATCCCCAGACCATACGTGAAAACTGATAGCTGTCGTGGGCTTCTGAAATTATAGTGATCCCACTGTGAGAAGGAAGGTGGAGAAAGAATCACCTGGAAGCTCATAGAAGGAGTGGTGAGCAATGAGAGACCCTGCCTCAAATAAGACAGAAGGGGAGGACTGACCCCACAGTTGTCCTCACACCTCCACACATGCACGCACACCAAGTAAAAAAATACATAAAAAATTTAACAGGAGGACATTTCCTGGGTTATTTTGGATTCATGAAGCAATTGCAAAGGAAAGAAACTAATTTATATTACTTCATATATACAAAAATATGAAGGGTCTTTGAATGCTTGGGGAAAATGTAGTAAATAAAAAAGTTGATGTTGTAAAGGGCACAATTTGGAAAATACTATGGTAATGTAAAGCAGATAGCCTTATCCTATTTATTTAATTTGTTTCAAGTGCTTTCATTCCTCAAAAAAATGTCAGGGAAAATGCTGTATTTGTAGTCATATTTATGATAGCACTTGCTATAGTAGCAAAAATACATGGAAAGCAACATAAATGTTCAATGCTAGAGAATGAATTTGATTATAATAAGTAGCAGGATAAATTTGCACAGATATTAAAATCATAGCTATAAAACCATAATCAAAATTATATAATTTGTAAAATGTTTATTTTATAATATTAAGTAAAGAAAGTTCATATAGTATGCTAAACAAATTATAACTCTAAATATATATACTTATGACAAATACTTGCATGTATTACTTAAATATAATTTTAAGGACCTGGAAAGATGGTTCAGCAGCTAAAGGCACTTGCTTGCAAAACATCACAGCTCTGGTTCATTCCCCCAGTACCCATGTAAAGCCAGATGCTCAAAGTGGCACATGTTTCTGGAGTTTGTTTGCAGTGGCAAGAGGCCCTGACATGTTTATTCTCTCTCTCCCTGTCAATCTTTCTCTTATAAACAAATAAATGTATTAAAAATAGTTTTAAGTTGTATCAGTTCATAAGTATTTATTGAATACCTGCACTGGATCTGTAGGTTGGACTATAGGTGTAAAAAAACTAGCTACGCCTCATAGCACTGGGGTAGATTGTCTAATTTTGTGTTCTTTTTCATCTTTTCATCAATTTCCTAATGTAAGAGCAACTTTTCATTTGTAAATTTATCTGTAAGTTATTAGTAATATTAAAATGCCTATAACTATTTCATTTGCTTATCCCTAGTAATTACATTAAGGAATGCACAATGAGGCAATTTGTTTTGTTTTTACTTAGTTAAAAGTACAAACTGTTGATTCTTGTTTCTTTTTTATTCAGTAACTCACATATTGATTTACTAGCTGATTTATTCTTATACAATTTTTTTAAAGTTTTGTGTTTGGGTGCATGTCTGGGCATGCCACAGCATACGTGGAGGTCATAGGACAGCCTTGAGGGGTCTATGCTCCACCTCGTATGGGTGTTAGAAGCTTGAACCCAGGCCAGCAGGCCTTGCGAGCAAGCACCTGTAACCATGAAGCCATCTCCCCAGTTCCTGAGTTGTTTATATTTTAAATAAATAATTGCCAAGACCCACGTGTTGTTCTGCAAGGAGTGCTGAGGAGGACAGATGCACTGCAATGGTTTCTGTCCTCATGGGCTTGCACTTCACCGCTCTTGTGGATCAGACTGTTCCATTAAAATGTCATTGTGGATTTGTATCACAAATGTTATTTTCTGAATAGAAGGATTTAGATAATGAGCACAAGACACACATTTTTTTATAGCTTATTCATATTTTGTAAGTTTAGCTGGAAAAAGAAGAAAAGGAGCCTGTTTTCTATCATGCTCATCAAGCCAGGGGTGATTCATATGTGTTACTTTAGTGGCCTTCAGATTTTAAAACATAATTTATTTCACATAAGAACAGAGAATAGAGCTGGGTGTGGTGGCACATGCCTTTAATCCCAGCACTCGGGAGGCAGAGGTAGGAAGATCACCGTGAGTTCAAGGCCACCCTGAGACTACATAGTGAATTCCAGGTCAGCCTGGGCTAGAATGAGACCCTACTTTGAAAACCCAACCCCCCCCAAAAAAAAGAATATTATAGATGAATATAAAAATATTGTGAAATGGTATTTAAATGTTAAGAAAGTAAAATTAGTCTTTGATGGATATTTCTATTTAAGTGGGGCATTATTGACAAAACTAAGTGAAATGTGTGTTGGTCCTTTTATATTGGCCTATAAATATGGAGAGTGTATAGCTAGCTATAGAGAGTATGATGAAGCAATATTTCAATAAGGGAAAATAAAGTTGAGTTATAGAAAAGCTATATTTCTGCTGTTGGGTTTTTAGCAATGTTTTTTCTCTATACTCTTTTATTGACTATTATTGACTATAATGACAAACTAAAGTGATTGTGGGTTGATGTTGGACTATTTCTTTCCACATACCCTTTCATTTCATAATTCTAAACTTGTAACTATAACAAGAGTGAAAATATTACCATGTCTAGATCAGCCAAGTTCCTTCTGCATTTGTACTTTAACACCTGTAAGTCTATTAAAGTGACATGTTAGGGCTTTATTAGCACATGTATTAATAAAATGCTAATATAAATGTTAGTTTTATTCATTTACTCAAAAGATTTTTTTATCTATTATTTGCAAGCAGAGAGAGAAAGAGAGAGAGAGCGAGAGAGATTGAGAAAATGAGAACAGATGCGCCATAGCCTCTCCAAACAAACTCCAGATGCATGCGCTACTTTGTGCATCTGGCTGTATGTGGGTACTGGGGAATTGAACCCATGCTGTCAGGCTTTGCAAGCAAATGCCTTTAACTACTGAGCCATCTCTTCAGTCCCAAAGGACTCTTAAATGTAAATATAGTAACTTAAGTTAAAATGGGAAATTTAAAAGTTTTTTCAAGACAGTACTTTGAATGATGAGTTTTTTGATACTTTTGTTTCATTATTAAGCTATTTTCAACATCCCTCTGAAATAAGGAACATAACTAATTTAATGAACAAATAATTCTTGAGTGCGTCTGTGAGCATGACAATATTCCAACACAGGAGCAGAGGTGGGAAAGAAAAGCATGTGCTTCAGGCAGCCTAGCTCAATTGAAATGTCACAAATGGTTTGTCTAGTACAGCCTAAGTCCTTATGTGAAGAATGATTATTAAATTGTAAATTTTTCTCCCATTCTTATTCTGTATCATTAATTTATATTCTTTTGTAATTAGATGAGCACAAATATCAGGCTCCTCTGTAGATTTGATTCAGGACAATATCTGATGGCAAACTCAGCCGTCTATCATAAGCATAAATCTAACTTTGGGAAGTTAGGATACATTAAAAGAAATTGAATGATATCTTTTCCTAAAAATTTTAAAAGTCTATTCATATTAAACATGACTGCATGTGATATACTCACTGGGAAAGGTCTTTATAAAGATTGAATCAAGGGCTGAAGAGATGGCCTAGTGGTTAAGGCACTTGCCTGCAAAGCCAACGGCCCTCAGTTCGATTCCCCAGGACCCATGTAAGCCAGATGCAGAAGGTAGCGCATGCATCTGGGGTTCATTTGCAGTGACAGAGTCCTGGTACCCCCATATTTATTCTCTCTCTTTCTCTATCTCAACTAAATAAATAAAAATAAATTTTTTAAAATATCGAATCAAAATTAATATTCACAGATGTTTACAATGCACACTTGGACTGAGCTGACTTATTTATTTATTATTAGAGACAGAGAGAGAAGCAAAGAGAGAGAATGCTAGGGCCTCTAGCCACTGCAAATGAACACTAGACAAGGTGTTGTGTATCTGCCTTACATGGGTACTGGGGAATTAAACCTGGGTCCCTTGGCTTTGCCAGCAAGTACCTTAACTGCTAAGCTATCTCTCCAGCCCTTTTTAAGTGTATGCATATTTTTTACCTTTTTAAATTTATTTAGAACTGAGTTGATTGAAAATATGTTTTCCTAGAATTTCCAGAGATAATGCCACTTGAAGTCATACTTTTCATTTCATTTTTAAGTGCCTTCATGTCTATTTCTGGCTGGAGGGGAAAAAAAAAAAAAGAAAGCATATGAAAGTAGTACGTGGCTTGTTTTTAATTTCCATAGCTTTCAAGTGGAGATGTTGATTTTTCCAGTCCATTAGAAGCCCAGCATGGTGACACCATTCCTTTCTGAGTAGCTTGCATGTTTAGTGGTCCCCCTTGGAGCAAGAGAAGATAGGGAACACATGGAAAATAATTAATTTTGCAGTAGGAGATTGAAGGGACTCTTCTGGCATACATTTCAGGAAAGAAATGAAAAGAATTAATATTAAAAAATGGGCAGTAATATAAGGCGCTTTTTAAGATAATGCAACTAAAAACCTAAGAGTTACTTAATGGAGCTATTGACTGTTATGATTATATTAACAATGACTTCAGAATTAAACATTTTAAAGCAGAAATCTCATCTAGCTGAGAACTCCAGTTTCCTTTAACCAAATCTTTATAGAAGTTTCATACTCCTGTGAGCTTCAAATGTGCATAAAGAGCTATTCACTTTCTCTTTCATCAAAAAGTTTCTACTTCCTGGGCTGGAGAGATGGCTTAGCGGTTAAGGCGCCTGCCTTCTAAGCCTAAGAACCTGGTTCCAATCTCCAGGTCTCACGTTTAGCCAGATGCAAAGTGATGCAAGGGTGCAATGCTGCACTTGCCCACAAGAGGGCACACACATCTGGATTTCGTTCACAGCAGCTGAGAGACTGCTGGCGCGCCCATTCTCTATCTGTCTCCCTCTCCTTCTCTCTCTGTCTGTCTCTCTCTGTGTCTCTCTCTAAAAATAAAAATTTAAAAAAAAACTAAAAAAAAAGTTTCTACTTCCTGTGTGTCAAACAATGCTTTCTTGGTTATCTCTTGTCTAATCTTGTATAAACACTAGACAGAGCAATCCTATAGAGGATATATATGTTTTTCAAGGTAGGGTCTCACTCTAGCTCAGGCGGACCTGGAATTCACTATGTAGTCTCAGGGTGGCCTTGAATTCATGGCGATCCTCCTTCCTCTGCCTCCTGAGTGCTGGGATTAAAGACGTGCGCCACCATGCCCAGCTCCAGAGGATATATTTTTAAAAGTTTGTGAAAGATTTTTTTTTGAGAGAGAGAGAAAGAGAAGGAGAAAGAGTGAGAGAGAACGGGCACACCAGGGCCTTTCAGCCACTGTGAATGAACTCCAGTCACGTGCGCCCCCTTGTGGGCATTCGAGACATTACATGCTTGTGACACTTGTGTCTGACTACATGGGATTTGGAGGATTTGAACAAGAATCCTTATGCTTAGCAGGCAAACACCTTAACTACTAAGCCATCTCTCCAGCCCCCTACAGAGGATATTAAAGATAGGGGATAAACAGGGATAAAATATGGAGAAAAACATTTTTTCTAGTTTGCACTAAAGAGAAGTTTGGCTGTGAAAATTACTGGAAAGTCAAGTGATGTCAGAGAAGCACATGGAAGGCAGTAGGCCCTCAAACACCCTGACACCTTTCCCTCTTCATGGTTCCCTTCTCCAAACCCCGTTTCTTTCTGCTTGCCAGATCCATGTCTATTTCTCTACATCTGTGTTTAAAGTAGGGACTGTCCCTGGACCCATCTAGTAAAAAAAAAAAAAAAGAAGTGCCCTCCACTGAATTTGGAGGCATTGACTCATTATGCAGTAAATAGTGGGGAGACAGTAAAAACCTAGATATTTTAAAACAGAGTTTTGTGCCTTCCCCTTGTGCATTCAGGTTTGTTATGTGTCTGTTTCCTTGATCCATGCTTCCAGCTCCTCTGCTGTCAGCCCCCTCATCTGGAACTGATAGAGGGAAAGTTGGTGGGGCCATCTGGAAACGAGCATCTTGATTTCTAATGCTTGCTTTGATTGATGCTAATTTGGCTTATTTTATTATTTATCTTTATGACTGTTTACTGTAAGAGAAGAAAAACCTAATAGAAAATGAACTGTTTTTCAAAGGCTTTGGATCTGGCGGCCCTTAGCACGGAGCATTCTCAGTACAAGGACTGGTGGTGGAAGGTACAGATTGGAAAATGTTACTACAGGTAAAATTTTGACCATTTGTGGAGGGCTTTGAGGTGGCAATATTTTTTAAGAGTGCCAAATTTGATACCTTCTTCCCACTTTCTTCGTGAAGAAATAAAAACCCATTTACTTGAGAAAGAGCAAGTGACATAGCAGCAGTAAGCGCTGCTGCCCCCTTCTCCAGGGGTAGGAAGGAGCAGAAGTTGAAGCCTGAGAGTGGCTGTGGTCTCCATCAGGAGCTAGTTAGTGACAGGCCTGGGACTAAAGCCAGTGTGTCCCTTCCATTCTACCCTCCTGGCGCTCAAGCCTTTTTGCATCTTGAAGGCCCTTCACAGTTAAGAGAACTAGTGTGTTCAAACATCACATCCCCTCACTTACAGCTCACACCACATACTGTTAGTTGTTTCCTGAGATGAGAAAAATTGAGCCTGACAAGTGTGCAGTTGTCCAAATTCACATTGCTAGTAAGTGATAGAGCAAGAATTTTTAATGCCAGTCGTGTTACTGTTTCCATAATTGCTGGTTTAGAGGCAGGGTCTCTCTGTGTAGGCCAGGCTGACCTTGAACTTATGATCCTCTGCCTCCAGAGTGTCAGGAATACAGCTATGCTTCACTACATTTGGCTCCTATTTCTATAATCCTTATTGGCTTATATTCTTACATATACTTAATCTTTAAATACATTTCAATGGAAATTAACTGAGGGCCTGGGAAGATGGCTTAGTGGTTAAAAACATTTGCTGAGCAAGCATGAGGACCCGAGTTTGATCCCTAGCACCCAGGTAAAAAGCCAGATATGGTTGTGCACACCTGTAACCCTGGAGCGGAAGTGGGCTGAAACAGGAGGATTGCTGGCACTCACTTGTCAGACAGTCTAACTGAAAAATGGCATGAGCTCCAGGTTCAGTGGGAATCTGTCTTGAGGAAGTCAGGTAAAAGGGCTATCGAGGAAGGAGGGTACCCAGCATCCTCTAGCCAGTGCGTATATGCACACATGGCACATGCATCTGTACACACACCACCTACTACACACACAACAAAGAAAACTAACCGAGAGATAAGGAAAGTTGTAA